>PVKU01002718.1:0-211842 GCA_004027475.1 Anoura caudifer
GAAGGATGGAGGTTAGCTCATCATTAAATGATTTGTAGAATTCTCCTGTGAAACTGTCTGACCCAGATCTTTTGTGTGTTGGGAGTTTTTTGATTACTGCTTCAATTTTGTTGGCTGTTATTGGTCTCTTCAAGCTATCTGCTTCTTCTTTTTTCAGTTTTGGAAGATTATATTTTTGTAGAAATTTGTCCTTTTCACCTTGGTTTTCAAATTTCTTGGCATATAGCTCTTTGTAGTAATCTTTTTACAATCTTTTGTATTTCTGTGGTATCAGTTGTAATCTTTCCACTTTCATTTCTGATTGTGTTTATTTGGGTCCTCTGTCTCTTTTTCTTGATGAGACTGCTTAAAGGCTTGTCAATTCTGATTATGTTTTCAAAGAACCAGCTCCTGGATTTACTGATCCTTAGAATTGTTTCTTTATTCTCTGTGTTGTTTAAGCCTGCTCTGATCTTGGTTATTTCTTTCCTTGTACCTGCTCTGGGTTGTCTTTGTTGTTGTTCCTCCAGTTCCTGTAGATGTAGGGTTAGGTTGTTTATTTGAAATATTTCTATCTTTTGTAGGTAGGCCTGTATTGCTATGAACTTCCCTCTGAAGACTGCCTTTACCATGTCCCATAAGTTTTGGATTGTTGTGAGTTCATTCTCATTTGTTTCCAGAAACATTTTGATTTCTTTCTTGATCTCATTCTTGACCCATTCATTGTTTAATAGCATGCTATTCAATCTCCATGAGTTTGAGTGTTTTTGAATTTTTTCCTTGAGTTTTTTTTATGTTTTTGTTTTAGGCCCTTGTGGTCAGAGAAAATGCTTGATATAATTTCAATTTTCTTGAATTTGTTGAGGCTTGTCTTGTGTCCAGTCATGTGGTCTGTCTTTGAAAATATTCCATGTGCATTTTAAAAGAATATATATTTTGCTTCTTTGGGATGAAAGACTCTATATATATTAGTTAAGTCCATTTCATCTAGGGTATCTTTCAATGCCACAATTTCTTTGTTGATATTTGGTTTGGAAGATCTATCCATTTTTGACAGTGGGGTGTTGAAATCCCCTACTATAATTGCATTGCTGTCAATATCTTTCTTGAAGTTCTTCGAGATTTTTCTTATGTATTTGGGTGCTCCTATGTTGGGTGCATATATGTTTACAACACTTATATCTTCTTGATGGATTCTTCCCTTGAGTACTATGAAGTGTCTTTCTGAGACTTTTTTTATGGCCCTTTTTTTGAAGTCTATTTTGTCTGATATGAGTATTGCTACTCCAGCTTTTATTTTTCCTGTCCATTTGCTTGGAAAATTTGTTTCCAGCCTTTACTTTGAGTCTGTGTAGGTCTTTTGTCCTGAGATGTGTCTCTTGTAGGCAGCATACGTGTGGGTCATGATTTCTTATCCACTCAGCTTTTCATTGGAGCACTGAATCCATTTACATTTAAGGTTATAATTGATAGGTACTTATCATTGTAATTTTTTCATATCTGTGTTCCTGTCTCTTACTCTTTTTCTTCCTTTTCTTAAAGCAGTCCCTTTAGCATATCTTGAAGTCCTGGTTTAGTGGAGATGTAATCTTTCAGCCTTTTTTCGTCTTGGAAACTCCTGTTTTTGCCTAACATTTTAATTGAGAGTCTTGTTGGATACAGTAATCTTAGTTGCAGGCCTTTGTTTTTCATTATTGAAATATTTCTTGCCATTCCCTTCTGGCTTGTATTGTTTCTGTTGAGAAGTCATATGCTAGCCCCATCAGGGCTCCCTTATATGTTACTTTCTTTTCTCCCTTGCTGCCTTTAAGACTCTCTCTTTGTCTTGGAATTTTGCTATTTTAATTATGATGTGTCTTGCAGTGCGACTGTTTGGGTTTCTTTTGATTGGAACCTTCTGTGCTTCCTTAATTTGCATGAGTTTTTCAGTCCTCAAATTAGGGAAGTTTTCCATTATTACTTTTTCAAACAGGTTTTCTATCCCTTGCTCTTTTTCTTCTCTTTCTGATGCCGTATTATATGGATATCATTATGTTTCATGTGGTCTTGCATTTCTCTTAACACTCTTTGTTCTTTCTGAGTCTTGTTTCATTTTCTTGCTTTATCTGGGTGTTTTTTTTTCTACCTTGTCCTCCAGCTGATTGGATCCCCTGATTCATTGAGCCTATATTTGATTCTTCTACTGTGTTCCTCAGTTCAGAAATTGTATTCTTCACTTCCTCTTGGCCCTTGTTGATAGTTTTCTATGTTCTTTTTCATGTTGATATAATTTGCAGTGAGTTCTTTTTAAGTTTCCCTGCAGTTTTTGGTAATTCTCAGTGAGCTCATTGAGCTTCCCTATAACCATTGCTTTGACCTCAGTATCTGATAGTTGGTTTGCCTCTATTTCATTTAGCATTCTCTCTAAGGCTTCTTCCTTTCCTTTTGCTTGGGGTTGGTTTGTCTTCCCATCATTTGTGAGACTCTTCTTGTTAGCCTCTGCTTCTTAAATTGATCTGTTGTGACTCCCTGAGTTTGTGGTGTGAATATCTATGGTAGTGAACCTGTGAGATTCAGTGTTGCTGTCTCCTTGATTTCCTGAACTTGCTGTACTTGGAAGCTGTTTAGGTTGATTCTCTGGATGTATCTGAGTTTTGGTTGTTTTTGCATCTTTCTTTGGTGGGTCTTTCCCTCCAGCTGGTTGACTGAGGTCACTCTGCCCACAATGTCTTGTATCCTGTTGTGCAGGTATTGCCAGAAGAAAAGCACAAAGGCCAGGGAAGAAACACACATCCGCAAAAATACCTCTACCCCACAATCTCAGTATGGACAGCAAATGAACCAGTATTAATAAGGATGCAAAGAGATTAAGACTATTATAAGAAAGGAGAAAAATAAACTATAGTGTAAATTGTAGGGACTTAATATGCACAAAATTTCTGGACAAGAAATGAATGTTAAAAAGCCATGCAGGACAGAATATATCACTAATCTTGGAGAAGACCACAGTGGATTTCTTCGCAGTACCCTTTAGTGTTTACCACTGTTTTTTTCTTTTGGGATCTGCCTCTCATGGTGTCAGATGTTGACCCCATCTGACCTTAGGCAGTCTGCTCTGAGACCGCTAGAAATCTTCAGTCTATAGTTCTCTCCTTCAGTTGTTAATTAGTCACTTTGCGCTCAGCAGTCACACTTAAGCCCCATTGGATGGGGCAGAATTCCTCCTGGGTTTGGGGCTATTGTTTCCCCTCAGGCTGCTGCTTGGAGGGGTGTGATCTGCCTGAGCAGGATGGTTGCTGCAGCATGGGTGACAACTCAGCACTGGGATCCTGACAGCCACTCTCTCAGTTCTCTCCCCCAATCCTCTGTTCCCAGTCTCTCTTCAAGTGTCTGTAGTCCACTCTGCCCCTCTTCTCCAGGTATTTCTGTCTGTGGCTGTCTCCTTTAGTTATTAATCTAGTCACTTTTCACTCAGCAGTCAGGCTTAAGCACCACAGAGCCTGGGCAGAGTCTCTCTTTCATAAGGGGCTATTGTTTCCCCTCAGGTTGCTGCCACTTGGAGGGGAGTGGTTTGATGCCATTTGGTGGATGATCCAGCTCCAGGTTCCCTGCAGCTCCTCTCTCTGCTCTCTCCCCAGAGCTTCTGTCTCCAGTCTCTCCTCAGGCATCTCTAGCTCACTCTGCTCCCACCTTTGCTGGAACCCTGGGTGAGTGACAGCAAATGAAAATTTGTACGTTGGCCCTTTATATGGCTCTTTGTGCTCCAGCCATGTGTCTCTGGCAGGGAGCAACCTTGCTGCTTCTCACTGTCCATTGTTATCTGTGTACATTTTGAGCTCTGGTTTTCTAGGCTGGGGATCCCAGCTTAGGCTTTAGACCCCATTCTTCTCATGGGGGTCTAACATGCCTCTTAATTATTCCTCTGGTGCTGCCACCTGTGGGCACCTAGCCAGCCCTCTTGACTCTCCACCACAGATGCCCAGGCAGCACTCTCACGTCTCCACTACACTCCTTACCAGACAGGTTGTGTGGAAGTTGGTTCTTCTGTCTGTCTGAAGTTATAAGGCTTCTCTGTCACTACTGTTCAGTTTTTGTTCTGGGTAATTTCTCCACAATTTAGTTGTAATTCCAGATTGGCCCTGGGAGGAGATAAGTGTGGCTTCCACTCATTCTTCCTGTGTCTTGCCAACTCCTCCTCCTTCTTCTTTTATTGCATTTCTTTCTATTACCATTTATTCCCCTTATGCCTCCCTCCCCTTACAATCACCACACTGTTGTCCATGTCCATTCTGTTTCTTCTTGAAATAGTTTGGAAAATTGTATTTTTCTAGGAATTTATCCATTTCTTCCAGGCTGTGCAGTTTGTTGACATATAATTGTACCTATTATTTTCTTACAATCCTTTGCATTTATGTGATGTCAATTGTCACTTTCCTTATTAATTTCTGATTTTATTTATTTGGGCTTTCTTTCTTTCTTTCTTTCTTTCTTTCTTTCTTTCTTTCTTTCTTTCTTTCTTTCTTTCTTTCTTTCTTGAGTCTAGCTAAAGGTTTATTAATTTCATTTATCTTTTTAGAGAACCAGGTCCTAGTTTCATTGATCTTCTCTATTTTTTTAGACTCTATTTCATTTATTTCTTCTCTAATATTTATTATATCCTTCCTTCTACCCACTTTGGACTTTCTTCTTCTTTTTTTAGTTCCTTTAAGTATAAAGGTAGATTGTTTATTTGAGGGTTTCCTTGTTTCTTTGTGTGTATGTGATATAGATTTTTTAAATTGTTTACACTATTACAGATGTCTCCCATTTTCCCCTCCTTTGTCCTCCTCCACTGAGCCACCCCTATTCCTGGCCTTCACCATATTGTTTTTTTGTGTCCATGAGCTTTGCATATATGCATATGTTCCTTGGCTCATCCCTTCCAGTCCCCCCAACACCCATTTCTCAGAGAATGTCAGTCTGTGCCATGTATCTATGCCTGTGGTTTTATTTTGTTCATCAGTTTATGTTGTTCATTAGATCCTCATGCCTTGAAGTAAGCCTATATTGCTATAAATTTCCCTCTTAGAACTACTACAGCTGTGTCCCATAGATTTTGGGTCATTGTGCTTTCATTTTCATTTGTCTCAAGGTATCTATTGATTTTTTCCTTGATCTCATTGTTAACCCATTCATTGTTTAATAATATCTTATTTAGCCTCTGTGTTTTTTTTCAGTTTTCTTCTTGTAATTGATTTCTAGTTTCATATAATTGTCATCACAGATGATGCTTGATATGATTTCAATCTTCTTGAATTTATTGGCATGTGTTTTGTGGCCTAACATGTGATCTACCCTGGAAAATGTTTCATGCACTTGAAAAAAATGTATATTCTGCTGTTTGGGGGTAAAATATCCTAACAATATCCATTAAGTCCATCTGAGCTAATGTGCCATTTAAGACCACTGTTTCCTAATTGACTTTCTGTCTGAAAGATCTATCCATTGATGCCAATGAGGTGTTACACTCAGTTCCCTACTATGACTGTATTACTGTTGATCCCTGTGTTAATGTCTGTCAATATTTGCTTGAATATACTCAGGTGTTCCTACACTGGGTGCGTATAATGAGAGTTTCAGCCCCTTATTCAACTGATCCCTTTATCATTATGACATGTCCTTTTTTTTCCCTTGTTACAGCCCTTGTTTTGAAGTCTACTTTGTCTGATACTAAATATTGCTATACCAGCTTTTTCTGTTTCTGTTTTTATTAAATATCTTTTTCTATCCCTTTACTCTTAGTTTGTATGTGTCTTTCAGTCTGAAGTTGTCTCTTGTAGGTAGCATATATACAGGTCTTGCATTTTTTTTATCCATTCAGCCACCATATGTCTTTTGATTGGAGCATTTAGTCCATTTACATTCAAGGTAACTTTTGATAGGTATGTAGTGATTGTTATTTTATTAATTGTTTTCTTTTTGTTTTGGTAGTACTCTGTTCCTTTCTTATTCTCTTGCTCTTGTCTCTTGTATGTTGATGATTTTCTCTGGTGTTGTTTGGATTCTTTCCTCTTTATTTCTTGTGTATCTTGTAGATTTTTGTTATATGGTTATCATGTTCTTCATATATACCAAGCTATGCTTACAGTAGTCTTTTAAGTTCATGGCCATTTAAGTTCAAACATTCTAAAATCACTATAATTAAAATTTCATCCTCTCCTTAGTATGTTTTTGTCATTATTTTTTACTTATTTTATGTGTTTGTGTGTATCCCTTAATCTATTGTAACTATACATGATCTTTCTACTTTTGCCTTTTAACCTTTGTACCAACTTTATAGTTGGTTGGTCCACTGCTTTTATTATTTGCCTTTATCAGTGAGAAATTTCTTCTTTCCTATATTTTCTTATTTACATTTTTAATCTTCTTTTCTACTTAAAGAAGTCCCTTTAACGTTTCTTGTAATACTGGTATAGTGGTGATGAACTGTTATCTTTTTCTTGTCTGGGAAACTCTTCTGAAGAAGCATCTTGAATGTAATTTTTCTCAGTTACTGTAGAAGTTCTGGCCTCCCAGTGCTGAGTGTTCCATGGTGGATTAAATGCCCAACATGTTCTGAGTCCATAATAAAACCCTCAAGAAGATACAATTTTGCATTTCCTTTCTATTACTCTGTCATCAAACCCTGGCCTAAAGTAATCTTCAGACTAAAAAGGGAGAAGATGACTATTCCTATGAAATTATGCTCTAATGTAAACACACAAATTCACCCAATGAAGGAATCAGGATGCCTGGAATAAACTTCTGAAGGGTGAGGGAATTGAATGGACTTTAAAAGGAAACTATTCTTTGTTTCAGAATGAGGTTGATACTCAGACAGTGATTGGAGTAGAAGTCTGCAAGAGCTCAGGAAGATACCCAAGGTGATAAAATGGCAAGTAGAAATGCTTAGCTGCTAATACTACCCTCTTGTTGGGGTGATTGACAAGGCTATCTGGAGGATATGAGACCTGTTTTCTCTCTTTCTCTTTTGACCTCCTTTTGATATTTTTGTTTGTTCATCTTAGAACTTGATATGGTTTCACTTGCCTTTTGGGGAAGTGCAGCCAGTGTGAAGATTGTCTATCTGTCTCGTGGTGAGAGGGTTTCTATGCTACAGTTCAAGCATGACTAAATGAAGTTATCTGATACTATGGCGGAAAACAACATTTTCTACTCACACCTCTTCAGGGTTAGACAGCTCACACATAACAAAAGAAGAGCAAAAAGAAATACAAAAACATTCAGATCTCCCAGTACTGCAAGTTGAAATGGGGAGCAGGAGGTGGGGTCAAGGATGGTGGGAGGGCAATTCCACCTTCACTGGCTAGAGAATATGAGCTACGGGGACCACTTGCCTGTGGCTACCCTAAAGCTCAAGTGAGAACCCAGCATCCTCTCTTGGTGATCTTTCTAGAGGAGCATTTCTCAGACTTTAATGTACATGGATCTTCTGAGGATCTTGTTCCACGACACTGAATCAGAAGACTGGGGTGTACCTAGGACTCTGTATTTCTTTCTTTCTTACTTATTTATTTTTATTGTACTTTTTCCATTACCATTTAACCCCCTATACACTCTTCCACCTGCAAGCACCACACTGTTGTCTATATCCATGCATCCTTATTCCTTGATCCCTCCACCCCCTAATCTCCCCCCGACAATTGCTGTCATCCTGCTCTCTATCTATGAGTCTGTCTCTATTGCTTCTTTGTTCAATTTGTTCATTAGATTACATGTGTAAATCATATGATATTCGTCTTTCTCTGACTGGCTTATTTCACTTAGCATAATGTTTCCAGGTTCATCCATACTGTCGCAAATGGTAACACCCAGGCAATGGAAACAAAAATACAAAATAAACAAGTGGGACTATGTCAAACCAAAAAGGTTTTGCACAGGAAAGGAAACCATCAACAAAATAAAAAGACAACCCATGAAATGGGAGAACATATTCTCCAGTGATACATCTGATAGGGGGTTAATATCCAAAATTTATAAAGAACATATGAAACTCAACACAAAAAATACAAACAATCCAATTAAAAAATGGACAAAGGACCTAAATAGACATTTCTCCAAAGAGAACATACAGATGGCCAATAGATGTATGAAAACATACTCAACATCACTAATCATCAGAGAAAGGCAAATTAAAACCATGATGAAATAACACCTCACACTAGCCAGAATGGCTACCATCAATAAATCAACAAAAAAAAACAAGTGCCGGTGAGGTTGTAGAGAAAGGGGAACCCCTTTGCACTGTTGGTGCAAATGCAGACTGGTGCAGCCACTGTGGAAAGTAGTATGGAGTGGGGATGGCTGGGGTGGGAGGGAATTGGGGTGGGGGAGGGTAATGGAGACAATTGTATTTAAACAACAATAAAGAAATGTGGAATAAAAAGGAAAAATAGTATGGAGATACCTGAAAAAATTAAAAATGGATCTGCCTTTTGACCCAGGAATTCCACTTCTGGGAATATATCCAAAGGATCCCAAAACACTAATTCAAAAGAACATAAGCATTCCTATGTTCATTGCAGCATTATTTACAATCACCAAGATATGGACGCAGCACAAGTGTCTATCAGCACATGAGAGGATAAAACAACTATGGGACATATGCACAAGGGAATACTACTTGGCCGTAAACAGAAAAGAGGACTCCACATTTCTAACAAACCTCAGGTGGTGCCTAATCTACTGGCTGGGGGCTGTCTCTGAGAACAGTGACAAAAAGCCTGCATAGGATTCCCTTCAGCTGATCCCTGAGGCAGTGCTAGAGACAGGCAAGAGAAAGGTTGGAAGCATCTCAGGGAAAACAAGTTCTCTCTACTGAGTTAAGAAACATGAAAGAGGCAAAGGGAACTGGCCTGTACACCTTGAGGCAGAAATATCAGCTGTAGATTCTGAAATGCAGCCTCAGGAGGCTTTCTTCACTGATCCTCTCATCAGAGGCCTACCTATTCTAAGAAACCAGGTTTGAATCACTCATCATTTTGGTATATACATGCATGCACATATATACTATTATATACATATGCATATATTATATACATATATATGCATCTATACTAATTTTTATAATTTAGTTCATTAATATCTGTTTTTATCTTCATTTTTTCCCTTCTAATTTCTAATGGTTTATTTTTCTATTATTTTCCTAATTTCATATTTTTCATTTTTAGTACAACATTTTCACTTAAGAGTAACATTTTTTCTCTTCTTATTTTTTTGTTTAGGCTTTTTATTTGAAGAAGAGACAAGGAAACAGAATTCTTTATAAAATTTCATTTGTAACCTAGAGCTAAATAATAATTTTGTGGATTATAAAAAACATAAAATCATAAGATTTAAAGACTTAAAACATACCAGGTGCTACAGACTTAGGGATAATAAGTAAATGTAAACATTATGTGTACCTCAGAAAGAGAGAATGTATATTTTATTCTTTTTTCCCAGTGAGCTTTTTATTTATTCAATTAATTGATTTAGTTAGTTAGTTGTTCTATTTCAGTTGTCTCCATTTCCCCCCTATTACTCTCCCCTGCACTCCCCTCCCATTGTCTTTGTCCATGTTCCTTGTTCCTTGACAACCCTTCCCCTTCTTTCTACCGTTATTCCCCTCCCCTCTGGTTACTGTCATCTCATTCTTTATTTACATGTCTCTGGTTATATTTTGCTCATTTGTTTTGTTAATTATGTTCCACTTATTGGTGAGATCATAGGATATTTGTCTTTCGCTGCCTGGCTTATTTCACTTAGCACAATACTCTCCAGTTCTATCCATGCTTGGCAAAGGGTAGGGGCTCCTTCTTTCTTTCTGCTGCATAGTATTCCTTTGTGCAAATGTACCAGAGGTTTTTGATCCACCCATTTACTGATGGGCACTTAGGGTGTTTCCAGCACTAGGCTATTGTAAATTGTGCTGCTATGAACACTGGGATATATAGGTTCCTTTGATTTGGTGTTTCAGGATTCTTAGGGTATAATCCCAGCAGTGGAATTGCTGGGTCAAAAGGTAGTTTCATTTTTAGTTTTCTGAGGAAATTCCATACTGTTTTCCACAGTGGCTGCATCAGGCTTCATTCCCACCAACAGTGCACTAGTGTTCCCTTTCCTCCACAGCCTCACCAGCACTTGTTGTTTGTGTATTTATTTATGATGGCCATTCTGACAGGTATGAAGTCATATCTCATTGTGATTTTAATTTGCATGTCTCTGATGGCTAATGAGGCTGAGCATCCTTTCACATATCTCTGGGCCCTTTGGATGTCCTTGGAGAAGTATCTGTTCAGGTTCTTAGCCCATTTTTTAATTGGATTGTTTGTCTTACTGGTGTGGAATCCTGTGAGTTCCTTATATATTTTGGAGATCAAACCCTTGTCTGATGTATCATTTGCAAATATATTTTCTCATTTGGTTTGTTCCCTTTTCATTTTTATGATGTTTCTTCAGCCGTGTAGAATGTTTTTAATTTGATGAAGTCCCATTATTTTATTCTTTTCTTTATGTCCCTTGCTCTAGAGGACATATCAGTGAAATATTGCTGCATGGAATATCTGAAGTTTTCCTGCCTATATCAAACTATATTACAAGTCCACAGTAATCAAAACAGTCCACTACTAGCATAAGAACAGACATATATTCAATGGAACACAATGGAGAGCCCAGAAATAAACCCATGTCTCTATGGTCAATTAATATTTGATGAAAAGGGCAGAAGCAAAAAAATGGAGTAAAAATAGCCTCTTTGACAAATGGTGTTAGGAGATCTGGACAGCTACTGCAAAAAAATAATTGAACTCTATCACTAAGTTATACCATACACAAAAATAAACTCAAGATGGATAAAAGATTTAAGTTTAAGTCATATCATGAAAGTCTCTTAAGTTTATTTAAAAATATTTTCTAACTGCCATTATAATTTGTCATTTGACCTATTAGTTATTTAGAAGTATAATTCTTGTTTCAGATATACAGGAAATTTTTAGATTTCTTTTTGTTATAGATTTCTAGCATAACAGAACTATGATCAGAAAACACACTATGTAATTATCAATTCTTTAAAATGTGTTGAGACTGCCCTGGCTAGTGTAGCTCAGTGGATTGAGTGCAGGCCTGTGAACCAAAATATCGCGGTTTGATTCCCAGTCAGGGCACATGCCTGGGTTGCAGGCCAGTTCCCGGCCAGGGACACACGAGAGGCAACCATACATTGATATTTCTCTCCCTCTCTCCCTCTGTCCTTCCTTTCCCCTCTAAAGACAAATAAATGAAATGTTTAAAAAAAAGTAAAATGTGTTGAGTCTTACTTTATGGTGTGTTATGTGGGCAATTTTTATAAATGTTCCACATACATTTAAAAATATTTTATATTCTGGAGTTGTTGGTACATTGTTTTACTGTATTTCAGTACTTTAAGTTCTCTGCTCTCCACATCTTAATATCTTGAAAATTAGGGTTCATTTTATTATCAGATAGGGACAAGTGACAGTCCGTGAGGTTGTCATCACCAGGGTATGACTAAACAACAAAAACTCCCTAACCTTTTGGTAGACCATTTAAGGATCATTTAAGAAAAAAACTGTGCATCCCAGTTTTGCCCAAAAATGCTCTGTTGTCACCTTCAGGTAGGATCAAACATCCAAGTCTTAGGGGGAGGATGAATAGATGACACAACTGGAGCCCTCGCTTAGGAATGTTGTGTCAGCAGCCCTCCTGATGTCATGGAGGGTTATACTGTGTGAAGGAACAGGAACATTAATTGTGGGATGCCCTGTCCCACAGAGCTCTCCTGGCCACAGATGAGAATGAGTTGTCCCAGACACAATCTGTTGCAAGAAATGGCAGGGTGGGTGATTCCTTCTAGTGGAGAATGCCCCAAGCCCTTCTCTGAAACAGCTTTTATTGAGAATGGTATATGCAGGGGTATATAGCATAAATACATAGCTTATCAATCAATGTCCAAAGGCTAGTTATAAAAAACAGATATTATTTATGGATAACAATTGAAGAAACAGAGATCTGCCTCAGGTCAGGGTCTGTTAGATGTGCTGATGCCAGATGGTTGTAAACACATATTTCATGATATAAGGAGTTCACTCTTTATGCTTTGAACTTAAGCATCTGGTTTACAACAACAAGGCTATATAGCAAAGCAAGCTTCAAAGGATACAATGTATTCTTCAGGCCTGATTTCCCATGGGAACTCTCAGTGTTAGTATCAGGTCATGCCTGCCACCTGCATTCCTGGTGTTCCATTTGGGACTTACAGGCCTCTTTCAAAGCCTCGCTCATGTAGGGCTACAGTCTCTGATACCACACAAAGTGGCCCCCAACAATTAGTGGCTCTGAATCTTAAATAAGATTCCAAAGAAATAATTCTCAAAGATGTTTTAGAAATCCCTTATGCAATTTATTTATCTTATATTTTTCTTTTCACAAATGCATAAGAACAAGATAATTAAATATAAAGGAATTTTGTTAGTAAATGTGGAAAAATAATTCTAACTTCACAGTGTCACAGTGGACATTATTTTTTCTTAGAGGCCTATCAAATAATAGTATACTCTGTTATTTGCAATCCATTACTTAGGTCCAAGGACATGTAGCATAGAGGCCTGTTAGGTCAAGATAATGTTGATCAAATCTTTTCTTCTGGATTTTTCATTTGTTATTATTTGGTCAATTATCAAGAGATGCATATTGAAATCTCTCGGTGGATTTTTGTCATTCTATCACTATTTGCTCTACTAATTTTGAGGTTAAGTTGTCTAGGCTAATTCAATAATCTATTATTACATAAAGACTCTCATTGTCTCTAATGGTGCTTTTTTCCCTCAAAATCTATTTTGTCTGGCTTTATTAGGGTAGCTATACTAAGTATTTTTTTTATTGTTTAATTACTCGCTGCCACTTCCTTTTTCATCCCTTATTTCAATCCTTCTGTATTCTTATGTTTGCAATATGTCTTTCTAGTGTTCTACCTCTTATACATTTATTTTCTATTCTTTTTATGGCTTAATGGTTACTAATGACATCAGTAGATGAATGGATTAAAAAAGCTGTGGTATTTGCAGCCAAGATGGAAGTGTAGGTACATACACTGTGCCTCCTTGTGCAACAAAATAAGGACAATAACAATATAAAAACAAAAAAACAGACAGTACTGACAGAAAATTGAACTGTATGGAAGTCGGACAACAAGGAGTTAAAGTAAACACATTCATCCAGACTGGTAGGAGGGGTGGAGTCAGGGAGTTGTGATAGAGAGAGCAGGGCAGGTGGTGGACCCAAGGTGTGCCAAGTGGTAGCTGGTGGACTGAGCAAAGTGGTGGATTGTAGAGGGGCGTAGTGCCTCTGGTCCCACATTTGCACACAGATAAACCAGGAGAAACTGGGGAGTGGGACAGACCACCCAACCCAGGGTCCCAGCACAGGGAAATAAAACCTCAAAACATTGATTGAAAACACCTGTGGGGGTTGAGGAGTTGGGAGAAACTCCCAGCCTCACAGGAGAGTTCATTGGAGAGAACCACAGGGTCCCAGGACATACGAAAACCCACCCACACAAGAATCAGCACCAGAAGGGCCCAATTTGCTTGTGGGAAGTGGCAGAAGGGAATGAAATCCAGCCAAGAGCAGAGCAAGTGCCATTGTTCCCTCTCAGACCCTGCCCCACATACAGTGTCACAAGCCAGCAACTGGGTTGCCCTGCTCCGGTGAACATCTAAGGCTCCACCCCTCACTACCCAACAGGTGTGACAAGACAAAAAAAATGGCCCAAATGAAAGAACAGATCAAAGCTCCAGAAAAAATACAACTAAGAGATGAAGAGATAACCAACCTATCAGATATGCAGTTCAAAACACTGGTAATCAGGATGATCACAGAATTGGTTGAATTTGGTTGCAAATTAGAATTAAAAATGAAGGCTATGCTAAGTGAAATAAAAGAAAATGTACAGGGGACCAATAGTGATGGGAGGAAAACTGGGACTCAAATCAATGGAGTGGACCAGAAGAAAGAAAGAAACATACAATTAGAAAACAATAAAGAAACAAGAATTTTTAAAAGATGAGGAGAGGCTTAGGAACTTTCAGGACATCTTTAAATGTTCCAACATCCAAATTATAGGGGTACAAGAAGGAGAAGAGGAAGAGCAACAAGGGGAAAACTTATTTGAACAAATAATAAAGGAGAATTTCCCCAATCTGGCAAAGGAAATAGATTTCCAGGAAGTCCAGGAAGCTCAGAGAGTCCCAAAGAAGGTGGACCCAAGGAGGAACACACCAAGGCACATCATAATTGCATTACCCAAGATTAAAGATAAGGAGTAACTCTTAAAAGAGAATTACAAAATGAGAGAGTTACCAACAAAGGAGTTCCCATCAGACTGTCAGCTGATTTCTCAAAAGAGACCTTACAGGCAAGAAAGGGTTGGAAAGAAGTATTCCAAGTCATGAAGGCAAGGACCTCCATCCAAGATTGCTCTATCCAGCTAACCTTTCATTTAGAATGGAAGGGCAGATAAAGTGCTTCCCAGATAAGGTCAAGTTAAAGGAGTTCATCATCCCCAAGCCCTTGTTATATGAAATGTTAAAGGGACTTATCTAGGAAAAAGAAGATAAAAAACATGTACAGTAAAATGACAGCAAACTCACAATCATTAACAACCATACCTAAAACAAAAGCAAGCTAAGCAAACAAGTAGAACAGGAACAGAACGACAGAAATGGAGAACACATGGAGGGTTATCAACAGGGGAGTGGGAGAGCAGACAGGGGTGGATGTACAGAGAATAAGTAGCATAGCTGGTAGGTAGAAAATAGACAAGTGGAGGGTAAGAATAGTATGGGAAATGTAGAAGCCTAGAACCTGTAAGTATGACACATGGACATGAACTAAAGGGGGGAATGTGGGTGGGAGAGGGTGTGCAGGGTGGAAGGGAGTGAAGGGGGGAAAATGGGACAAGTGTAATAGCACAATCAATAAAATATATTTTTTTAAAAGCTGTGGTACATTTACACAGTGGAATACTATGTGGTCATAAAAAAGAAGGAACTCTTACTATTTGCAACAGCACGAATAGACCTGGAGACTGTTATGCTAAGTGAAATAAGACAGGCAGTGAAAGAAAAATACCCTATGATCTCACCTATAAGTGGAACATAATCAGCAAAATAAACAAGCAAGCAAAACATAAACAGAAACTTGAAATAAGGAGCAAACTGACAGTAACCAGAGGGGAGGGGAGAGAGGAATAATGGGGGAAAACAGTGGAAAGGCCATCAAGGAACATGTATAATGGACACATGGACAAAGCCAAAGAGGGTAGTTTTGAGGGTGAGAGGCGGGGATGGGTGGAGCGTGGGGGTGTAGTGTGGTGAAAATGGAGACAACAATACTTGAACAACAATAAAAAATACCGTATGATTTCACTTATATGTGGAATCTAATGAGCAAAATAAACAAACAAAATAGAAACAGAGGCACAGATACACAGAACAGATTGACAGGTTTCAGAGAGGGAAGGTAAGGGGGATGGGATGAAAGAGAAGGGATTAGCCAATAAACATGTATGCATAACTCATAGACATAGAAAATAGTGTGGTGATGACCAGAGGGAAGATGGGAGTGAGGATGGGGTGGGGGTAAAGTGGGCAAAGGGGGTAAAATGGGGGTGTCTGTAATAGTGTAAACAATAAAAATGAAATATTAAACAAACAAACAAACACAAATGAATCCTTTCTAGGCAGCCTAATATCATTCCATCATTCCTAGGTATACTACCATGTAATTTGTGTTACTTAACTGCCATTAACTATCAATGAATGGTGTTTTCACATGCGCTTTATGCAAATTTTGTTTTCCTAAAGTTGTTAGTTCTCTAGTAATTATAGCTAATGCAGGAAAATAAAAAGACAAAACATATCACCAACTTAGGTAGGTCTGCTATGAGTTGTTCTTTACAATCTTACCCCAGGCAATGCGAGAAACTTTGAAAACAACTGTACCTGATCCATTTTTATGTGCTGTTTTTTGTTGCATACTTGAATCTTTCACCACATAATACACTATGATGAATGCTTCATCAAATCAATGTTATTTTAGATCTTACAACATATTTGCCATTTTCTTTGCTCTTCCTTCTTTCCGGAATGTTTGAATTTTCATCTGGCATTGTTTTCCTTTACACATAAGCACTACATAGAAAGTTAGTGCAGATCTCTTGACAGCCAACTCTCTCAATCTGAAATGTCCTTGTTCGCTTTCATTATGGAAGGATCTTTTCACTGGGTATAGGATTACATGTTTCCAGTTATGTTCTCTCATCCCAGTAAAGCCATCATTCCAATGTATTCTGCCTCCATTTTTCTGTTGAAGCATCAGTGGTCAGAGTAACAGCTTCCTCAGCCTGGAAAGTGCTGTAGGAAGGCAGCATTCAGCTGCCAGATGAAGAAATTGCCTGGCCCAAGGTTATATCTCTTTCCAGGAACAGGACACATTCACTGACTAATTAATGTGAGGAATTTTTGTTTTGTTTTGTTTTGTGGTTTCTTTTTTAAAAGTATTTTTTATTGATTATGCTATTACAGTTTTCTCAATTTTTTTCCCTTTATCCCCCCTCCTCCCTGCCCCCCACCCTCCAGCATTACCACCCCCCTTAGTTTATGTTCATGGGTTGTACATATAAGTTCTTTGAATCCTCTGTTTCCTATACCATTTTTATCTCTCCCCACCTATTTTATGCCTAATAATTATGCTTCTTCTTCCCTTTACCTTTTTCCCCTATTCCTCCCTTCCCCCTCCCCACTGAACTCCCTCTGTGTGATGTCCATTTCTCTGGTTCTGTTCCTATTCTGGTTGTTTGCTTAGTTTTTGTTTTCATTGTTTTTCTTTTCTTTTAGATTCATTTGCTGATAGTTGTGAGTTTGTTGTCATTTTATTGTTCATTTTTCTTTTTTTCTCAGATAAGTCCCTTTAATGTTTCATATAATTAAGGGCTTGGTGATGATGAACTCCTTTAACTTGACTTTATCTGGGAAGCACTTTATCTGCCCTTCCATTCTAAATGAAAGCTTTGCTGGATAGAGTAATCTTGGATGTAGTTCCTTGCCTTTCATGACTTGGAATACTTCTTTCCAGCCCCTTCTTGCCTGTAAGGTCTCTTTTGAGAAATCAGCTGACAGTCTGATGGGAACTCCTTTGTAGGTGACTGTCTCCATAGTTCTTGCTGCTCTTAGGATTTTCTCTTTGTCTTCAATTTTGGGTAACTTAATGATGATGTGCCTTGGTGTGTTCCTCTTTGGGTCCACCTTCTTTGGGACTCTCTGAGCTTCCTGGACTTCCTGGAAGTCTATTTCCTTTGCCAAATTGGGGAAGTTTTCTTTCATTGTTTGTTCAAATAAGTTTTCAATTTCTTGCTGCTGTTCTTCTCCTTCTGGCACTCCTATAATTTGGATATTGTAATGTTTCAGGTTGTCCCAGAGGATCCTCAGCCACTCTTCATTTTTTTAGATTCTTGTTTCTTCATTCTGATCCAGTTGGATGTTTATGTCTTCCTTTTGTTCAAATTGTTGCTTTGAATCCTGGTTTCCTTCTTGTCACTGTTGGTTCCCTGAACATTCTGCTTCATTTCATTTTTGGTATCTTTCATTTGTTCTTTCATTTTTCAACCAAGCTCAATCAGTTCTGTGAGCATTTTGATTACCAGGGATTTAAATTCTCCATCAGATAGGTTAGTAATCTCCTCATCACTTAGTTTTCTTTCTGAGGTTTTGCTGTGTTCTTTCATTTGGGCCATATTTCTTTGTCTTGGCACAGCTGATAGGTTGTAAGGGCATGGGGCCTTAGGTATTCACCCAGGCAGGGCAACCCTCTTTGATGTGCTGCCTGTGGGGTAGGGGCCAGAAAGTGAACAATGCAGCTTGCCTGCTTGTTTCTAGTGCACTTCCCAACAAACTCTGTGTCAGACTGAAAGTATCTCTCACTGCAGCAACCCCAGCCTTATCCCACAGTCAACTCTGAGTCTCAGTTTTCCCCTTAAGTCAGTCCCTCCTGCATAGCTCTGCTGAGCTCATCTGTCAGCCCTGTGCCCCAGCCGCCTTGCTGCAGTTTTTCTGAGTCGCCCTGCATGATCTGCCTTACGGGTCCAGTTGTTGTGGTTGTTTTTTTTTCTTTAATTCCTTGGTTGTTGGAGTTCCATGCAGTTTGATTTTTCTGGTGATTTTGGTTGTTTATTGATTATAGATTGGTTGTTGTCCTCCTTTTGGTTGTGCAAGGAAGCAAAGGGTTTCTGCCTAATACCTCCATCTTGGCCAGAACCTAATGTGAGGGATTAAAGAGCTGGTTACTTGCTTCAGCTCAGGAGACTGTAAAAGCCATCCCAGTTCAGAGATACCTATAGGATTAGCTGAAGCATTCACTGAAACTGCATGCAGCTCATAGCCCTCTGCCCAATCCTGCTTCCTTAGCTTCCTCCACAGGGCTTCCTCTCAAGAGCCCCCTGTACTAAATGTCTTACAAGTTAACTTTCCTTCTCAGAGTCTGCTTACCAAGCACCTCAATCTGCTATCAGAAGTGAACCAAAAAAGTGGGTACTGGGATGGAATTTCCCTCTGGATCGTGACCTGCCTGCTTGGCAATGAGTAGCCTATCACTGGTATGGGTGGGACACAGACAGTGCGGTATAAGGAAGAGGCAGTTGTTAAGAGTTCTCATTGGTGGTATGCTGGAGGAAGGCAACAAATTAACAGAGATTACAGATCAGGGGTTTGAGAATAGTGGGAAAGATAGTAACTACAAGGAAAATAGAACTGTGTTGATTGAACTTTGGGAAAGATAATGAAAAGCTAAGGTAAATCACTTAGCAGCTCAAAGCTGAGCATGAAAGCAGAGGCTTCTTTCATTGTATATGAGGAGGTCCTCATCTCCTGCAGAACGAGGGCAGAGAAAGCTGAGAACCAGGGCCAGGGCTCAAGTGCAAGAACCTCAGAGGTCCCCATAAGGGTAAATTCCTAATCAAAGCAGAACTGTGACACCAAAGTCAAGCCAACACCCAGGGAAGAATAAGGCCTGATATGTAGGATAGGTCCATCTGGGTGAATGCCTCCCAAAATAGTGACTCTCCAGATTTACTGGAACCTCTGAGACTGTGGAAGTGTCTCTCTCCTGCCAGCTGAGAGCCAGCATTTTCCCCTTGCTAAGGATGATTTAGGGTCCCCTACTCCAGGAAATCCTCATACTTCCCTCAGGAACTATCTCCATGGCCCCTCCTGGCTTCCAGGCCAGTCACTTAGGTAGAGTCACAATACAAACCAGCCTGATATTGCTGGGATGAAAGCGAGGAAGGTGACTGTATCCCAGGAAGCTGCAGCACCGGGGTGGCAGGTACCAGAAAGTGCTAAGGAATCCACATGGGGTTGGAGGATGCTTTAAAGAGAACCCAACATAGGGCCAAATAAGGGAAGCTATTTGAGTTATTTAGAGTATTAAAGTTTTCCTCCAATAAATCTCTGCATGTCTCCTCACTTTTGGAAACTGCTTCTTGAAGGACCCAAACTGAGAAACCTGCTCAAAGCTCTGGTTTATCCCCTGCCAGCCCTGTTGCCTTCCCTTCCTTTCCACAGTGTTGTTCCAAAGAGCTTCCTGACATACTTCTTGAATACTACTCTCCACCTCAGGGTCTGCTTCCTAGGGAACCAGTCTGCAACAGTTGCTTCTGAAAAAGCCTTTATTTCTGCACTGTCTTGATCTTTCTTTTCCATCTTTTCCTAAGTTTTCACAGCATATTTTTCTTTTTTTTCTGTTGTGTTATTGTCCATTCTTTTACCTTATCTATCTCCTTTGAACTCTTATTTTGGTGAGATTATGTTGTCTTTCATTTCCTTGAGCTCATGGAGAAATAGTCACTTTTAAAAGAAAAAAAATTTTCTTTTATTTCTGATGGATATTCTTATTCTGCCTTTGTTGGCTGTTACTGTTCTCTTGTTAGAGAAGAAACATGCAGTTAATGGGGACAGTTCTCTCCAGATTAGCTGCTTGCTAAGAACCGTGTAGGGGAAGGATGACTGAAGGGGAGAGCAGAAGCTATACCTCAGGTGTCATTTGGAAGGAATTTCTGATGACTCAGTGTCCTAGGAGCATGGTCTGCTAACCAATCTCAATGGTGCATTTCATGGTAAGCAGGCCTGTGTGGTTTGTGGCAAAGCCCTGTTGTTCCAGGGTGTTAGGGGTATTACAGCACCTAATACTAAGCTGATTGCCCTGAGGATTCTTTCTTTGGCCCCTTATATCCTGATTGTTTCCTTCTGGGTTCAGCTCACATGCAATGTAACACCTCAGGCCAGGACCTTTGGATTGGGACCCTTTAAGGATCCTTTTATGAAAAATTATAGGCTGGAAAAGACCTGTGAGGGTTTGCATATGCTTTGTGGTATCATGTTTTAATTTGATCCCAAATCAATTGTTTTTTTGCAGCTATTACTTGTAATCTTGGTTTCTGCACATTTCTCAACGAAAATGATATTTTCTTCTTTATTGTTCATTCTTTTTGTTGCTTTAACTTGGCCCCTGGAGAAGGAAGTCACTTGGACCAGAATCCTGAAGTAAGGTTTTAAAAGCTCTATTCTTTAAAAAAAAAAAAACAATTTCCTTCAACACTTCAGCCACATAGGTGCAGATTTGTCATGTCTTAATTAGTAAAAGGTTAGTAATACAATGACAAGAGACACAGAATAAAGGGAAAGGAACTTAAAGCATGAATACAAATGCAAACCTAGACATCATTCTTTTAATCATGCAGTAGGAATTGAGATTTAGAAAACAAATAAAAAAATCAGTTTGGGATTGCTCAGAGAAACAAACTGGTTAAAAACAAAACTGGTCATGGCTGTGTTCACAGTATTCTACACTGCTTACAACAACTACCATCAGGAAGTGGTGGTGACACAGTCCTGGGGGAAAACAAACCAGTGCAGTGGTGAGTAAGCTCCCCCACTCACATCCAGAGGTGAATAAGATGTTTCCTACTTTGGATGTGAAGTCATCTGCATTGTGTGGCAGGATGAGTATCTGCCACTTACACTGAGCTGGTGGTAGAATGCACAAAAACATTCTTCGTTTCTCCCTGACCCTTGCTCTCATTTTGTTAGATGAAGATTAATTCACAAGAGGAGACTTCTCTGAAGTAACTGGCTGAGGAGATATAATGCACTTTCTTTGGGAAAATGCTAACACAATTCAGTGTCTTTGTCTCAAATGTGTTATTAATGTAGCATGATTCAGAATGGCCAGTGGAGAGGCAGCACAGATGAAGAGAGGAATCAAGCAGGCTCTTTTCCATGCTTTCTTCCTTTAGTTTTATCAAACATCTAAATACTAGTTCCAAATAAGCCCACATGCCCAAGATTTTCCAGACTTTTACTATCAAAATGGCCAGTTATAATGGAAGAAAAATGATGATGACTCAAACCAGATTCAATGCCTGGTTTATAAATTAAGAAGCAGCTTTTCTGGCTGAAAAGAAAAGGGAAGCAGTTTATATATCAGGAAAGAAATGTTAACTACAAATTTAATGAAAATTATAATTTCACTTTATAAAAAGATAGTTAATTCCACAATGTCTTTCAACTCATTAACAAAACATATAAAACAAATTGAAATTAAAGTAGAAAAAATCTTACTCACCTCTAGATTTTAAAGCAATCACAAAGTAAAACAATGCACACTGTAGAACAGCTCACAATTTTCTGTTCTTTTTAGGCATTAAAAGTGTTTTTGGTTAAATTGAAGTGAGATGTTCTCATTATAAACCTCACAGCTGCATAGATTACAAAGTCTTTTCTCATTTGATTCCTAAATTTAGCTGGTGTAGTAGGCTAAATAAGGGCCACCCAAAGGTATCAGGGCCTAATCTCTGGAACCTGCAAATGTGACCTTATAAAGAAAACAGATCTTTGCAGATGTGATCAGATTATGAGCTTTGCATGATCAGATTATCTGAGTGGGCTCTAAATGTCATCACATGTATCCTTGCATGAGAAAAGCACAGGTAGAAGAATACAAAGAAGAGACCATGTGAAGAAGTAGACAGAGATGGGGGTGATGTGGCCATAAGCAAAGGAATGCTGACAGCACCAGGGTGGACAAGGAACAGCTTCTCTACTAGAACCTCCAGTGAGCTCTCGGCCCTGCTAACACCTTGATTCCAGCCTAGTGAAAGTGATGTTAAACTCCTTTCCTCCAGAATAAATTTCTGTTATTTTAAACATTAATTTGGTATAATTTGTTATGGTAGCAATAGTAAACAAAAGCAGCTTCTTACTACACAAATATTGTATGATTTTATTTTATCTTCTCTTATCAATTAAATCATAGATATCACAACAATTAAAGCACAAAACTAAAAGCAAATGTTTTGTAGAATTCCTTCTCAAAGTATTCCAAAAAATTCAAGAAGAGGGAAGACTCCAAAATTCTTTTTATGAAGCCAATATTATCATACTATCAAAACCAGGTAATGATACAACAAAGAAAGAAAATTACAGGCCAATATCTCTGATGAACACAGATGCTAAATCCTCAACAAAACGTTGGGAAACCAGATCAAACAATACATTAAAAAGATTATATACCACCATCAAGTGGAATTGATTCCAGGGATGCAAGGATGATATAATATTTGCAAATCAATAAATGTAATACACCGCATAAACAAAATGAAGGACAAAAATCACATGATCATATCAATAGATCCTGAAAAAGCATTTGATAAAGTTTGCACCAATTTATTATAAAAACACTCAGCAAAATGGAAATAGGGGGAATATACCTCAACATAATAAAGGCCATATACAGAAAAACCTACTGCCAACATCATACTCAATGGACAAAACTAAAAGTGTTTTCTTCAAGATCAGGAACAAGACAAGGGTGTCTGCTTTCAGAGCATGAATTCAAAATAATACTTGAAGTTCTACCCACAGCCATTAGACAAGAAAAAGAAATAAAAGAAATATAAATTGGAAATGAGAAGGTACAACTGTCATTATTCACAGATAACATGATAACATACATAGAAAACCCTACAGACTCCACCAAAAAACGACCCAACATAATAATTGAACTTGGCAAAGTAGCCAGATACAAAGTCAACATTCAGAAATTGATAGCATTTTTGTGCACCAACAATGAACTATCACAAAGAGAAACTAGGATTTCTGGCCAAGATGGAGGTGTAGGCAGATACATTTTGCCTCCTTTGCACAACCAAAACAAGGACATCACAAATTAAAAAAACAAAAACAAAAAACTGGAACAGCCAGAAAATCAAAGTGTATGGAAGTCTGACAACCAAGTAGTTAAACAAGAAACATTCATCCAGATTGGCGGGCAGGGCAGAGATAGGCAGCTGGGGTGGAGAGGACTCACGGCAAGGAAATGACTGGATGACCAGGACAGGTGAGGCAGCGGCTGGCAGTCACACATTTGTGTGCAGATAAATTGGGAGGAAAACCTGGGGAGCCAAGAGACTACCTAATCCTGGGTTCCAGTGCAGAAAAAGAGACCCTCAAAACCCATAGCTGTAAGACCTGTAGGGGTTGCAGTGGCAGAAGAAACTCCTAGCCTCACAGGAGAGGTTGTTGGAGAGACACATAGGGTCCTAGAATGTACACAAACCCACCTACCCAGGAATCAGCACCAGAAAGGCCCAATTTGCTTGTGGGTAGTGGAGGAATCCTTTACCCACAAGCTTGACCAGTGACTGAAAGAGGGTCAAGAGCCAAGTAAGTGGCATTGTTCCATCTCTGACCCCTCCCCCACATACAGTGCCACAACACAGAAAATTGGGTTGCTCTGCCCTGGTGAATACCTAAAGCTCCTCCCTTCACAATACAATGGGTGTGCTGAAACAAAAGAAATATGGCCCAAATGAAAGAACAGATCAAATCTCCAGGAAAAGAACTAAGTAACGAGGAGATTGCCAACCTATCAGATGCAGAGTTCAAAACACTGGTAATCAGGATGCTCACTGAAATGGTTGAGTATGGTTGCAAAATAGAGGAAAAAGTGAAGACTATGCAAAGTGAAATAAAAAAATATATATGGGGAACCAACAGTGAAGGGAAGGAAACCAGAACTCAAATCAACAGTTTGGAGCAGAAGGAAGAAATAAGCATTTAACCAGAACAGAATGAAGAAACAAAATTTAAAAAAAAAATGAGGAGAGGCTTAGGAAACTCTGGGACAACTTTAAATGTTCCCACATCCAAATCATAGGGGTGCCAACAGGAGAAGAGGAAGAGCAAGAAATTGAAAACTTAGTTGCATTATGCTAAGTGAAATAAGCCAGGCTGTGAAAGACAAATACCATATGACCTCACCTATAAGTGGAACCTAATCAAGGGGTAAGTAAGGCATGGAAAAAATGAAGAGTTGCTGTTTAATGAGTACGAAGTTTCATTTTGGAAATATAAAAAAATTCTAGAGATGAAGGGACACATGGACAATAACAAGGAGGGGAGGAAACAGGGGAAGGAGGTGAGGAGGACTGGGGTGGTGGGGGTAGGTTGGGGGAAAAGGCAGACAACTGTACTTGAACAACAATAAAAACATGTTAAAAAGATTCTATTTTTAATTATATTTTATTAATTATGCTATTACACTTATCCTGTTTCTCCCCCATCATTCCCTTCTACCCTGCACACCCCTTCCCACCCACATTCTCCCCCTTTAGTTCATGTCCATGTGTCATAAGTTCTTTAGCTTCTATATTTCCCACACTATTCTTGCCCTCCACCTGCCTATTTTCTACCTACCATTTATGCTTATTCTCTGTACCTTTCCCCCCTCTCTCCTCCCACTTCCCTCTTGCTAAGCCTCTATGTGCTCTCCATTTCTGTGTTTCTGCTCCTGTTCTAGTGGTTTGCTTAGTTTGCTTTTCTTTTAGGTGTGGTTTTTAATATCTGTGAGTTTGCTGTCTTTTTACTGTCATATTTTTATCTTCTTTTTCTTAGATAAGTCCCTTTAACATTTCATATAATAAGGGCTGGGTGATGATGAACTCCTTTAACTTGACCTTATTTGAGAAGCACTTTATCTTTCCTTCCATTCTAAATGACAGCTTTGCTGGATAGAGCAATCTTGGATGTAGGTCCTTGACTTCCATGACTTGGAATACTTCTTTCCAGCCCCTTCTTGCTTGTAAGGTCTCTTTTGAGAAATCAGCTGACAGTCTTATGGGAACTCCTTTGTAGGTAACTGTCCCCTTTTCTCTTGATGCTTCTAGGATTCTCTCCTTAATTTTAACCTTGGGTAATGTAATTCTGATGTGCCTTGGTGTGTTCCTCCCTGGGTCCAACTTCTTTGGGACTCTCTGAGCTTCCTGGAAGTCTATTTCCTTTGCCAGATTGGGGAAGTTCTCCTTCATTATTTGTTCAAATAAATTTTCCACTTGTTGCTCTTCCACTTCTCCTTCTGGAACCCCTATGATTCAGATGTTGGGACATTTCAAGATGTCTTGGAGGTTCCTAAGCCTCTCCTCATTTTTTTGAATTCTTGTTTCTTCATTCTTTTGTTTGGTTGTTTCTTTCTTCCCTCTGGTCCACTCCATTGATTTGAGTCTCAGTTTTCCTCTCATCGCTATTAGTTCCCTATGCGTTTTTCTTCATTTCACTTATTGTAGCCTTCATTTGTTTATCTAATTTGTGACCAAAATCAACCAATTCTGTGAGCTTCCTAATCACCAGTGCTTTGAAATGTGCATCTGATAGGTTGCCTATCTCTTTGTCACTTAGATGAATTAGCTCTGGGGCTTTGATCTGTTCTCCCATTTGAGCCATTTTTGGGGGTTTTTTTTTTTGTTTATTTTTTGTTTTTTGTTTTTGGTCTGGTCTCAGCTTTTACGTAGTGAGGAGTGGAGCCTTAGGTGTTTCCCAGGGAGGGGCAGCCCAGTCACTGGGTTGTGATGCTGGATGTGGGGGTGGGGTCTGAGAGGGAACCATGGCACATGCTCAGCTCTCTGATTCCAGTCCCTTCCACTGCTTTCCCCAAGCAAATTGGGCCCTTCTGGTGCTGATTTCCATGTGGGTGGGCTTGTGTACAATCCAGGACCGTGTGGGTCTCTCCAATGAACTCTCCTGTGAGGCTGGGATTCTCTTCCAGCACTTCAATCCCCACAAGTGTTTGCAATCGGTGCCCTTAGGCTTCATTTCTTGGAGCTGGGGCCCTGGGTTGCACAGTCTTTCTTGCTGCCCGTTATCACCTGGTTTATCTGTGCATGAATGTGTGACCATGGTCAGCTGCCTTGTGTGTCTCACTTGGTCTGCTTGTTGCCTCCCTGTGCACAGTAACCACTGCCTACATGCCTGGGGTGTGCCAATCACCACCTTCGTGTCCAGGACCACTAGCCACTGCTTTTTCCTGCTGCGATCCCTCTCCACTGGCCGCCAACTCCACCCCTCTTACCGGTCTGGGTGAATCATTGTCGGACTTTCATACAATTCAATTTTCTATCTGTTCTGGTTGGGGAATTTTTTTTTTTGGTTCTATATTTTTGTTGTCCTTAATCTTGGTTGTGAGAGGAGGCACAGTATGTCCACCTATGCCTCCATCTTGGCTGGAAACACATTGTGTCTGAGAAAAGATTTTTAAAAAAGTTCTAGAGATGGATGTAAGTGATAGCTGTACAACAATGTACTTAATGCCCCCAAACTGTATACTTTGAATTATTAAAATGGTAAATTTCATGTTGTCTATATTTTACCACAATAAAAAAGTGAAAGAGAAAAAATCCTCCCACAAAGAAAAATTACTGATACAGGTGGATTCACAGGTGAATTCTATCAAATAATACCAGTCATTATTCACAAACTCCTTGAGAAAATAAGAGGAAGAACTCATTGTATGAGAACAGTATTATTCCAATAACAAAGCTAGACAAAGACATCACAAGGAAAAAACACACAAACCAATACTCTTAACACACATAGACAGAAAATTTCTCAACAAAACACAACAACATTAAAATGATTATTCCTCATGACCAGATGAGATTTATCCCACGAATACCTTACCCTTAAATCAGGAACAAGACAAGGATGTCCTCTTTTACCACTACTATTAAGCACAGTAGTAGAAGGTCCAGCCAGAGTAATAAGGGGGAAAAAAACCCAGAAGATAGAAATTAAAGTCATCCAGATTAGAACAAAGAAATAAATGTCTTCATTCACACATGTTATAATCCAATATATAGAAATTCCTAAGTATCCCATAAAAACCAACTAAAAATAATAAGTTCAGAAACATCACAGGATACAAGATGAATGCACAAAAACCCATTGCATTTCTATACACTAAGCAAATAATTCCATTCATGTGGTATCCAAAAGAATTAAAAATTAAGAATAAAATTAACAAAAGAAGTGTCAGACGTGAACACTAAAAACTGTAACACATTGCTAACAAAAATTAAAGAACTGAATAAAAGGAGGAGAGCTATTTCATATCCATGAATGGAAAATAATACTGCTACTTTATTAGCAATAAAGCATCCATGAAGTCAAACCTGTTCATAATCCCTAAATTGACCTACAGTTTTAATGCAATATCTATCAAAGTATCAGCAGACTTTTTCCAGAAATTGACAAGTTGATCCTAAAAATTATATGAAAATGTAATGAACCCAGTATAGCCAAAATAATTTTGAAAAAGAAGAACAAACTTGGAGGATTCACTTCCCAGTTTTAAAATGTCATATATACCTGCAGCTAATAAGATTCTGTGGTCTGGAGTATATATAGATGTATAGATGAACAGAGGAGAGGTGAATCCAGACATAAATCTGATATTTGATCAACTGATTTACAATGAAAGTACAAAGGCAATTCAATGAGGGACACAGTTTTTCAGTGGTGCCAGTATAATTGGGTGTATTGGAGATATAACCAGATATATGGAGATATATCTCCACTGGATGTATGGAAATATATATGGTACACATATGTGTGTGTTCATACATCAGTACTTAGTAGGCTTCAAAACTCATCAAAGCATGTACTCTTTGCATTTTGATTAGGAAAAAATGTTTCAGCAATTGGTGCTTGCTCAGCACTCATTATGTTTGCTAGAACTTGCATAAGTCACCACGACACCCCATATGAGAAAATGCTTCACCATTCTGTACTCGTTGGTTTCAGCACTGGTGGGTTTCAGCACTCACTGAGTTCCAGAATGAATTAACGACCAGTACCGAGGTACCACTGTATATATGTGAACAAAGATGAATTTAAACAAGAAGTCAACAAACCTTTTCAGTAAACAGCTAGATTTTTGTGGACTTACCACCTCTGAAGCAACCAGTCAATTCTGCTGTTGTAGCAAATTCTTTTGTGTTCCCTTGAAGGACAATTGAGATTTCTTTCTCCATTCATGGGTAATGCTGGTAAGGAAGATGTTTGAATATGTAGACTTTAGTTCCAGAGCACTTGAACCAAAGATCACAACTGGCAAAAGAAAACAAAGACTTAAATGTAGGGACCTCATTATAACCTGAATATATTATCTGGTATAATGTACAATGGTGTATGAAAGCTCATGAATAAAGAAATATGATTATTGCTAAGCTTTCATATTAAAGTATGATTAAGAATGCAGTTAAATGGGAAATATTAACTTAATATTTTGACCTTTTGAAAATAAGTAACCTTTCTTCTCTGTCATTCAACTGACTGGTGGTCTCTATGCCATCCACTCTAGCTTGTATGCTTATATGAAATGAAACATGAACTGCTAGTACTCAATTCTCTTCTTATCCATGAGACAGTGTTACAGAACAGGGCCAAGGAGGGGGGGTTTACAGTATACTATTACCGAAAGGACTCCCCAGGTTCACTATAACCACCACCAGAGAAAAGATGTCTCTCAATGCCAGAGATTTGTGAAAAGGAAAGGAAATGTTTATTTAAAGCTATACAGACTTAAAGTAGTGACCCAATATCTTCATTAAAATATTAAAGTCCTTTAGGATACCCACAGATACACACAGTCCTTCCTTCTCCCTCTGCCCCAATCTTGGGTACTGTATCTCTAGGAAAAGAAGTCTGTGATTCAGGCTCCCGACACCATCAGCTGTGTCACAGGGCAGGATCTCCAATTAATCCAAAGTCATGTGGCACCTTCTCATGGCCCACCAGCAAGAGTCCTTTCACCCCTTTTCTTTCAGGCAAAGTCTCTCCTGCTTTCTAAGCCACGTGGCAAAAGGGAGTACCCCAAAGCTGCATGGTCCTCTCACCAAACCAGTGGGTGTTCTCTCCTACCAAAGCTACGGGGGTCCCCACTCTGCCAAAACCATGTGGTTCTCTCTTCACATGGCTGCCAAGCCTGTGTTTAAATCCCCACACCAACCTTCCTCTGTACCCCCATTTCCAGCTCCTCCTATAATCAGTTATACCTGCCAGCATTCCTGTATTATTCCAAGTTTACTGGGCTGACATCATGAGTCTGGGCAGGTGTGGTCCCATGTCATGGAGCCAATCTTCTCCAAGCTCTTATGCAGGTGCTATAACCAGGGGGAACTGCCCCCCAGTTATATCTTGGGTGGAAGTCACTTCCATCACCCTGGCTCAAGGAATGGCCACAGCTATTTAACATATCTATGACACCAGTTAAAGGTTACAGATATGTTAAATGACCATGCCAGAGGTTAGCTGTAAAGCTGTGGTTGTACAAAATAGCTTTGCATGGTCCTGCTCCATTTGTGCCTTCCCCCAATTCAGACCTATGGGGGGGGGGTGGGAGGGGTGAAAACATCTTATATATTTTTCTAATATTTTCTGGACATCTTTAGCTCCAGACCCCATTCCAAATCCCTATTTGGGGCTCCCCTCTTGGCTGCACCCTATTACAGCAGCAGGAAGGCAGCTGAGGCTTTTTGGGGTAAGTGAAAAGGAGGTGAGTCTGAACACACTGTTGTCAGAAAGTAAAGATGCCACCACAATTGGACCTAAGGGTGGTGCTTAAAAGGAAAAAAAAAAAAAATCCCAGCAGTGATCCCAACCAAAAGTTTTGAGTAGTCATGGCCTGAATATCAAAAAGAAAGCAAAAATTTTGGCCCATTGGATTCTGTTGAATGTGTTTATAAAAGGCCATGAGTTCTAGCTAATGTGCAAAGGGACAAACCACATCCAATGTGCTGAAGAAAAGGCATACCTCCCATGTGAGTGTGTGCACTAATGCTGAGTAGTGTGGTGGTGGTTGGGGGGGGGTGTTGCCCAACATCAATAAGGGAGTAAGAAGGGGACAAATTTTATCCTTATTGTTTTTGTTCTTAAGTGGAACCCTTGATTTGTTTAACTCAGTACTTCTCAAAGTGTGGTTCCCATCCCTGGTGTTTCATGAGGTCAAATCTGTTCATAATCGTACTGAGATGCTGTTTGTCTTTTTCAGTCTCATCCTTTCATGAGTATGCAGAACAGATTCACAGAAGTGACCTACCAGTTATATTACAACAGATTAAATCCAGAAGGAGAGATGAGATCCTGCAACCCATCTACTAAGCTGACATGAAAAAGATGCACCATAATGTAAAAACTGCATCTCTACTCATAATTTGTTTTGTTTGGAATTTTTTTTTTTTTGCTTTAAATATGTTACTATGTTAACATGTAATGGAGTTATTGTTATTTTAAATGAATAAATATTTTAAAACTTAGGTTTAATTTCTAGTACAACATCAGTAAATAAATAATAAACAAAAGTTCTTTGGGGTCCTCAATTCTTTTTAAGATCATAAAGGAATCTTAAGACCAAAAGTGTAAGAACTACTGGTTTTATTGGTATTCCTTTTGTCTTACCAATCAATTCAAGTAGCTATTGTTGTAGGAGGTATGAGAATCTATGTTTTCTGCCTCAGATGCAAGAAATGCTTTAAAAAGAAAGGAAGAAAAATCAGCCCTGCTGAATTGCCTCTGCCAGAATATTCAGGCTTCCTCAGGGGTGACTGAAGAATGTATTTCAGAAGAGCCTGCAGCCCCCCTGGGTGGGGAGATGGTACATCTAGGAAATGCAGTGACTTGGGAAGAAATCAGGGATAGGGGGGCTTTACAATCTTTTGTACTGAGGGACCAGGCAAGCTCATAACCAGTTTTTGGGAAAGTAGAGAGGGTCCAAAGGGATATAAACAGCCCTGAGATTGCCAAGGGGAGCTTCCTGGGGTGCCTCATGAAATCCTCCCAACCAGCTGGTGTCATATAGCTGGGTGCCTTCAGAGGAACTTGAGGGCCATGAGTGTCTTTTGCATGCATTTAGAAGAATTGCATGCCTTACTGGTGTCGGTTCAAGTCTTTCTGCAAATTATAACCCCTTCTGATAACTACAGAGATTGACAAGCTTTATCACAGAGGAATCACAGACCACAACAGAATGTTTGGGGTAAAGTAGAAAACTGACATGGCTTTAGTGGAGGAGCAATTGCCCCATCCTTCAAATGATCTCTTCAAATTTTTGAGTTCCTCTATATAGAAAAAGAAAAAGCCTGTTGGGATAAGGTAAGTTTCAGGAATGCCTTATTTAAACAACAGCTTCACTGGCAGGAAATGTTACACAACTAACAATAGTTGGTATTTCTAAAGACAAGGTGCTCCAGAGAAGATCTGGCAAAGTGGTAAACATCTGCAGGAAGTAAAGCCTCCTCCCCACCGTGAAACCTCCTTGCTGTCAGGGAAGACAGAGATAAAACTGAGCAAAGCTAGATAAGGGAAGATATGGGAAGTCAAAAAACATGACCTTCAAACTGCTCAGATTCTGAGCACGAGAGTATACTCAATATAATTAAAATTTTTGGAAATTTAAAGTGGACAAAGACTTCTGGTGAAGATGTTAGAATAGGTAAATGAGGTACCCGAATCTTTCCACAATCACATAAAAATTACAACTAAACTACAGGAGATCCATTATTCAGAATCACCTGAAATCTAACTGAACAGCAGTCCTATAACTAAAAATATAAAAAAGTCCCATTGACTGGTAGGAGGGATGGAGATGCAGAATATGCTGGTCCCACACCCATGTGTGGCAAATAAGAATCAAGAGGGATATCTCAGCTGTGGAGGTCCCCCTGAGGTGCAAGGGGTCCCAGCCCCATACCAGGCCTCCCAACTTAAGGTTCCAGTGCTAGGAAGAGAAGTTCCATAACTTCTGGCTATGAAAACCAGCCAGGATTGTGGCTGAATGAAACAGAGGGCTTCTGGAGTCCCAAGCATTCTTCTTAAAGGGTCCACACTGACTTGCTAGGATTCACTCCCTCTGAACTCCACATACAATGCCATCTTTTGGTTTCAGCATTTATGAGATCCATACCTACTTTATTATTGTTGAGGTTGTATCAAATAAACAAAAAGTGCTAAGCATGCCATAAGTACTTAATGAATATTAGTGCCTAACATTCTTTTTCTGATTTGGAGATGGGGGTAGAACCTTTATATGCTTTTTAAAATTTTGTTTTAATAGATTTTTAAAGCAGCATTACTTTTATAGAAAAATTACACAGAAAGTACAAAGTTCCCCATGTACCCCCTCCCAGAACTCTCTATTGTCAACATCTTGCATTAGTGTGATGAATTTATTATAATTCATGAGCCAATATTGAAACATTATTATTAACTAAAGTCTATAGTTTACATTAAGTTGACTCTTTGTGTTTTATAGTTCTATGGGACTTACCAAATGCATGGTATCATGCATTCACCATTATGGTGTCATACAGGAAAGTTCCATTGCCCTAAAAATCCCTGTATTCTCCCTCTTCATCCTTCCCTTGTCCCACCCCCACACAACTACCGATCCTTTTTCTGTCTTCATAGTTTTGCTTTTCCAGAAGCATATAATTGGAATCCTTAACTATACAGCCTTTTCAGACTGGTTTCTTTCACTTAACAAGATGAATTTAAAATTCCTCTAAGTCTTTTTGTGGCTTGAGAATTCCTTTCTTTTCTTTTTATTGCAGAGAATAGTCCATTGTATGAACACATATGTAATTTGAATGTCAATCATCTGCTGTAGTTTGAAGCATAATAGTGAGGGGAAATTCATAGTTTTAAGCATGATAGCTAGGGAAAATTTGATGTCTCAGAGAGGCAGTGTAAATCTCATTGCTGAAAACATAACTTTTACTATTAAACATACCTGAATACAACAATATTAACATTCAAAAACTATATACTGCCCTGGCTTGGTGGCTCAGTTGGTTAGAGCATTGTCCTGTGCACCAAAAATTATCATGTTTGATCACCAGTCAGAGCACATACCTAGGTTGTGGGTTCGAGCCTCAGTCAGGGTGTGTACAGGATGCAACTGATTGATGCTTCTCTCTCACATCAATGTTTTGCTCTCTCCCTATTCCCCCTCCCTTTCTTTCTAAAAGGAACATATCCTCAAGTGAGCATTAGAAAAGAAAACTATATATTGAGCACAGTATATAACAGGTGTGTGTGACACTTTCAACCCTGGGGATAAAGTGATAAGGGTACTGCCATGATCCTTGTAGTGTGGCCTCTGCTGCCATTAACACACACACACACACACACACACACACACACACACACACAATCTATTTCACACCAATCTGGTACTCACTCTGCACCATGAACTGTTTTAGGTGTCTACTGAATGTTGACTTGTTTAATCTTCACAACTACCTTATAGGAGGTACTATTATTAGTTCCATTTCACAGATAAAGAAGCAGAGACATACAAACGGTAAGTATACCTGCTCCTCATTCTACCACTACTAAGTGGCAGAGCTGGGGTTAAAAGCCAGGCAGTCTGGCTTTAGGTCTCAATTCTCCACAATCAAGCTATGCTGCCTTCAGCGGCAGTCCAGTGTGACAATAGGGAATTGAGCAATGACAACACAGCATGTGAAGCCAGTGATAAGAGAATCGAGTGGTTACAGGGGAGAACTGGAACCACTTCCCCTAGTTCTAATTGCAGGGCCTGGGAGAGGAGCTCATGAACACCTGCTTGAGGAAGCAGCAATTGTGGTGCTATATGGAATGTGACCAAGCCAGGACTGCCATTTCCTCAAATGTGAACATAGGTCAGTTCCTGACCTCTCAGTCCCTCAATGTCCCACCTGGTTGGTAAGAGTGGCCAACTTACTGTTTTGTGAGGTGTGGGTGAGAAATATGGTGTATGGAGAGAGCCACTGGGTAGCTGTGGTGAGGATGGAATGCTGGTTTCCTAAACATTTGCTGGATTCTCACCTGAACTCAGGTGGTTGGTATGGCAAAGGAGAAAAACAAATTAATTCAAATGTATTTTGGAGAAGAAATATTGGGCTGGATTTGCTGGGTAAGGACAAAGGAGAAACCAGAGATGACTTTGGTTTCCAGCTTGAACAAATAAGTAGAGAGTGGTCTCTTTACATAAATGTGGAAGAATGTGAAAGAAAGATGTCCTGGTGGCCAGAATCAAAATTTGGTTCTGCATAACAACTAGGAGATACTTATGTAGATATTAAGTAGACATGAACTGCCAAGTCGCAAATTAGGATATACATGAAAAGATATGAAGCAACTACTTGAAGAATATAATATTATAACACAAAAATTAAGGGATGGAAAAATATTTATGTTATTGCAAATAATTAATAGATATTATTAAAGTTTATAATTAAAAAGGTTTATGTAAATTATTAAAAGTTGTATAGCTAAGTTTAGAAAAAAATGATAAGAGACAAGATGGCAGAGGGTTGAATGGAAGCCACACTAACCTCCTCCCAGGATTAATCTGGAACTACAACTCAATTGTGGAGAAATTACTCAAAACAAACAACAGAATGATAGTGAGAGAGAAGCCTTATAACCTCAGACATACAAAAGAACCAACCACCTTTAGCATTAACTGACTGCACCTCCACAACAGCATACAAGGCGTGGGGTGGAGTGAACCTCAGTCAACCACTTAGAGGGAAGGACCCACCAAAGAATGACCCAACAACAATCAAAATCCAATTATATCCAGAGAGCCAACATAAATGGCATAAAGGGTATCCCAAGAGTATCAAGTTCAGGAGATCAAGGAGACTGCACCATTGAATCTCACAGGTCTCCTACCACAGAAGTTTATATCACAAACTCAAGGAGTCACAACACATCCATTTAAGAAGCAGAGGAAAACAAGAAGAGTCTCACAAATAATGGGAAGACAAAGAAGCAACCCTTGAATGAAATAAAAGGAGGAATCCTTAGAAAGAATGCTAAATGAAATAGAGGCAGGTCAACTATCAGATAAGGAAGATTGATGAACTCAGCAAGAATTACCAAAAAATACAGGGAAGCTATAAGGAACTTACTGCAAATTACACCAGCATGAAAAAGGACATAGAAACTATCAACAAAAGCCAAGAGGAAATGAAGAATATAATTTTTAAACCAGGAAGATGGTGGTGAAGTAGGTGGGAGCAGAGCCCACTTCCCCCTGTGCCCAGCTGGAATACCTAGCTGATGTACCGAGGAGCAGAGTTAACACCAATGGAATCCCAGCTTATATGAAGTTTAGAGGCAAATAATTGCAGAGGATATTAAAAAACAGATGGTGAGGAGATTGCACTGGGATGGTAAGGCCCCTGGGATTTGCACAGGGACCAAGGCAGCTGCGGCCCCTAGCCCTGCACCTGCCACAAGATACAGGAAGGAGAGTTAGATCATCAGCTCCCTCCGCTACCAGAGCAGGGAGGGCAGCCTGGCACCAGGAGGGACCTGGATGCTGGAAGTCACTGGGGGAAATAGAGACAAAGTGGGAGACACACAGAGGTGGTATACAGCTGCTGGGATTGTGGACACTGGCAACAGAAAAATTGAGGTGCTAGGCAACATCTGGAAAAGGGAGGAGTTGGGCCGTGTGAGACCCTGATTCAGATAGTCTCCAGACTGGTTGGAAAGTTGGGCTGTGTAAAAAGCCATGTGCTTGTTAAGAACAGCAGGCAACTTCTTTGTAAGGAACTCTCCAGCAGGGGCTGACTTGCCCAGAGGGTAATTTCAGCTGCACTAGCCCAGGGACTGAGTGGTTGAATAGAATCATGTGCCTGGCTTGTCCAGGCTCTGCGCCTGAGATTGACTCACACTGTGAGAGCTGAGTGGCTGATTTGAGCCTGACAGCTCATGAGGACCTGGGCTGGATCCCAGGAAACTGTGAATATTGTGACCCAGACCTGGTCCCCATACTCTCAAAACCATAGGAAGGGAGAAAAGTGAAGCCCAAGCTCCCCTCTTCCTGTGGCATCTAGAAAGACCACCAGAACTCACTGAATAGGTTTAAAGTTGGCAGGAGGCTTTATTTTATTATTATTATTATTATTATTATTATTATTATTATTATTATCTTTCTCTTTGGATCCTGTCTCTTTTTAGTTTTCTTTTTTTTTCTTCCCCCAAGTGAGACAATAAGACGTGGAGTTACAGAGGGACTAGAAATAGATCAAAAGGGGAAACACAAGACTAACCCCCAAAACTGAGAAACTGAGATGAATGTCACTTTCTAATCCCATAGAGCTGGCATTTGATTGTTTATGTGTATTATTATTATCTTTTCATTATTTTTACCACTTTTATTGTATTAGTATTTTTTATTTCTCTTCCTTTTGTTTAGTTTTCTTCATGTTATTTCTCTGTTTAATTGCATTATTTGACTGATTTTCCTTATCTCTCTTTATTGTATTTTAATTTTCCTTCTTTCACTTCATCCGTGTTCCAATAACACACAACTCCTGACCAGGTATTTTTTATTCTGGTTATCCAAATCATATATTTATTGTCATACTATTGTTGTTCCAGTACTATCATAAATAATTATTGTTCCATACAGTTGTGCATACTATACAACAACTCTCCCTGATCTTAGCCCACTTCACTTCAATCCTGAGAATTATTATGGTTTTGGATAACTCTATTCCCTTGCATACTATGTCTACTTTCTATCCTTTACTCTCATTATATCCCATCATCTAACCTTGCACAAACACTGTTTCCTGGATTCAGCTGACAATCCTTCTCCCCTATAACAAGAGTCTTATCTCTCTTTCACCTTTTATAAAAAGTGACTAAATGGATGAAATATCACAGTTAATGCTATACGTCTCCAAAGCATCTCCTACCTCTTCCCTACTTGCTGGTACTTTAACTCCCATAAAATACTCTCCAACTGTCTTAATGCATTTTGCCTTCCCCCTGCCATTGATCATACACAAGAATAGGTTCAGAGATGCGAACATCACTATACTTGCTGGAGGAGAAACACCACCAACAAAGGAACCACCAAAAGGTAAAAACCCAAGTACAACAAGAGAGTCCAGAAAAACAGAAGAAAGGGCAAACCTAGAGGGTCCAGACAAGGAGATCAAAGAGACCACACCACTGAACTCCATAGAATTCTTACCATAGAAGTTCACCCTACAAAGACAGCTAGAAAAATGAAACATTGGGAAGCTCAGAAAGAAATAAAGAGTTACCTAAAATGGAGATTATAAAAACATGCAATCAACAGACAAGAAAGACTCCCCACTAAAAGAGCTAAATGAAATGGAAGTAAACAAACTATCAGATATAGAACACAAAATAGTGGTTATAAAGATTCTCAAGGAACACATAGACAACAGCAAGGAACTGAGTGACAACTACAATAATATGAAAAAGGAAATAGAAATTATAAAAAAGGAAGAAATGAACAATAAAATTTCAGAAGTAAACACATTAGAAGGAATTACAAGCAGGCCAGAAGAAGCAGAGGATTGAATCAGCGAGCTAGAGGACAAGGTAGAAAAAAAAAATACCCAGAAGGAGAAAGAAAAGGAAAAGAGACTCAGAAAGAATGAACAAGTGGTAAGGGAGCTGCATGATAACATGAAACATAGCAATATCTATATAATAGAGATGCCAGATGGAGAAGAAGAAAAGCAAGGGATAGAGAAACTGTTTGCAAAAGAAATGCTGGAAAACTTCCCTAATTTGATGAGAGAAAAGGTCACACAAATGCAGGAAACAGAGAGACCCAATCAAGAGAAACCAAAAGAGGCCCACTTAAAGATGCATCATAATTAAAATGGCAAAATTCCAAGACAAAGAGAAAATCTAAAGGCAGCAAGGGAGAAACAGGAAGTAACATACAAGGGAGCCCCAAGAAGGCTAGCATCTGAATTCTCAATGGAAATGCTCCAGGCTAGAAGAGAATGACAATAAATATTCCAAGTAATGAAAACCAGAGGCCTGCAACCAAGGCTGCAATATCCAGCAAGGCTCTCAATTAAAATGGAAGGCCAAATAAGGAGCTTCCAGAGAAAAGAAGTGTAAAAGAATATTCCTTCACAAAACCAGCTCTGCAAAAGATGCTAAAGGGACTACATCAAGAAAAGAAAGAAAAAGAGTGAGAGAGACAGGAAAACAAGTATAAAAAAATAACAATGAATAAGTACCTATCAATAATCACCTTAAATGTAAATGGATTAAATGTTCTGATCAAAAGATACAGAATAGCTGAATGGATAAGAAAGCATGACCCACACATATGCTGCCTACAAGAGACCCACCTCAGAACAAAAGACCTACACAGATTGAATGTGAAGTGATGGAAACAAATTTTCCAAGCAAATAGACAGAAAAAAAAAAAAAAAGCCAGGGTAGCAATACTCGTATCAGACAAAATAGACTTCAAAAAAAGGAGCTATAAAAAGAGACCCAGAAAGATACTTCATAATACTCAAGGGAAGAAACCATCAAGAAGATATAAACATTGTAAATACATATGCACCCAACATAGGAGCATCCACACACATAAAGAAAATCTTGGAGCACTTCAAGAAAGATTGATGGCAACACAATTATAGTAGGGGATTTCAACACCCCATTGTCAAAAATGATAGACCTTCCAAACAAAATATCAACAAAGATATTGTGGCATTGAACAATGTCCTAGATCAGATGAATTTAATTGATACATAGAAAGAGCTTTTCATCCCAAAGAAGGAAAATACACATTCTTTTCAAATGCACATGGAACATTTTCAAAGATGGACCACATGAAAGGACACAAAACTAGCCTCAACAATTTCAAGAAAATTGAAATCATATCAAGCATGTTCTCTGACAAAATGGGACTGAAAGTAGAAACCAACCTCAAGGTAAAATCTCAAACTCATGGAGATTGAATAGCATGCTATTAAACAGTGAATGGGTGAAGAATGAGGTCAAGAAAGAAATGAAAGCTTCTGGAAACAAAGGAAAATGAATTCATAACCCAAAACTTATGGGACACAGCAAAGGCAGTCCTGATAGGGAAGTTCATAACAATACAGACCTACCTGCAAATGATAAAAACATTTCAAATAAATGACCTAACCCTACACCTACAAGAACTGGAGGAACAACAACAAAGACAACCCAGAACAAGAAGAAGGAGGTATATAATCAAGATCAGAGCAGAATTAAACCACATGGAGACTAAAAGCACAATGCTAAGGATCAATAAATCCAGGACCATGTTCTTTGAAAAGATAAACAAAATCAACATGCCTTTAAAGCAGACTCATCAAGAAAACAAGAGAGAGGAGACCCAAATAAATACAATCATAAATGAAAAAGGAGACATTACAACTAATACTGCAGAAATACAAAGGACTGTAAGAAATTACTATGAAGAACTATATGCCAAGAAATTTAAAAACCTAGGTGAAATGGAAAAGTTTCTAGAAAAATATAATCTCCCAAAACTCAATGAAGAAGAAGCAGGAAGCCTGAACAACCAATAACAGCAGATGAAATTGAAGCAGTAATAAAAAAACTGACACACAAAAGCCCTGGAACAGATGGTTTCACAGGAAAATTCTACAAAGCATTTAAAGATGGGCTAATCCCTATTCTTTACAGACGATTCCAAAAAATCCAAGAAGATAGAAGAAACCCAAACTCTTTTTATGAAGCCAGCATCATCCTAAACCCAAAACCAAATAAAGACACAATGAAGAAAGAAAACATCAGGACAATATCATTGATGAACATAGATGCTAAAATCCTCAACAAAATATTGGCAAACCACATCCAGCAAAACATTAAAAAGATCATACACCATGACCAAAAGGGATTCATTGAAGGGATGCAAGGATGGTACAATATTTGCAAGTCAATAAACATAATACATCACATAAACAAGAGCAAAAAAATGACGTGATCATATCAATAGATGCAGAAAAAGCATTTGATAAGGTACTGTACCCATTTATGATAAAAACATTCAGCAAAGTGGGAATAGAGGGAGCATTCCTTAACATAATAAAGACCATATATGAGAGACCTACTCCAACATCATACTCAATGGGCAAAAACTAAAACCTTTCCCACTAAGATCAGGAACCAGACAGGGCTGTCCACTCTCAACACTTCTATTCAACATAGTATTGGAAGTGCTAGCCACAGCAATCAGAGAAAAAAGGAAATAAAAGGCATCTGAAAAGGAAAAGAGGAAACAAAACTGTCATTATTTGTAGATAACATGATAGTGTACATAGAAAATACTACAGACTCCACCAAAAAACTGCTGGAGCTAATAAATGAATTTGGCAAAACAGTGAGATGCAAACTCAATATTCAGAAATCAAAAGCATTTCTGTATACTGATAATGAAACATCAGAAACAGAAATCAGGAGGAAAATCCCATTTGATATAGCAACAAGAAAAATATAATAACTAGGAATAAACCTAACTAAGAAGGTAAAACACCTGTGCTCAGAAAACTACACAACACTGAAGAAAGAAATTAAGGAACACACAAACAAATGGAAACATATACCGTGTTCATGAATTGGAAGAATTAACATCATCAAAATGTCAATAACCCAAAGCAATTTATAGATTCAATGCAATGCCTCTTACAGTACCAATGGCATAATTCATTGATATAGAAAAATCACTTCAAAAATTTGTGTGGAAGCATAAATGACCCCAAATATCTGCAGCAATTTTGAGAAAGAAAAGCAAAGTAGGAGGGATCACAATATCTGATACCAAACTGTATTACAATGCCATTGTAATCAAAACAGCCTGGTACTGGCATAAGAGCAGACACATAGACCAATGGAAAAGAATAGAGAGCCCAGAAATAAAGCCAAGTCTGTATGGTCGATTCATATTTGACAAAGGGGACAGCAGCATAAAATAGAGCAAAAATAGCCTCTTCAACAAGTGGTATTGGGAGAGCTGGACAGCTACATGCAAAAAAAATGAAACTTGATCACCAACTTACACCATACACAAAAATAAATCCAAAGAGTATAAATGATTTAAATATAAGTAATGACACCATTAAAGTCCTGGAGGAGAACATAGGAAGGAAAATCCCAGATATTCCATGCAGCAATCTTTTCACTGATATGTCCCCTAGAGCAAGGGACATAAAGGAAAGAATAAACAAATGGGATCTCATCAAAATAAAGAGCTTCTCCACATCTAAAGAAAACAGCATTAGAATTAAAAAAGAACAAACTGTATGGGAAAACATATTTGCCAATGATACCTCAAACAAAGGTTTGATCTCCAAAATATATAAAGAGCTCACACAACTCCATCTAAGAAGACAAGCAACCCAATTAAAAAATGGGCAAAGAATTTGAGCAGACACTTCTCCAAGGACATACAGAGAGTCAAGAGACATATGAAAAGATACTCAGTATCACTAGCGATCAGAGATGCAAATTAAAACCACAATGAGATACCACTTCAGACAGGTCAGAATGGCCATCAAACAAAGCAGCAAGCAGCAAGTGTTGGAGCAGTGTGGAGAAAAGGGGAGCCCTAGTGCACTATTGGAGGACTGCAGACTGGTACAACCACAATGGAAAACAGTGTGGAATTTCCTCAGAAGACTAAAAATGGAACTGCTTTTTGACCTGGCAATTCCACTGCTAGGATTATATCCTGAGAACACTGAAACACTAAACCAAAAGAACCTATGCACCCCAATGTTCATAGCAGCACAATTTACAATAGCTAAGGGCTTGAAGCAACTTAAGTGCCCATCATTGAATGAATGCATCAAAAAACTATCACACATTTACATATTACAATGTGCACATTACAATGGAATTCTATGCAACAGAAAGAAAGAAGGAGCTCCTACCATTTGCAACAGCATGGATGGAACTGGAGAGCACTATGCTAAGTGAAATACACCAGGTGGTGAAAGACAAATACCATATGATCTCACCTATAAGTGGAACCTAATCAACAAAACAAACAAGCACACAAAATATATCCAAAGACATTGAAATTGAGAACAGGCTGACAGTACCAGAGGGGAGAGGGGAGGGTATAATGAGGGGAAATAGTGAAGGGTTTACAGGAACAATTATAAAGGACCCATGGACAGCAACAGGGGGGTGGTTTAAATAGGGGAAAGAGTTGGGGAGGTCTGCCAGGAAAAGACAGAAAACTGTACTTGAACCATGAAAAATGTTAAAATAAAAGTAAACTCAAATAATCATTTATGAGAAATAATGTGCTGAATTTCAGTGAAAGCATCACTTCCTCATGACATCCTTCTTTATTCACAATGTCTTTAGAGGAGATTGCATTCATAAATAAGTGGTAATGTATCCTAAGCTATCAAATAAAGTTATTCGTATTTGGTTATATGAAAAAAAGAATACAATGTCTGAATTGAAGAATGCAGTAGGCTAGAATCAAAACTAGGCTAGATGAAGCAAAGGATCAAATCAGCAAAATGGAGTAAAAGGTAGAAAAAAAACTCCCAAAAAGAGCAAGAAAAGGAAAACAGATTCAAAAAGACTGAAGACTCATTAAGGGAACTGCAGAAGAACATGAAACGTAGTCATATCCATAAAATAGGGATACCAGAAGGAGAAGAAGAGCAAGGGATTGAAAAACTGTTTGAAAAAGTAGTGATGGAAAACTTCCCTAATTGGATGAGAGAAAAAGCCACACAAATACAGGAAGCACAGAAGGTCCCAAATAGAGAGGAACCCAGAGAGGCTCTCTCAAAACACATCATAATTAAAATGGTAAAATTCCAAGACAAAGACAGAATCTTAAAGGCAGCAAGAGAGAAACAGGGTGTAACATACAAGGGAACCCTAATAAGGCTAGCAGCTGAGTTCTCAACAGAAACACTAGAAGCCGGAAGGAAATGGCAAGAAATATTCCAAGTAATGATAACCAAAGGCCTGCAACCAAGACTACTCTATCCAGCAAGACTCTCAATTAAAATGTTAGGTAAAAGGAGGAGTTTCCAAGACAAAAGAAGGCTAAAAGATACACCTCCACCAAACCAGCACTGCAAGATATGCTAACAGGACTGCTTTAAGAAGAGGAGGGAAAAGAGTGAGAGGAAGAACAATAGAGGTATGAAGGAAGTAAAATAGCAATGAGTACCTGTCAATAATAAGCTTAAATATAAATGGATTAAATGCTCCAATCAAAACACATAGGATAAGATACTCTTATCCTGAATGGATAAGAAATCATGACCCACACATATGCTGCCTAAAAGAGACCCATCTCAGAACAAAAGATCTACACAGAGTAAAAGTGAAGGACAGAAAAAAAATATTCCAAGCAAATGGGCAGGGAAAAAAAACTGGAGTAGCAATACTCACATCAGACAAAATAGACTTCAAAAGAAGGGACATAAAAAGAGACCCAGAAGGATACTTCATAATACTCAAGGGAAGAATCCATCAAGAAGACATAAACATTGTAAATATATATGAGCACCCAACAGAGGAGCACCCAAATATATAAGGAAAATCTTGGAAGATATCAAGGAATATATACACAGCAACACACGTAGAGTAGGAGACTATAACACCCCAGTGCCAAAATGTATAGATCTTCAAAAAAATATCAACAAGGATATTGTGGCATCGAACAATGCCCTAGAACAAATGCACTTAAATGATATATACAGAACATTTCATGCTAAAGAAGCAAAATACAAATTCTTTTCAAATGCACATGGATATTTTCAAAGATAGACCACATAATAAGACACAAATAAATTCAAGAATGCTGAAATCATATCAAGCATTTCCTCAGACCACAAGGGCCTGAAAGTAGAAAATAACCTCCAGTAAAAAACTCAAAAACACTCAAATTCATGGAGATTGAATAGCATGCTATTAAACAATGATTGAGTTAAGAATGAGTCAAGAAAAAAATCAAAAAGGTTCTGGAAACAAATGAAAATGAACACACAACAGTCCAAAACTTATGGGACATGGCAAAGGCAGTCTTGAGAGGGAGGTTTATAATAATACAGGCCTACCTAAAAAAGATAGAAATGTTTCAAATAAACAACCTCACCCTATACCTACAAGAACTGAAGGAAGAACAACATACAAAGCCCAGAACAAGTAGAAGGAAGGAAATAACCAAGATCAGGGCAGAATTAAATGGCATAGAGACTAAAAGAACAATTCAAAGGATCAATAAATCGAGGAGCTGGTTCTTTGAAAAGATAAAATCGACAAGCCATTAAGCAGATTCATCAAGAAAAAAGAGAGAGAGGACCCAAATGAACACAATCAGAAATGAAAGAGAGGAGATTACAACTGATAACACAGAAATACAAAGGATTGTAAGAAATTACTACAAACCACTATATGCCAACAAATTTCTAGAAATATATAATCTACCAAAACTGAATCAAGGAGAAGCAAAAAGCCTGAACAGCACTAATCACAGCTGGCAGAATCAAAGCAGTAATAAAAAAAATCTCTTGGCACACCAAAGTCCTGAATGGATAGGATAGTATCACAGCACAATTTTACAAAACATTTAAGGAAAAGCTAACTTCTGTTCTTCACAGACTATTCCAGGAAATCCAAGAATGTGGGAGACTCTCAAACTCCTTTTATGAAGCTAGCAACATCCGGATACCTAAACCAGATAGACACAACAAAGAAAAAAAAAGCAGATCAGCATTGCAGATGAACATAATGCTAAAATCCTCAACAAAATTTTGTAAGCCACATCCACCAATACATTAAAGAGATCATACACCATGATCAAGTGTGATTCATTCCAGAGATGCAAAGATGGTACAATATTTACAAATCAGTAAACATAATACATCACATAAATAAAAGGAAAGATAAAAATCACATGATCATATCAATAGATGCAGAAACAGCATTTGATAAGGTACAGCACCCATTTATGATAAAAACACTCAGCAAAGTGGGAGAGAGGGAGCATTCCTCAACATAATAAAGGCCATATATGAAAAACCTACAGCCAACATCATACTGAACAGGCAAAAACTAAGAGCTTTCCCACTAAGACCAGAAACAAGACAGGGGTATCTGCTTTCACCACTTTTATTCAATATGGTATAGAAGTCCTAGCCACAGCAATCAGAGAAGAAAAGGAAATAAAAGGCATCCAAAAAGGAAAAGAGGAAACAAAACTGTCACTATTTGTAGATGACATGATAGTGTACATGGAAAATCCTTTAGACTCCACCAAAAAACTACTTGGCCTAATAAATGAATTTGGCAAAACAGCAGGATACAAAGTATTCATAAATCAAGGCATTTTTGTATAGCAACAATAAATTCCACTGACCTATTTCACAGATACACAACAAACAATTCAAAAATTCATATGGAACCATAAATGACCCCAAATAGCCACCACAATTTTGAGAAAGAAGAACAAAGTAGGAGGGATCACAATACCTGATATCAAACTGTATTACAAAGCCACTGTAATCAAAACATTCTGGTACTAGCATAAGAACTGGTACAGACATATGGACCAATGGAACAGAACAGAGAGCCCAGAAATAAATACAAGTCTCTATGGTTAATTAATATTTGACAAAGAGGGCAGAAGCATAAAATTGAGTAAAAATAGCTTCTTTGACAAATGGTGTTGGGAGATCTGGACAGCTACACACACACAAAAAAAAATGAAACTTGACCCCCAATTTATACCATACACAAAAATAAACTCAAGATGGATAAAAAACTTAAATATAAGCTATGACATCATACAAGTCCTAGAGGAGAACATAGGTAGATAATTCTCAGATATTCCATACAGCAGTATTTCACAGATATGTCTCCTAGAGCAAGAGACATAAGGGAAAGAATAAACAAATGGGAGTTCAACAAATTAAAAAGCTCTGCATAGCTAAAGAAAACAGCAAAATGAAGAGGGACCCAACTGTATGGGAAAATATATTTGCAAATGATACCTCGGACAAGGGTTTGATCCCCAAAATATACAAAAAATTCACATGATTCCACAACAGGAAGACAAACAAGCCAATTAAAAACATGGGCAAAGGACCTGAACAGAAACTTCTTCAAGGAGGACATACAGAGGGCCCAGAGATATATGAAAGGATGCTCAGCATCCCTAGCCATCAGAAAGATGCAATAACAATGAGATACCACTTCACACCAGTCAGAATGGCCATCATAAATAAATCGACAAACAAGTGCTGGTCAGGTGGTGGAAAAAAAGGGAACACTAGTACACTGTTGGTGGGGATGCAGACTGGTGCAGCCACTGATTCCAGACTGGAAAACTGTATGCAGTCTCCTCAGAAAACTAAAAATGGAACTGCCTTTTGACCCAGCAATCCACTGCTCTTATTATACCCTAAGAATTCTGAACATAAATTCAAAAGAACCTATGCATCCCAATGTTCATAGCATTACAATTTACAATAGGCAAGTGTTTGAAGCAACCTAAGTGCCCATCAGTAAATGAATGTGTCCAAAAACTATGGTACATTTACACAATGGAATTCTACACAGCAGAAAGAAAGAGGGAGCTCCCATCCTTTGCAACAGCATAGATGGTCTGGATAGCATGATGCTAAGTGAAATATGTCTGGTGGTGAAAGAGAAATACCTATAAGTGGAACATAATCAACAATACAAACAAGCAAGGAAAATATAACCAGCAACATTGAAATAAAGAACAGACTGTCAGTAAACAGAGGGGATGGGGTGGTGATAATGGGGGAAAGGGGAAGGGTCTTCAAGGAACATGCACAAACAACACATGGACAAAGAGAAATGGGGGTAGCATGAAGGGTGGGAGGTGGCAATGGGTGGAGTGGGGTGAAATGGTGGGGGGAAAATGGAGACAACTGTACTTGAACAACAATAAAAGAGGAACATTTTTAAAGGCTCAAAAAAATAGACAGAAAATTTTAATATGCACTACACTTGATCTTAGCCAAAAGGCCAAAAAGCAATCAAAATTTTAATATGTGCAGGGCTTTTTGGAGTGATGTTGGGGAGACTGGGTGAGCCATGTGCATTGATAATGGCTGAAGCTGGCTTTTTTCCACAGTAATTAATACACACACACACACACACACTTGGTTTGTTATCTGGGATGCTGCCATGACAAACCTTAAAATATGAGTATATAGTGTTGGCTTTGGGATAGGGTGGTGGGCCAAGGCTGCAAAAGACTTGAGGTAATTATTCAGGGAAGCCAGACATACCTTAAGGAGGGAAACTGGAAGAGCCATTATGCTTTCTTTTCCACTTTTAGAAGTGTTTTCAAATTTCCATGATAGAAAGTTAAAAAATAATAATCCATGTATATTTGTTATGAGAGACTTCCAGTTTCAGCTCTGACGTACAAGCAGCTTGGAAGTTAACACTCCCATCCTCACAAGAAAAAAGGTGGACTATTGAAAAATCAATGGATTTTGGGGGGCTCATGAGAGAACTGAAAATGCAGGGTAAACTACCCCCTCGACATCTGAAAAGAAACAGATCTAAAGAGTCAGAGCAAATATACACTTACCTGGAGCAGGAGCTCATGGAGCTATAAGCAGGTAGGAATCCCCAAAGGATAATTTTGATGAAGTGCTATTGGCTCAATGTGGGCTGGTTTAAGAATGAGAAATGCTGCAGACTCAGGATTTGGGGCTGCAAACTCAGGGGGCCCCACACTTTCATGTGCTTTTCCTTCAGGAAACCCAATATGTTCTCACAGTAAAGATCAGAGAAATATCTCATGACTAGGTCAGGGGAAAGGAAGATTAATCAATGCGAAATACAGGCAGAGTCTTTCTAGGGGAAAAGGTTTTGCCGCAGCCTTCTGCCCACTAAGGAAAGGGCATTTTTTCCCCATCCCAAGCGTCCCCAGCCTTCCTATCTCTTGACAGGAAGAATCAGGTGAAACCACAGTTAAGAGAAGTCAGGGTTTCAAGGAAATAGGTTGAGAACATGGCAGCCAAGGAAGGAAGTAGGAAACAGCAGAGAAAAAAAGGTCTCACTATGGGAGAAACACTTATGAAGGTCAGCACAGAGACACATGCCAACTGTCATAAGAGACTGAGATTTACACATGATTTTAGAATGCATGCATGCACACACACACTCCTTAGAACTACACCAACAGGACTCCAGTATAATAATAGTGGAAGAGCTGCATGATGTATAATCTCCCTAAGAAGGAGTACTTAGGAAAAGCCAAAGTGAAAATGAGAAATAAAAACAAGGACACTAGAGGAATTTTAAGCCTCTGCACCTACAACAACTGCAACCCTAGACACAGCTCAACTCCTAGACAGATTAACATAAATCCTCATACTAAAGTTTATTTACTGAAATTTCTATTACCCAATACAGAATGTCAGGCCTTCAACAAAAATTAAAAGTCATGATAAAAGCAAAGAAAAATACTCTGTGAGGAAACAAAGCAAAATCAGGATCAGACCTAGGTATGACATAGAAGTTGAAATTATTAGACAGGAAATTTAAAAGACTATAATTAATATGTTAAGGTCTGTAATGGAAAGAGTAGACAGCATATAAGAGTAGACTGATTATGCAACCAGAGAGATGTAACTGTAAGACACAATCAAAATGAAGTATAGAAATAAAAAATACTCTATCAGAAATGGAGAATGGCTTAAGGGCTCGTCCATATTTTTGAATGGCCCAGTACAGCAAGGAAAGAGTCATGGAGACTGAACACAGGTCAATTGAAACTTCACAAACTAATAAGCAAAGAGAAAAGAATTTGTTTTAAAGACAGAATATCAAAAAACTTTGGGATAATATCAAAACGTGTGATAAATATGTATTTGAAATATCTAAAGGAGAATAACAGAGCAGAAGAAATATTTGAAGTAATGATGGCCAAGAACTTTCCTGCATTAATGTTAGACCCCAATCCACAGATAAAAAAATCTCAAGGAAAACCAAGCAAAATAAATAACAATAAAAATACACCTAGGCATATCCTATTCAAATGTTGAAAACCAAAGAAAAAAAGAAAATCATGAGAGAATTCAGAGGAAAAATGCATCTTTTTTTATTTTAATTGTTGTTCTTGTACAGTTATCTGTCTTTTACTCCCGTCCCAGCCCACCACCCAACCCTCCCGATCTCCCTCCCATATCCACCCCCCCTAGTTTTCGTCCATGTGTCTTTCATACTTGTTGCTCCAAACCCTTCCCCTTTTCCCCTGAAATTCCCTCCCCTCTCCCCTCTGATGACTGTCAGCCTGTTCTTAATTTTAGTGTCTTTGGTTATATTATGCTCATTTGTTTTGCTGATTAGGTTCCTGTTAAAGGTGAGATCATATGGTATTTGTCTTTCACTGCCTGGCTTATTTCACTTAGCATAATGCTCTCCAGTTCCATCCATGCTGTTGCAAAGGGTAGGAGCTGCTTCCTTCTCTCTGCTGCATAGAATTCCATTGCGTAAATGTACCATAGTTTCTTGATCCATTCATTTCCTGATGGGCACCAAGGTTGCTTCCAACACTTCGCTATTGTAAATTGTGCTGCTATGAACATTGGGGTACATAGGTTCTTTTGGATTGGTGTTTCAGGGTTCTTAGGATATAATATTAGCAGTGGGATTGCTGAGTCAAAAGGTAAATCCATTTTTAGTTTTCTTAGAAAATTCCATACTGCTTTCTGCAGTAGTTGTACCAGTCTGCAATCCCACCAACAGTGCACTAGGGTCTCCTTTCCTCCACAACCTCTCCAACACCAGTTGTTTGTTGCTTTGTTTATGATGGCCATTCTGACTGGTGTGAAGTGGTATCTCATTGTGGTTTTAATTTGCATCTCTCTGATAGGTAGCGATATTGAGCATCTTCTCATGTGTTTCTGGATCCTCTGTATGTCCTCCTTGGAGAAATGCCTGTTCAAATCCTTTGCCCATTTTTTAATTGGGTTGCTTGTTTTCTTTGAGCGGAGTCATGGAAGTTCTTTGTATATTTTGGAGATGAAACCCTCGTATGAGGTATCATTGGCAAATATGTTTTCCCATACAGTTGGTTCTCTTTCTATTTTAACACTATTTTCTTTAGCTGTGCAGAAGCTTTTTATTTTGATGAGATCCCATTTGTTTATTCTTTCCTTTATGTCCCTTGCTCTAAGGGACATATCAGTGAAAATGTTTCTGCGTGAAATATCTGAGATTTTCCTGCCTATGTTCTCCTCTAGGACTTTGATGGTGTCATGGCTTATATTTAAATCTTTTATTCACCTTGAATTTATTTTTTGTAGGTGTAAGTTGGTGCTCGAGTTTTATTTTTTTGCATGTAGCTGTCCAGTTCTCCCAACACCACTTGTTCAAGAGGCTATTTTTACTCCATTTTATGTTGCTGCCTCCTTTGTTGAATATTAATTGACCATAGAGACTTGGGTTTATTTCTGGGCTCTCTGTTCTATTCCACTGGTCCATGTGCCTGTTTTTATGCCAGTACCAGGCTGTTTTGATTACAGTAGCCTTGTAATACAGTTTGGTGTCAGGTATTGTGATCCCTCCTACTTTGCTCTTCTTTCTCAAAATTGCTGCAGCTATTCGAGGTCATTTATGGTTCCATATAAATTTTTGAAGTGTTTGTTCTATGTCTGTGAAATATGCCATTGGTACTTTAATAGGTATTGCATTGAATCTGTAAATTGCTTTGGGTAGTATGGACATTTTGATGATGTTAATTCTTCCAATCCACAAACATGGTATATGTTTCCATTTGTTTGTGTCTTCCTTGATTTCAGAAAAATGCATCTTATCTATAGCAGAACAAAGGTAAGAATTACTTTACAGAAGATAAGAATCTTCTCACCTGAATCCATGCCAACCAGAATGGAAGTAGTAAAATATTTTAAATGTCAGAAGAAAAAAACTGACCAACTTAGAATTTTATATCCAGCAAAATTAGTCTTCAAAATTGAAGCAGAAATAAAGACTTTGTAGGACAAGAAGAATAAAAAATTTCATCACTGGTCCTGCAAAAAATATAATATAAGAAGTTTTTTAGGTAGAAGGAAATGACATAGGCTAGAAGCCTGAATCTACATAAGGAAGGGAAGCACATCAGAGAAGGAATGAATGATGGAAAAATAAAATTTTTATATTTATCATTCATAATTGATCTAAAAGATAACTGTTTAAAGTAGCAACAGTGCACTAGTTATCATAGCATATGGATAAGTGAGATAAATGATAGTAATGTCAAAGAAGAAAGGCAGCAATGGAGAATACTCTAAGATATCAGTACTACCTATGAAGTGGTACTTAGTGTTATGTAACGTGGACATAGATTAGTTTAAAAATGTATATTTATTTATGACTACCACCAAAAAATTTGTTTTAAGAGTTATAATCGATATGTTAAAAGAGGAGAGAACATTGCATCATCTGAAATGCTTAATTAAAAACAAGAGAGGACAGAAAATGGTGGGGAGGGTAATAAACAAATACAGCAAATGCAGCAAAACTAAATGGTGGGTATTAATCTATTTACATAAAAAACCACTTTGAATGTGAATGGTCTAAGTTCACCAATTAAAGACAAATTGTCAGAGAAGATGTAAAGAAACAATAAAACACTGTTGCTTACCAAAAAACCCACAGCAAATATAAAGGCACAGAGAGAATAAAAGTAAAAAATGGAGAAAGATATACAATGTTAACCCTGATCAAAGTGAAGCCAGTATAGTTATATAAATTTCAGACAAATTAAACAGAATTACCATATTTTGCCATGTATATGACACTCCTATGTATAATGTGTACCCATGTTTCTGGCTCAAATTTTGAGGAAAAAAAATCTTTTGTTTTTATTTTTTAATTCAATTTTTTATTTATTTAGATTTAGAAACAAAACTGATCACCATATTGCAGGGTATTATTTTGCCTACAGGTATTGTTATTGCTTTTAGGAGTTACACTTTTAATACATAAACATAAATAAAATAATTTAAAACATTTATATAGGTATGGAATTAGTACTACCCACCTATAATGCACATCCTTATTTTTCTCTCAAAAACTTGGGCAAAAAAGTGTGCATTATTTATGGCAAAATATGGTATCAGGGATAAAGAGAGGCCTGACATACTTATAAGGTGGTCAACTCTCCAAAATAACAATCTTAAATGTGTAAGCATTCAACAGCAGAATATATGAGACAAAAGTGATAAAAATGAGTGAGGAAAAGGGTATATCTCCTATTGTTATTGGAGACTTCAACACCCTGTTTTCAGTGGTTGATTGCTTGGGCTGGCAGAAAATCATTAGTGATATAGATTATCTAAGCAGCACTATTAATCAACCTGATCTAACATACCTTTAAAAATTAGTCCACTCAACAACAGCAGAATAGACATCTTCTCAAGCACATGGAACGTTCATCAAGGTGGAATACATTCTGGGCCATTCTGAGACCATATTGGAATTAAAGCAGTAAACAATAAGAAAAAGATAGCTGTATAATCCCCAGATATTTTGAAACTAAACAACACATTTCTAAATAACACATTTGTCAAAGAAGACTTTCAAAGAGAAAATTTAAAAATATTTAATAAAATAAATGAAATTATAACATCAAAATTTGTGGGATGCAGCAAAAGCAGAGCTTTAATGGAAATGCAAAGCATTAAATGCCTATATTAGAAAAGAAGAATGATCTGAAAAAATAACCTGAGCTCCACATCATAAAACTAAAGAACAATTTAAGCCTAAAGCAAGCTGAATAAAAAAACATAATAAAAATTAGAAAAAATAAGATTAAAAACAAGAAAACTATAGAGAAAATTGGTTAAACCAAAAGCTAATTCTTTCAGAAAAATTGATAAAAATTAAGCTCACCAAGATAAAAGAGAGAAGATGTAAATTATCAATATTATAAATAAAATAAGGGACATTACTAATGTCATGGGTATTAAAAGGATAATAAAGGAATACTACAAACAACTCTATGTCCACAAATTTTATAACTTAGATAAAATGGGTTAATTTTGAAAGTCATAAACTACCAAAACTCAGGACAGGAGAAATAGATAAACTTAATAACCTTATATCTATTAAAGAAATTAAATAATAATTTATAATCTTCCCCCAAAAGAAAATACTAGGTCTAGGTAGTATCACTGGTAAATTCCACCAAACATCTAAAGAAAAAAACATTACCAATCTTTTTCAGAAAACAGAAGCAGAGGGAACACTTCCTAATTCATCCTATGTGGCCTGCCAGCATTGACCTAATAACCACCCAAGAGGAAGACAATAGGTCCTGAGCACCACAGGCTCCTACAAGTGCTGGGCCTACCAGTGCTCAGCATCAGCCTTGTCCATCTTCCTTCACAACCAAGGGTTGCCATACAACTCACTTTTGAGCCTGAAATGGAGAGCTCTTAATACTGACCCCTCAACCACAGAAGTAAAACTGGGACAATCCCAGGTCGACCAGGATGTGTAGTCACCCTACCTCTCACAACCTCTACTCTTTTCCACATGCATGAGATAAATACCTCAATTTTTTCCTCAAATGGGTAGCCAGTTATACTTTTTTACTAACTTATTCTTAATTTACTTTACAGGCAATTTAAAATTATTTTGTACTAAAATCCAGTACTCCCATGGGTCTGACTAGGGGTTTGTATTCTGTTCAACAGAATGGTTGCCTTTTCCTCTGTCATCATAAATAGCACCCTGCTTTCATAGTATAGCTAATATCACTTCCAGTCACAAGGAGGGTATAGGTAAACATGGCTCACCTCCTTGTATAATCACATCAAGAGTACAGCTAAACTGTAGAACAACCATCACTCAGAACTATCAGAAATCAAGTTGAATCGAAGTCCTACAAATACAGAGTTAAAGAAACCACATCCATCCAGACTGGTAGGAGGGGTGGAGAGGCAGAGATGCAGAATGGTCTGGTCCCACCCACACATGTAGTGGATAAAAAATGGCAGAGATATCTCAGGAGCAAGGGGTCCCAGCCCCACACCAGGTCCCTACAGCCCAGTGTTTTAGTGCCAGGAAACTGTGTCCCCATAACTTCTGGCTGTGAAAACCAATAGGGATTGAGTTGGTGGAAGAAACTGCTGGATTGCCAAGTAGTTCATCTTAAAGGGTCCACACATGATCTTATTCAGACACACTTCCTTTGAGCTCCAGCACAAGGGTAGCAGCTTAAAAGGCACCAGTGACATAAGGGGAGGAACTGAAGTATCTGGCAGCAGGGTGAGAGCTTGGGAACATCTAATTCCCAGACAGAATTGTGGGCAGAGTCTACTGATTCTCTTCTGAGCCCTCCTTCCACAGAGCCGCAAAGTAGGCAGGTAGGTGCCATATCTGAGACTCCATCAACCTGGCTCACACTGTTTGCCCCACCCTGGTGATTCCCTAAGGCTCTGCCCACCCATCTTATGGGCACACCCAAGCTGTTAACGGTGGAATTTCCATATGAATGACTTGGCTCATACTTCAGATATTCCTAAATCCTCTCAAACAGCTGGCCTCAGAGAGCTTCCAGACCCTTATCTCTTGCTGGTGGTCCTACGCTCAGCACTATCCACAGCTGGCCTTGGTTCATGGCCTGGTATTTCTTGGGCACTTCCAAGCCCAGCACAAGTAGCAATTATCTGCGGATCGCTTTATACCTTATGCCGAGTGGTCCCAGACAGAATGCAAGGAGTGGTTGACCTTGGCCTGCACCACCTGGTAAACACCAGAGCCTGCACATCCAGTGGACACCTACAGACCATGTTACATCACCACTACCAGCCACCACTATAAGCAACACACCCAAGAGGTGGACTCAGTGGGCTCCAGAACTCTGCTGAAGTGAGTCCTGCTCTGTGGAGTGGGCACCTGATCCTCCACAGAAGATGGAGGTTGGTGGTCAGTGGTCATAGCCTGTCCTTGCGGTTGGTTGGTCAGGGTAAATCCCCCCTATTGATCTACCAACAGCAACCAAGGCTTAACTACAAGAGGAGGGTGCACTCAGTCAAAAGAGAGGATACACCTCAAGGGCCCAGCTTGTGTGGTAGGGAATGCTGCACCACTGGAATCTGTAAGACACCTACTACATTAGGCCACATTACCAAGACATGGAGTCAAAGCAGCTCTACCAAATACATAGAAACAAACACAGGGAGGATGCTGAAATGAGGAGACAAAGAAACATGGCCCAAATAAAAGAACAGAACAAAACTCCAGAAAAAGAACTAAACAAAAGGGAAACAAGCAGTCTATCAGATGCTGAGTTCAAAACAGTGGTTTTAAGGATGGTCAATGAACTTAGTACCTCAACAGCATAAAAAAGATCCAGTCAGAAATTAAGGATACACTAATTGAAATAAAGAACAATTTATAGGAAATCAACAATAGAGTGGATGAAGCAAACAATCAAATCAATGATTTGGAACATAAGGAAGAAAAAAAAAAAACCAACCATCAGAACAACAAGAAGAAAAAAGAATCCAGAAAAATGAGGAGAGGTTTAGGAACCTCTGGGACTTCAGGCATACCAACATTCACATTATAGGGGTGCCAGAAGGAGGAAAGAAAGAGTGAGGAATTGGATATCTATTTGAAAAACTAATAAAAGAAAATTTCCCAAATTTGGTGATGGAAATAGACATGCAAGTCCAGGAAGCACAGAGAGTCCCAATTATGATGGACACAAAGAGGCCCACATCAAGACACATCATAATAAAAATATCAAAGGTTAAAGATAAAGAGAGAATCTAAAAAGCAGCAAGAGAAAAGCAGTTAGTTTCCTACCATGGAGTTCCCATAAGACTGTCAGCTGATCTCTCAAAAGAAACTTTGCAGGCTAGAAGGGATTAGCAAGAAATATTCAAAGTCATGAAAAGCTGGGACCTACAGCCAAGATTGTTCAACCCAGCAAAACTACCATGTAGAATCAAAGGGTAGGTAAAGAGCTTCCAAGACAAGCAAAAGCTAAAGGAGTTATCATTACCAAACCATTATTATACAAAATATCAAAAGGACTTACTTAAGAAAAAGAAGATCAGTACTATGAACAATAAAATGACAATAAATACATACCTATCAACAAGTGAATTTATAAAGCAAACTAAAAAAAACAATAACAGAGACAGAATCATAGGTAGGAAAATGTTTTGATGGTTGCCAGATGGGAGGGGATACTTGGGGAGATAAGTATAGAGGTAAGGAAATTAAGAAGTACAAATGGGTAGTTACAGAATAGATATGGGGATATAAAGTATAGTATAGCACGTGGAGTATCCAAAGGACTTATACGCATGACCCATGGACATGAACAGAGTTATGGGGATTGCCTGAGGGAGTTGGAGGTGCTGGGTGGAAGGGGGCAAAGGAGGAAAAATTGGTACAACTGTGATAGCAATAAAATATTTAAAAATAATGATATAGCTAATATCAGGTCAAATTATGTTTGACTACATTACAAAATCCTGATAACAGTTGCTTAACTAGAGTTGACTATTCTCATGTAACCAAACCTGGGCAGTCTGGGTCAGGCATGGCAAGTCCAAGATGGCACCTGGGACTCAGAATCTTCCTTGCTTTCAGCACTGCCTCTTGTTATCTATTGCTTTCACCTCACAGTTGCCAGATGGCTTCATCACCTCTAGGCATCATATCAGAATCAGAGTAAAGAAAGGGAGAGATAAGGCTAAGGAAAAAGCTATATTTAACCTGAATGTATCCCCTCTTTGTCAGGAAAACTATACTTCTCCCAAAAGTCTTATATGACAAAGTTTACTTAAATCTCATTGGCCAAAACTATGTCACAGGGCCTCTTCAAGAGCAAAGGAGGCTAGGAAAATGAGAATTTTACCACCCTAAATAAATTCAGCTTTATGTTAATAAACAAGAGGGGAGAATGATTATTAGGTAGACCATTAAAAACATGTGGTGCAGAAAATTTGTAATATTTTTACATCTGTGTGGAAGTCCCCTCTTTCTTTTTAGCATCTAGGTTATTCATGTACACATACAGTTCCATAAGAACTCTAAAATCACATAGTTAATTTTCATGAAGAAATTAGTTGAGATTTTTATTGTTATTTATAGAATTTAAACTGAAGTTTGGGAATATTTTCCTGTTTATTAAAATTGCTTCTAACTCATCCAGTAATATTTTATAGATTTTTCTATGTAGATCTTCCACTTTTATATTGGATTTATTCTTGCAGATATTAATGTTTTGCTGTTATTTATAAATTTTTCTATTACAGCTATGTAATTGGTAATTGTCATGGAAGAGGACTATTGATCTTTTATATTCGTCTTGGGTCTGTCAATGTGACTGAATTACTTAGTTGAAACTAATAGTCTGTCAGTTGATGCTCTTAGATTTTTTGAATAGAAATCATGTCATCTGAAAATCACATTGTTTTTTCTTCCTTCTTGATGTCTATGGTTCTTTTCATTTGTTATTATATTGGCTAAAACTTCCAGCATAGTATTGAATAAAAGTAGTAACAGGCCACTGTTTGGTTTCTGACTTTAATCAGTTTCTAATAGCCGCTATAAATTTTTATTAAGTACCACAGGTTTAGGCTGTTTCCTTGTATGACTAATCTTTTACACTATGCTGATTCTATTATTATAAATAAGTATCCAGTTGAAAATAATATACATTTTGACTTCTAATATTGCATTACTTGGAAACAGTGACATTTTTCTATTTTTGAAATATTCTACATTCCTTGCATAATTTATAGTCATACAACACTTCTCAGAATGGGAATACATTCTGAGAAATGTATCATTAGGTAATTTCATCATTGTATGAACATCATAGAGTGGACCATAAACCTAATGAGAAGTGTCCTTATAAGACAAAGGCAGAGGGTGTTTTGAGACAGAAGAGGGGAAGACTTGAGAAGACTGTAAAATAGTGCAGTCACTATGAAAAACAGACACAGAGGAGGAGGTGATGTGAAGATGAGGCAGAAGTTGGAGGGATGTGGCCACAAGCCAAGGAAGCTGAGAATTGCCTATAGCCACTAGAAGCTGGAAGAGGCAGGAAGGATCCTCCTTTGCAGCCCCCAGAGGGAGTGCAGTCCTACCTGCACCTTGGTTTCAGAATTCTGGCCTCCAAACTGTGACAGAATATTTCTTTTGTGAATCACCAAGTTTGTGGTAATTTTTTATGAGAGCCACAAAAAACTAATAAAATTATCTTTTGGTTTTTAATTATTAACTCAATAACTATTTTTCCTTCAGTTTTATTACTTTATTCTTTTGGTTTTACAGTCTTTTGAGTTTTTACCTATATTTTATTTTTAGTTTTAAAAAGTTTTTTTTTACATTAAAATAAATTTTATCTTTTAAAATTTATTTTAATTGTTGTTCTTGCATAGTTTTCTGTCTTTTACTCCCATAAACCCCATTTTCCTAAGTGTGTGTGTGTGTTTGTTTTTCTGTGTAAGAATTGGAAAGTGTAAAACTTGGAATTGACAAGGTCATTGAATTTCTTTGTTGCTCTAAACATGACACATAGCTTACCAAATTCTCCTCCATAATAATCACAGACTGGGTAAGTTTTTCACAAATCAATGACCAAAACCAAGTTTTCACCTGAGATGCATGAGAAACTATAAACATAGCACAGATTACACACTGGGTGGGCATGGATATAGAAGTTTCCAGGCATAAAAATGATTGATGAAAGCATTTTACTCATTGCTCTTAAAGTTATACAGAAGGAATTGGATTTCAATGTAACATTTAATTTCTATTCTAAATCTTTCCATATTGTCCATATGCTTAAGATGGATGAGGTATTTTTGCAGTTTTCAGGACATAAATAAAAAAGTATTTTTGGATTTATGATGCTTTTTGGAGGGTACCCAGTGCACTCATGCCATATGCTATGCATAATAAACCAGATGCTCATTTTTTACTTCCTTATTTAATAACTATAGAGTACAGAGTTGAGTAGTGTTTGCTGGGCTCTTGCACGTGCATAGCTAAGAAGCAATGAGTAATTCCTCCAGGGAAAATCATTGCACAATAAGAAATAGGATCTGGTGGATAGATGTTCCCACTTTCTGTCCTTCAAATGGACAATTCCAGTTTTGTGAGATGTTCATAAAGAATCAAGCCCCCACTTCCTGTCCAGAGTGGCAACCTCAAAAAAGTACATTATACTGACTTTACCTTCTTTCCTATCTCACACTGATCCCCAACTCCTGCTTCTGGGATTATTTCTCAAATGACTTGCATATAAGTACAAGTCTCAGACTCTACTCACTGTCCCCTTGGTTTAGACATGGTTTTTCTAAATCGTTCACTGAATAAAGAAATATAAAACCCAATCTCAGCCTCTCCACCACCCTTTCCAATATCTTTCTGTTCACACAAAAACCTGTAAGAATGTTCATAACAGCTTGTTTGTAATAACCCAAAACAAGAAACAACCCACATGTCCTTCAAGAGGTGACTGGATTAATGCACTGTGGTATATCTATGCAGTAAGATACAACTTAACAGTAAAAAGTAGTGAACTATTGATACACATAACCAGGATAGATAAAATAATTATACTCATGAAAGAAGAAAGAAATTTGTGTGATTACCTTAATATAACTTTTACAGGATACAAATGAATCTGTAGTGATATAGATCACATCAGCAGTGTCTCAGGATTGGGGTAAAGGTAGGTAGGGGCACAGGAAACTTTCAGGAGTGAAGTACATGTTTATTAATTTCAACGTGCTGATGGTTTTAAAGGTGCCTGCATATACCAAAATGTATTAAATTGTACAAGTTTAAATAAGTTGTTAAATGTCAATGATCCAATTTTACCTCAAATATATATTTTTAAAAATCAATGAATTTGTCTTTTTACAGCCAAAGAATGTAGTGTAAAACAATGTAATAAAGCAGCCCCTTGTAGATGAGGGGTACAAACTAAATACTGAAAATAATTTTTTCTTATTTCTTTTTTTAATTTAAATTATTTTATTGTTGTTCAATTACAGTTGTCCGTATTTTCTCCCCACCCCTCCATCCCTTGCTTCCACCCTTCCCCTTGGTTTTGTCCATGTGTCCTTTATAGTTGTTCCTGAAAACCCTTCTTCCCACTGTCCCCTGCCCCCCGCTCTGGCTATTGTTAGATGGTTCTTAATTTCAATGACTCTGGTATATTTTGTTTGCTTTTTTCTTTTCCTGATTATGTTCCAGTTAAAGGTGAGACCATATGGTATTTGTCCCTCACCACCTGGCTTATTTCACTTAGCATAATGTTCTCCAGTTCCATCCATGCTGTTGCAAAGGGTGTAAGCTCCTTCTATCTCTCCACTGAGTAGAATTCCATTGTGTAAATGTACCATAGTTTTTTGATCCACTCATTTATTGATGGGCACTTAGGTTGCTTCTAGCACTTGGCTACTGTAAATTGTGCTACTATGAAAATAATTTTTAAAAATATTAGACTAACAAAGGGACACAGCAGCCAACCTGAAGGAGATCTGAATGCCCAAAGCCATAGCAATTTAAGCCACAAAAATAATGATAGTATTGGATAGAACAAAATAATTATCCACAAGACTATACTGATATAATATAAATAAATATGACAGCACTTCTTTGAAAAACATATGCCATGTTCACCATTGCATCCACTCACAATTAGTATAATGCTTTCCACATGACAGATATTTAATACATGTGTGTTGAATGAGTGAATGGACTAGAAAAATGAGTTATACCAACTGTGAGGAATTCTGATGTTCCTTTAGGAAGTTTTTAAAAAGTAATTTTTGACAGTTATTTTTGAGGTAATTGAATTCTGGACCAATCTGTAAGAAAATGTAAGGATCTTCTTGAAGCAATTGTGAATGGGATTGTGTTCTTAATTTCCCTTTCTGTTACTTCATTATTGGCATATAAAAATGCAACTGAATTTTGGATATTAAATTTTTAATATATTTTATTGATCATACTCTTACAGTTGTCCCATTTTCTCTCCCCTTTACTCCCCTCTACCTTCTACCCACCCTCCCACTAGCATTCCTACACCTTAGTTGATGTACATGGGTCATACATATAAGTTCTTTGGCTTCTCCATTTCCCTTACTATTCCTTACCTCCCTGTCTATTTTCTACCTACCATTTATGCCTCTTATTCCCTGTACCTTTCCCCCCACTCTCCTCTCCCCTCCCTTGCTGATAACCCTCCATGTGATCTCCATTTCTCTGAATCTGTTCCTGTTCTAGATGTTTGCTTAGTTTGTTTTTGTTTTTTGTTTTTGTTTAGGTTTGGTTGTTGTGAGTTTGCTATTTTACTGTTCTTATTTTTGATCTTATTCTTTTTCTTAGGTAAGTCTCTTTAACATTTCATATGATAAGGGCTTGGTAATAATGAACTTCTTTAACTTTACCTTATCTGGAAGCACTTTATCTGCCCTTCCATTCTAAATGATAGCTTTGCTGGATAGAGCAATCTTGGATGTACCTCCTTGCCTTTCATGACTTTGAATACTTCTTTTCAGCCCCTTCTTGCCTGTAAGGTTTCTTTTGAGAAATCAGCTGACAGTCCAATGGGAACTCCTTTGTAGGTGACTATGCCCTTATCCCTTGCTGCTTCTAGAATTCTCTCCTTCATTTTAATCTTGGCTAATGTAATCCTGATGTACCTGGGTGTGTGCTTCCTTGGATCCAACTTCTTTGGGACTCTATGGGCTTCCTGGACTTCCTGGAAGTCTATTTCCTTTGCCAGATTAGGGAAGTTCTCTTTCATTATTTTTTAAAGGATTTTATTTATTTCTTTTCTTTTTTTTTGGGGGGGGTAGGGAGAAAAAAAGAGAAGGAAAGAAACATCAATGTGTCATTACCTCTCTCATGCCCCCCACCACTGGGGACCTGGTCTGAAACCCAGGCATGTGCCCTGACTGGGAATCCAATGAGTGACCCTTTGGTTCACAGGTCTGCGCTCAGCCCAGTGAGCCACACCAGCGAAGGCTTCTTTCATCATTTTTTCAAATAAGTTTTCAATTTCTTGCTCTTCCTCTTCTCCTTCTGGCACCCCTATGATTCAGATGTGGGAACATTTAAAGTTGTCTTGGAGGTTCCTAAGCCTCTCCTCACTGTTTTTTTAAATATTGTTTCTTCATTCTGTTCTGGTTAAATGCTTATTTCTTCCTTCTGCTCCAAACTGTTGATTTGAGTTCTGGTTTCCTTCCCTTCACTGTTGGTTTCCTATACATTTTTCTTTATTTCACTTTGCATAGTCTTCACTTCTTCCTCTATTTTGTGTCTGTATTCAACTATTTCTGTGAGCATCCTGATTACCAGTGTTTTGAACTCTGCATCTAATAGGTTGTCTATCTCTTCATTGCTTAGTTGTATTTTTTCTGGAGCTTCGATCTCTTCTTTCATTTGGGCCATGTTTCTTTGTTTCAGTGCACCTGTTGTGTAATAAGGGGTGGCACTTTAAGTATTCAATAGGGTGGGGCAACACACCATGGCTGTGATGTGGTGCTGTATGTGGGGGAGGGACCCCAGAGGGAACAATGCCACTTGTTCAGCTCTCTGCCAGCTTTCAGTCACTTCTGCTGCTACCTAGAAGCAAATTAGGCCCTTCTGACTCCCAGGTGGGTGGTTTTGTGTACATTCTAGGACTCTGTGGATCTCTCCAAGGAAGTCTCCTGTGAGGTAGGAGTTTCTCCTGCTGCCTCAACCCCTACAGGTTTTCTTCAGTTAGAGGTTTTGAGGTTTTATTTCCCCGTGCTGGAACCCTGGGTTGTGTGGTCTGTCTCGCTCCTCCATTGTCCCTCCTGGTTTATCTGCACACAAATGTGGGATTCCACAATCCACCACCTCACCCCATCTGCCAGCTGCCACTTCTCCCACCCAAGTCCTCCAGCTGCCTCCTTGCCATGAATCCTCTCTGTCCCAGCCCTCATACCAGTCTCGATGAATGCTTCTTTTTTAACTCCTTGGTTGTTGGACTTCCATGCAGTTCAATTTTCTGGCAGTTCTGTTTTCTGTTTTTAAATTTTTTATTGTCCTTCTGGCTGTGTGAGGAGGCAAAGTGTATCCACCTATGCCTCCATCTTGGCCAGAGTGGATATTAATTTTTTATCCTGCTATTTTGCTGAATACGTTTATCAGTCTAGTAGTTTCTTGGTGGAATATTTGGGGTTTTCTATGTACAATATTAGGTCATCTGAAAATGGAGACAGTTTTACTTCTTCCTTTCCAATTTGGATACCTTTTATTTCTTCTTCTTGTCTGATTGCTGTGGCTAGGATTTCCAGTACTATGTTGAATAAGAGAGGTGAAGGCAGACATTGCTGTCTTGTTCCCAATCTTAAGCAGAACCTTTTTAGGTTTTTCCCATTGAGTATAATGCTGGCGGTGGGTTTGTCATATAAGGTCTTTATTATGTTTAGGTATGTTCCCTCTATCTCCATTTTGCTGAGAGTTTTTTTTTTTTATCATAAATGAGTTCTGGATTTTATCAAATGCTTTTAATACATCTATTGATATGATCATGTGGTTTTTATCCTTCATTTTGTTTATGTGGTGGATCACAATTACTGATTTGCGAATGTTGTACCTATTTTGTATTCTGAAATAAATCCCACTTGATCATGGTGTATGATCTTAGTACATTGCTGTATTAGGTTTGCTAATATTTTGTTGAGGATTTTAGTGTCTATGTTTATCAGGGATATTGGTCTTTAATTTTCTTTCTTTGTAATGTGTTTATCTGGTTTTGGAATTAGGATAATGCTGGCCTTGTAAAATGAGCTTGGGAGCCTTCCATCCTCTTGAATTTTTTTAAATAGTTTGAGAAGTGTTCTTGGAATGTTTGGTAAAATTCCCCTGTAAAGCCATCAGTCAAGGGCTTTTGTTGTTGTGAGTTTTTTAATTACTGCTTTGATTTAACTAGTGTAATCTGTCTATTCTGATTCTCTGATTCTTTCAGATTTTGTTTTGGAAGATTGTATGCTTCTAGGAATTTATCCATTTCATCCAGTTTGTCAGTTTGTTGGCATATAGTTGTTCATAATATTTTCTTACAATTCTTTGTATTTATTTGGTGTCAGTTATTTCTCTTCTTTAATTTCTGATTTTATTTATTTGGAGCCTCTCTGTTTTCTTGATGAGTCTGGTTAAAAGTTTATCAAACTTGTTTATTTTTCAAAGAATCAGCTCTTAGATTTATCAATCTGTTATATCATTTTTTAAGACTCTATATCTTTTATTTCTGCTCTCATCTTTATTATTTCCTCCCTTCTACTCTGGGCTTTGTTTGTTCTTCTCTTTCAAGTTCCTTTAAATGTAGAGTTATATTATTTATTTGAGTTTTTTTCTTGTTTGTCAGGATAAGCCTGTAAGGCTATGAATTTCCCTCTCAGGATTGCTTTCCCAGTGTCCCACAGATTGGGTTGTTGTGTTCTCATTTTCACTTGTTTCAAGACATCTTTTGATTTTTTCCTTGATCTCATTGGTGACCCATTCACTGTTTAATAACATGTTATTTAGCTTCCATATCTTTGTGTGTTTTTCAGTGTTCTTATTATCGATTTCTAGTTTTATATTATTGTGGTAAAAGAAGATGCTTGATATGATTTCAATCTTCTTAAATTTATTAAGACTTGTTTTGTGTCCTAACATGTGATCTATCCTAGAAGATGTTCTATGTGAACTTGAAAAGTATGTATATTATGGTGCTTTGGGGTGAAATGCTCTGAAGATATCAATTTCTAGCATGTTGTTTAAGGCCGTGGTCTTCTTGTTGATTTTCTGTCTAGAAGATCTATCCTTTGAAGCCAATGGGATGTTTAAATCTTCTACTATGACTGCATTTCTATTGATCTCTCCCTTTATGTCCATCAATATTTGCTTTACATATTTGGATGCTTCTATATTGGGTGCATAAATGTTTACTAAGGTTATATCATCTTGTTGGATTGTTCCCTTTATCATTATGTAGCGTCTTTCTTTGTCTCTTACCATAGCCAAACTGTTTGTCACATATAAGTACTGCTACCCCAGGTTTTTTTTTCTATTTGCATGAAATATCTTTTTCCCTCCCTGTATTTTTTGTCTCTGTGTATCTTTCAATCTGTGGTGGGTCTCTTGAAGACAGCATATATATTGGTCTTGTTTTCTTATCCATTCATCTACCCTATATCTTTTGGTTGGAGCATTTAATCCACTTACATTTAAGGTGATTGTTGATAGATAGATATTTAATGCCATTTTATTGTTAGACAGTTTTTCCTCTATTTTTTCTTTCTCTCTTCTTCTTCTTCTTCTTCTTCTTCTTCTTCTTCTTCTTCTAGCAAGCCCTTTAACATTTGTTGCAGTACTGATTGTGTATTAACAAACTCCTTTAGCTTTTTTTTAAATCTGGGAAGCTCCTTATTTCTCCTTCAATTCTAAATGATAGCCATGCTGGGTAAAGTGGTCTTGGTTGAGGGTTCTTGCTTTTCATCACTTTTAATGTTTCATGCCATTCCCTTGTAGCCTGAAATATTTCTGTTGAGAAATCAGATGACAGTCTAATTGATGATCCCTTGTATGTAACTACCTGCTTTTCCCTTGCAGCTTTTAGGATTCTCTCCTTGTCTTCAAGCCTTGCCTTTTTAATTATGATGTGTCTCAGGGTAAGCCTCTTTAGATCCAACATATTTTGGACTCTCTGAGCTTCTTGGATTTCTGTCTTTTTCCTTCACCAGATTTGAGAAGTTTTCAGTTATTATTTCCTCCAATAGGTTCTTGATCCTTTGCTCACTCTCTTCTCCTTCTAGTATTCCCATGATACATATGTTGTAATACTTCATGCAGTCCAAATGCTTCTTAAGCTCTCCTCATTTTTTAAATTAATTTTTCTTTTTGTTGCTCTACTTGGGTGTTTTTTTTCTACATTGTCTTCCAAATTACTGATTTTATGCTCTGCTTCATCTAACTGACTGTTTATTCCTCCCAGTGTATTATTTATTTCAGATATTGCTTTCTTTACTTCTGACTGGTTCTTTTTTATGGTTTCTATGTCTTTTTTTCATGCTGTTGAGTACACTTATAATCATTACTCTAAACTGTCTATCAAACAAATTACTTGCCTCCATTTCATCTAGTTCTTTTTCTGGAGGACTCTCTTGTTCTTTCATTTGGGGTCTATTTTTTTACCTTCCCATTTTGGCTGATTCCTTATATTTGTTTCTATGTATTAGGTAGATCTGCAAAGACTTTGGTGCTGGTCTTTGTCAGAGGCTGCTTGTGACTGGCCATGAACAACCTGTTGGAGGTATCAGTGATCCACAGCATGTGGCTCACTCTGCAGGGCCTGTTTGTGTGCAGAAAGATCCAGGATGCACACCAAGGCTGGTTTTTACCAGCAGGAGGCCCAGACAAGAGTCAGCTGACATCTCAGAGATCTCAGAGATACATTTTAGTTGTTAAACTTAATGAATGATATAGCCTCAAGCTTTCATCAGCAGCCCAGCTTAAGCTCCACAGGGTAAGACAGAGTAACTCCTGTAGGTAGGGCTATTGCTTCCCCTCAGGCTGATGCCACTTTAAGGAGATTATTCTGCCTGAGGAAGATGGCATCTACAGTATGTGGAGTAACTCAGCATAGAAATCCTGGCAGCTGTTTTTTTCAGTTCTCCTCAGAGCCAAAGCCCCAGATGCTCCTCATGCATCTCTAGCTCACTCCACCCTCCCTCTGCCAGAGCCCAGAGTAAGTGGCCACAAATGAAATTTTGTGCAATGGCCCTTTAAGAGGCTCTCTGAGTCTCCAGCCATCTCTTGCTGACAGACAGAAACCCCACTGCTTTTCACAGCTGGATGTTATAAACCTAGGAATAAACATAACCAAGGATGTAAAAGACCTGTACTTGCAAAATTGTAAGACACTGAAAAAAAAAAAAAGAAATTGAAGAAGATACAAATAAGTGGAAGCACATATGGTGTTCATAGATAGTAAGAATTAACATCATTAACATGTCCATTCGACCCAAAGCAATCTATATATTCCACACAATTCCTATCACGATTTCATTGATGTACTTCACAGAATAGAATATTTCAAAAATTTATATTGAACCACAAAAGGCCTAGCAATAGCAATCCTGAGAGAGAAGAACAAAGCTGGAGGAACCATGCTACCTAATATCAAATTATATTGTCCTGGATGGTATGGCTCAATGGATTGAGTGCCAGTCTGTGAACCAAACCACATGGTCACTAGTTTGATTCCCAGATAATGGCACAAGTCTAGGTTGCAGGCCAGGTCCCCAGTAGGGGGTGCACAGAGGCAGTCACACATTGATGCTTCTCTCCCTCTCTTTCTCATTCCCTCCCCCTAAGAATAAATAAAATCTTAAAATAAAAAGGAAAAACTATATTATAAGGACATAATAATCAAAACAGCATGGTGCTGGCATAAAAACAGATACATAGATCAATGGAACAGAATAGAGGGCTCAGAAATAAACCCACAACCTTATAGTCAATTAATATTTGGCAGAGAAAGCAATCACATACAATGGGCTAAAGATAGTTTATTCAATAAGTGATTTTGGGAAAATTGGACAGACATATGCACAAAAATGAAACTAGACAACTATTTTGTACTACACACAAGAATAAATTCAAAATGTATTAGAGACTTACATGTTAGTCCTGATACCATAAAAATCATAGAAAAAAACATCAGCAGCAAAATTTCAGATATTGTTCATAGCAATATTTTATCAGCTTATTTCACCAGGAAAGAAAAACAAAAGAAAAAAATAAACAAATGGGACTATATCAAACCAAAAATTTTTGCAGAGCAAAGGAAAACACCAAAAAAAATAAAGACAATCTACAGAATGGGAGAACACATTTGCTGATACATCTGATAAGGGTTTAATGAGGGGAACTGTGGCCAGCAAGATCACACTAACTTGAAAGACATAAGCATCCTTATACTCATTTCAGTATTATTTACAATGGCCATGATATGGAAGCAGCCCAAGTGTCCATCAGTAGATGAGCAGATAAAACTACTATGGAACATTTACACAATGGAATACTACTTGGACATAACAAAGAAAAATTTGCCCTTTGTGACATTATGATGGCCCTAGAGAATATTATGCTAAATGAAATAAGCCAGTTAGAGAAAGACAACTACCATATGATTTCACTCATATGTGGAATCTAATGAACAAACTGAACTGAACAAGAAAAATAGAGACAGACTCATAGATGGAGACCAGGAAGACAACTATTGTGATGGGTGGTTGATGTGGGCAGGGATTGAATAAGAAAGGAAAAAGGACTCATGGATATGGAACAACAGTGTGGTGATTATATGGGAAGGGGTGCTTAAGAGTACTAAATGGTAATGGAAAAATACAATAAAAATGTAAGGATCTTTAAAAAAATCAAGATTCTGTAGTTCTCTGTGGTACTTCTCTAAAGACAAAGACCCCATTCTTGTAAACAGACAAGCACAAAAGGCAAATGCTGTTGGAATAAAAAAGACTTCATAAACCATGATTTCATGGAATAGAAATTATTTTTCAACTTTTATTGTTTGTATTTAGAGGACATAAATTGTGAGTTATTTTAGTTCTATTTTTTTAATTGCATTCCTCAAGGTTCATTTACTTCAAATCTCTTTTCCACATTAAAAGCTGATGTTTCATACCACATAATAAACAAGAACTAAGATACTATAAGCTAGACAGACAAATCTCAAGTCACTACAGGCTGTCTTAATTCTGTAACTATTTCTAATGTTTTAATTCTATCAGTTCTCTTAATTAGATAATCTCTTCAAGGAAAAAATGCACTCTGTTCTGGACTTCTGGCCAAGATGGAGGTGTAGGTGGTCACACTACACCTCCTTGCACAACCAGAATTAAGGACAACAAGGATTCAGAAACAAGAAAACAACCAGAACTGAGAAAATTGAACTGTACGGAGGTCTGACAACCATTCATCCAGACTGGTAAGATGGGTGGAGTTGCGGCAAGAGGAAGCAGAGGTTGGCAGACCTGGGCCAGTAGGCAATAACTAGCAGGCCCCAGGTGCACAGGCAGCTAGCTGACCAGGCAGTCCCACATTCATGCGCAGATAATCTAGGCGAAAGTGAAGAACAAGACAGAACTCGCAACCCAGGGCCCCAGCACCAGGAAATAAAACCTAAAAACACAAAGACCCCGCTTCCTCATACAGCATCACAACCCAGCGACTGGGCTATCCCACTCTGGGAAACACCTAAGGCTCCACCCCTCACTACATAATAGCCACAACCAGACCAAAACAAAAAAAAAAAAAATGGCTCTAATGGGAGAACAGATCAAAGCCCCAGAGCCAATTCATCTAAGCCACAAAGAGATGGTCAACCTATCAGATGCATAGTTCAAAGCACTGGTGGTCAGGATGCTCACAGAATTGGTTGATTTTGGTAGCAAATTAGATGAAAAAATGAAGGCTACAATAAGTGAAATGAAGGAAAATGCACAGGGAACCAATAGAGATGGGAGGAAAACTGGGACTCAAATCAATGGAGTGGACTAGAAGGAAGAAACAACCAGCCAAACAGAAAAGAAGGAAGAAACAAGAATTCAAAAAAATGAGGAGAGGCTTAGGAACCTCCAGGATATCTTTAGATATCCAGGACATCTAAATTATAGGGGTACCAGAAGGGGAAGAGGAGGAGCAACAAGTGGAAAACTTATTTGAACAAATAATAAAGGAGAACTTCCCCAATCTGGCAGAGGAAATAGACTTCCAGGAAGTCCAGGAAGCTCAGAGAGTTCCAGAGAAGTTGGACCCAAGGAGGAACACACCAAGGCACATCATAATTATGTTAGCCAAGATTAAAATGAAGGAGAGAATTCTAGAAGCAGCAAGGGATAAGGGGACAGTCACCTACAAAGGAGTTCCCATCACACTGTCAGCTGATTTCTCAAAAGAGACCTTCCAGGCAAGAAGGGGCTAGAAAGAGGTATTCCAAGTCATGAAAGGCAAGGACCTACAACCAAGACTGCTCTATCCAGCAAAGCTTTCATTTAGAATGGAAGGGAAGATAGAGTGCTTCTCAGATAAGGTCAAGTTCAAGGAGTTCATCATCACCAAGCCTTTATTATATGAAATGTTAAAGGGACTTATTTAAGAAAAAGAAGATAAAAATTATGACAGTAAGAAGACAGCAAACTCACAGATATTAACAACCACACCTAAAAGAACAGCAAACTAAGCAAACCACTAGAACAGGAGCAGAACCACAGAAATGGAGATCACATGGAGGTTAGCAACAGGAGGGTGGGAGGAGGAGAGAGGAGGAAAATGTACAGAGAATAAATAGCACAGACAGTGGGGAGAAAATAGACAGGGGGAGGGCAAGAATAGTGTGGGAAATGTAGAAGCTAAAGAACTTACAACACATGGACATGAACTAAAGTGGGGAAAGTGGGTGGGAGGAGGTGTGCAGGGTGGAGGGGAATGATGGGGGAGAAATGGGACAACTGTAATAGCATAATCAATAAAATATATTTTTAAAAAAAGAACTATAAAAGGTCTGAGATTGTACTCTGCTTGGAAGCTAACGAGTTAGCCTATTAACATTTCTTGGATGCTAGCAGAAAACACAAGATTCCTGGGTCAGAAACAAATGACTTCATTACTGATGGCAAAAGCAACAAAGGTTCAAAAGTTCCCTACTCACCACCCCCCACCCTGGCCCAAATTCCACAGGGCCAATACAAAGGGTCCTTGATGGAAATTTGTATGTGCAATGAGTTGCATTGCAGTACGGAAACACACAGAGATTAGGAGAGTCATTGCTATTACAGTAAGTGGAAAGAGGCCTGCTCTTTGGGAGGAGACATTGTGATCTCTCAGAATTAGTCACTGCAACACAGCTGTGAAAAGTGGCCCAGAAATAGAGTGACCAAGCCCTTGTATTCTTGGCACACCCATAAGAACATGCAAAGGTACTCAGGGTCAATTGTGGCTTGTCACTTCCAACAGAGCTGTTATGTGCTAGGAATAAGGCTAGAGGCTCTAGTAGTGGACACCAATAAGCCAAAAGTTAATTACAATATGGAACATTAAGTGCTATAATTGTCAAAACACATGAAAAGTGGAATTCTTAAAAAAAAAAAAAAGAAAGGAAGGAAGGAAAGGATACCCAATTTTGTATAACAAAGAGTTTGTTTCCAAAGTCAGAGGATTTGATAACTTAACTGGCATTTAAAACATCAATAGGAATTATATATGTGAAGAGGTGCAGAAGCAGAATGAGAGGTGGTGCAAGGCAGCATAAAAAATTAAAGCAAAGGGGGTAAAAGATTGGTGCAATTGGGAGCATGAAACATTCAATATATCTGGAACCAGGAGTAAAAAGGAGGGTAGTAAGAAGCTAAATCAGAGATAAGAGTCAAAGCCAGGGAATGTTGGGCTTTAAAATCATGCAATAGAACTTGAACTTCTTCTTGAGTACAATGGTGAGCTATGGAAAATGGTTTTTGGGTGGGGAGTGTTGAGATGAGTCTTTGATTTCTCCACTGTGTAGAAAATGGATTTAATCAGAGTAAAGCTAAAGCCAGTTAGGTGCCATTATAGCAGAAAAGGAAAAAGTTTGGTGGCTAGGAGGACAGAGTTAAGAGGTCTTGTGTACTGACAGAATTAAGGAGATAGACAGTTTTACAATAGTATTTGGAGACTTCAATACTCCAATTGCAATGGTGGCTAGAATATTATACAGAAGATTAATAAAAATACAGAGGGCTTGAACAATACTATAAACTAACTAAACTGAATAGATATACACAGAAAACTCCACTCGACAAAAAAAAAAAAAAAAAAAAAAAAAGCTACACATTCTTCTCAAGTGTACATGGGATATTCTATAGTATAGAACATATGACATTAAAATCATAGAACCTTTATTAGTATGGCTCAGTTGGTTGGACAATGTCCCACAAAGCATAACATCACTGGTTTGATTCCCTCAGGCCACACGCCTAGGTTGTGGGTTCTGTTCCTGGTTGGAGCTCATATGAGAGGCAACTGATTGATGTTTCTCTCCTTCACTTTCTTCCTCCCTTTCTATTTCTCTAAAAAATAAATAAACATTAAAAAATCTTTAAAAGAAATCATAAAACTGTCTTCTCTAACCTTAATGGAATGAAGCTAGAAATCAATGAGAAGGAAAAGAGGAAAATTCACAAATATCTGGATATTAAAAACACACTTGTATTCAACCAATGACTCAAAGAAGAAATCATGAGGGAAATTAAATAGAGGCAAATAAAAATAAAAACAGAACATATCAATACTATGGGATGCATTAAAGGCCAAGCTCAGAGAAAAATGTATAACTGTGAACAATTATATTAAAATATGAAAGATATCAACTCAATAACCTACTTTATAATGTGAGGAAACAGAAAAAAAAGAGAAACAAATTAAACTCAATGGTAACATAGAGATGTGGGTTTATTTTTCTGGACTCTATTTTGTTACATTGGCCCATGTGTCTGTTCTTATGCCAGTACCAGGCTGTTTTGATTACAGTGGCTTTGTAACACAGTTTAATATCAGGTATTGTGATCCCTCCTACTTTGTTCTTCTTTCTCAAAATTGCTGCAGCTATTCAGGGTCATTTATGGCTCCATATAAACTTTTGAAGTGTTTGTTCTATACCTGTGAAATATGCCATTGATACTTTAACAGGGATTGCATTGAATCTATAAATTGCTCTGGGTAGTATGGACATTTTGATGATGTTAATTCTTCCAGTCCATGAACATGGTATATGTTTCCATTTGTTTGGGTCTTCCTTAATTTCTTTCTTCAGTGTTGTATAGTTTTCTGAGCACAGGTCTTTTACCTCCTTGGTTAGGTTTATTACTGGATACTTTATTTTGCTTGTTGCTATATCAAGTGTGATTTTTTTCCTGATTTCTGTTTCTGATATTTCATTGTTGGTATCCAAAAATGATTTTTATTTCTGAATATTGACTTCATGTCCTGCTGTTTTGCCAAATTCATTTATTAGATCAAGCAGTTTTTTGGTGGAGTCTATAGGATATTCTATGTACACTATCATGTCATCTGGAAACAATGACATGGTCAATTAATATTTGACAAAGGGGGCAGCAGCATAAAGTGGAGCAAAAATAGCCTCTTCAACAAATGGTGTTGGGACAGCTACATACTATAAGATGAAACTTGATCATCAACTTATACCATATAGAAAAATAAATTCAAGATGGATAAAATACTTAAATATAAGGCATGACATCATGAAGGTCCTTCAGGAGAATATAGGCAGGAAAATCTCAGATATTCCATGCAGCAATATTTTCACTGATATGTCCCCTAGAGCAAGGGACATAAAGGAGAAAATAAACAAATGGGACCTTATCAAATTAAAAAGCTTCTGCCAGGCTAAAGAAAACAGCATTAAAATGAAAAGAGAACCAACCATATGGGAAAACATATTTGCCAATGATACCTCAAACAAATGTTTGATCTCCAAAATATATAAAGAACTCACACAACTCCATTTTAGGAAGACAAAGAACCCAATTTAAAAATGGGCAAAAGACTTGAACAGACATTTCTCCAAGGAAGATAAACAGAGGGCCTAGAGACATGAAAATATACTCAGCATCTCTGGCCACCAGAGAGATGCAAATTAAAAGCACAATGAGATACCACTTCACACCAGTAAGAATGGCCATCATAGCAAATCAAAAAACAAGTGTTGGAGAGGATGTGGAGGAAAGGGAACCTTAGTACACTGTTGGTAGGAATACAGACTGGCACAGCCACTGTGAAAAACAGTATGGAATTTCCTCAGAAAACTAAAAATTGAACTGCCTTTTAACCTGGCAACACCACTATTGGGATTATACCCTAAGAACCCTGGAACAATAATCCAAAAGAGCCTATGCACTCCAATGTTCATACCACCACAAATTATAATACCCAATTGCTGGAAGCAAGCTAAGTGCCCATTTGCAAATGAGTGGATCAAAAAAACTATGGTACATTTACACAATGGAATACTACACAGCAGTAAGAAAGAAGGAGCTCCTACCCTTTGCAACAGCATATATGTATCTGGAGAGCATGATGCTAAGTGAAATACACCAGGTGGTGAAAGACAAATACCATATGATCTTACCTATAAGTGGAACCTATTCAACAAAACAAACAAGCAAGATATAACCAGAGACATTGAAATTAAAAACAAATTGACAGTAACCAGAGGGGGGAAGCATGGACATAATGGCAGGACAAGGGTGAAGGGTTTACAGGAACAAGTATAAAGTGCACATGGACAAAAACAAGGCAGGGTGGAAATAGGGGAGAAAAGTGGAGATGGCTAGAGTGGTGGGAAGGGGTGGGGGAAAAGGCAGAAAACTGTACTTGAACAACAATAAAATTCAAAAGTATTTAATAAAAAATAAACTCAGTGATAACAAAACAAAGGAAATAATAAAGATTACAACACATATAAATAAAATAGAAAAATAAAAATAATAGAGAACAATTGATGAAATCAAACATTTTTAAAAGACCAAAAAATTGAAAAAATTTAACTATACTGACAAAGAAAAAAGAGAAAATATAAATAATTTGAGAAGAAATGAAAATGGGGACATTATTACTGACAATACAGAAATAAAAAGGATCATGAGAGAATTTTATGAAGAATTGTATGCCAACAAATTGGATAATACAGATGAAATGGACAAATACCTAGAAACATACAAATTAGCTAAGCTGACTTAAAAGGAAATAGAAAATATCAACAGACCTACAATAAGCAGAGATTGAATTGGTAATCAAAAACTTTTCAAAAAAGGGAAGCCCAGGACCAGATGACTTCACTGGTGAATTCTATTAAACATTTAAGAAGACTTAACATCAATTCTTCTCAAACTCTTCAAAAAAAAAAAAAAGATGAAGGAACAGTTTCTAACTCATTCATGAGGTCAGCATTATCCTGATTCCAAACCAGATGAAGACATCATAAGAAAATTTCAGACCAAAATCCCTTGTAAACAAAAATTCAAAATCATGAACAAAACATTAGCAAACTGACACCAACAGTACATTAAAAGAATTATACTCCATTATCAAGTGGGATTTATACAGAAATACAAGGGTAGTACAACATAAAAAAATCAATAAATACATTATATTAATAAAAGAAAAGAAAAAATCCAAATGATTATCCCAATTGATGCAGAAAAAGTATTTGACAGTATCTAACATATTTTCATTACTTAAAAAAACTATTGGAAAACTAGGAATAGAAGGGAATTTTCTCAATATGATAAAAGGCATTTATGAAAATCTCACAGTTAACATCATACTCAATGGTAACAGGCTTTAAGGATTTTTTTCCCCCAAGATTAGGAGTGAGGCAAGTATGCGTACTTTCAACACTGTCCCTCAATATTGTACTATACAGAGCCATTATACAAGAAAAAGAAATAAAAGACATTCAGAATGGAAAGGAGAAGATGAAATACTCTATTTTCAGATGACATTATTCTACATATAGAAAATCTCAAAGAATCCACAAATAAAGCTACTAGAGCTAATGAATACAGCAAAGTTGCAAGGGACAAGATCAATGCACAAAAAACAGCTGTATTTTTATATGCTCACAATTGATAATCAGGAAGTGAAATTGAAAAGAAATTAAGAAACAATAACATTTAAACAAATAAAACACCTGGGGATAAATATAAACAAGGATGTGAAATATTTGCATACCAAAAATTATACAACATTGCTAAAAGAAATTAAGACTTACATAAATGAAAAGTCATCCCATGCTCATGGACAGAAAAATTTAATAGTGTAAAAATGTTAATGCTACTCAAAGAGACTACAGATTCAATGCAGCTCTTATCAAAATCCCAATGGCCTTTTCTGCAGAAATAAACAAGCCATTCTTTGAATTCAAATGAAATTATAAGGTGCCTTGAATAGCCAAAGAAATCTTGGGAACAGAAGACCAAAGTTAGAAAACTTAATACTTCCTGATTTTAAAACTTACCACAAAAGTTATTGTAATCAAAGCAGTGTGGTACTTGAATGAGGACAGATGTAAGACCAGTGAAATAGAATTGAGAGTTCAAAAATTAAGTTGTATACCTCTGGTCAATTGGTTTTTGACAAGGGTGTCAAGTCCACTTAATAAGGAAAGAATAGTTTCTTTAACAGATAGTGCAAAAGAATGAATATAAACTCCAACTTTATACCATATATAAAATTAAACAAATTAACTCCCAATGATTCAATGTTCCAAAAAACAAGAGTTAAAACCACAAAACTCTTTTTAAAAAGCATATTCAAGACCTTGGATTTGACAATGGATTCCTGGATACAACATCAAAAGCACAAGTAACACAAAAAAATAGACAAATTGGCCTTCATCATATTTAATTTTTTGTGCATCAAAAGGCACTATTAACCTTTTAAGAGTGAAAGGGCAACTCACAGAATGGGAGAAATTATCTGAAAGTCATATATCTGATAAGGGTTCAGTATTCATAACATATAAAGAATCTCAACAGCAAAAAGACAACTCATTTTAAAAATGGTCAAAGGATTTGAAAAGCTATTTTTTTCAAAGAAGATACACACATGGCTAGTAAGTACATGAAAAAATGCTCAACATCATTAATCATTAGGGAAACACTAAACAATATCACAATAATACTAATTTTCACCTACCCTATAATAAAAAATTAGGAAAGTAAGTGTTGGTGAGAATGTGGAGAAATTGGAACCCTCATGTATTTCTAGTAGGAATGTAAAATGGTGCAGGCTTTATGGAAAAGAGTTTGCTGGTTTCTATATTTTAACTATGTTTAAAAGATAAACATAAAATTACCATATGAATAAGCAATTCTACTCCTAGGTGTATACTCAAAAGAATTGAAAGCAGGTACTATAAGAGATATTTGTATACCAATATTCATGGCAACATTACTCACAAAAGCTGGGACAGCACAAATGTCCATCAACACATGAATATATAAACAAAATATGGTCTATATACATATGATATAATATTATTCATCCATAAATGAATGAAGTTCCAATACTTGCTATACCATAAATAAGCCTTGAAAACATTATGCTAAGTGAGACTCAAAAATCAGCCAGACACAAAAAAAAAGACAAATGTTGTATGGTTCCACTTATATGAAACCTCTAGAATGGAGAACTTCATAAAGAGAATAGAGATTACCAGGGTTCAAGACAGGGTGGAGAGAGAGTCAACTGCATTGCTTATGATTATGGAAATTCTGTTTGGGATGATTAAAAAGGTTTTAGAAATAGTGATAATGGTTACAAAACATGTGGGTGTAATTAATGCTACTGAATTATTCACTTAAAAGGACAAATTTTATATGTTATATATTTTACCACAATTTAAAAACATAATAATGTAATATACCAAAAACCATGGAATTGTACACTATCAATGGGTAAATTTTATGGCATATTAATTTTACCTCAATAAAGCTGTTAAAAAGAGAGATTTAGGAAGTAGAATTGTTACAGAGCAACAGAAGGTCCGTTATTGTCCGCCGCCTTATGGAAAGATGTCTCTCAAAGTCAGAGATTTGTGAAAAGGAAAGAAAATGTTTGTTTAATGCTATACAGACTTAAAGTAGCGACTTAACATCTTCATTAAAATATCAAAGTCTTTTAGGATACCCACAGACGCCCACAGTGCTTCCTATCGCCCTCTGCCCTAATTCAGGGTACTGTAATTGCAAGGAAGAGAAGCACACGTCCGGGATCCAGGCTCTTGACACGGTCAGCTGTGTCGACTTCCAGGCAGGATCTCCAATTAATCCAAAGCCTTGTGGCACCTTCTCATGGCCTACTGGCAAGAGTTCTTTCACCCTTCTTCCAGGCAAAGTCTCTCTTGTTCCCAGGCCACGCAGCCAAAGGGAGCACCCCAAAGCTGCATGGTCCTTCTTCTACCAAAGCTGTGGGGAAGGGGTCCCCACTGTGGCAAAGCCACGTGGCTCTCCCTCTTCACCAAAGCTGCAGAGGTCTGCGCTCTGGTGAAACCATGTGGAATCTCCTCCCTCTGGCAAAGCTGCAAGAGGGTCTCCACTTGGGCAAAGCCAAGTGGCAGTTCTCTGCTAAAGCCACATGGTGATTTTCCCCTCAAAGGGCTGTGAGGGTCCCAACTCTCGTGAAAGCGCGTGGATTTCCCCCTCTCACTGGCTGCCACATCTCCGTTTAAATCCCGGTGCCAAATCTCTTCTGTACCCCCATTTCCGACTCCCCCTACAATCAGTTACACCTGCCAGTATTCCCATATATCCATATATTCCAAGTTTTTGGGGATGCCATCATGAGTCTGGGCAGGTGTGTCCCCATTTTCTGGAGCCAATCTTCTCCAAGCTCCCACGCAGGCGCTGTGACTTGAGGTTCCTCCCCCAGTCATGTCCTTGGGGAAGTCCTTTCCATCCCCCTGGCTCAAAGCATGGCCACAGCTATTTAACACATCTAAGCCATCAGCCAAAGGCTATAGATATGTTAAATGACCATGCCATGGATTAGCAGCTCTGCATGTCCCTGCTCCATGTGTCCCTTCCCCCAACTCATACCTGTGGGGGAAGGCGTGAGGACATCTTATATGTCCCCCTAATATTCCCTGGACACCCTGAGTTCTGGGCCCCATTCCAAATCCCTATTTTGGGGGCCCCCCTCCTGGCTGCACCCTGTATCAGAATCAGCAGGAAATTGTAGTTGACTATATATTGGGACACAGTGAACATTTGTCATTCTTTGTGGCTACTCAGCAGCTGAAACTTTTCCTATGTTTGGGAGCAGAGTTTATGTCCTATCACAGAAGATGAAAAATTATCTATTCATTTCCTAGCCTCCTGGTAGCCAGACTCTGCCAACAGAAATACCTACCACTTTTATTGTTCCTCATCCCTGCTTTTAATTAGAAGATGGTGATGTGAAGTAGTGAGTGAAGTCATGCCAGTTCCTTCCCCTGGGGGCAGTGCCTGTGAAGGTGGCTGCATCCTGTCAGCAGGACCTTTGATTTTGGTGGCAGCACAGGAGAAGCCAGCCAGCTATGTGAACTGGGATTTTTCTGTCCAACAGGAGAGACAGCAGCACCTTCCTGGTACCATTCCTGCAGTCTGATTTGGCGGATGGCTTCTGGCTCTCTGGCCTCCAAATCTGATTTGTCAACCCTCCCATAAATTCTGTGAGTTGCCTGGTATTTTTAAAATAAATGACCAATTCTGCTCACATTAGCCGGAATTGGTGTCTGATGCTTACAACAAAATATCCTGGGTGATATTAACAATTAGTCTTGGATCCTCTGGAAGTTAAGAGAAATGTGGGGTGGATTTTTTTGGACAATATGTAACTGAAGGAAATAAAAATCAAGCTAGTCTTAAAGACAGGAACCCTGATGGCACCTGACATGAGTAGGTAAAATGTGAATTAGATTATCAGCTGTGGGCACATGGGATAAAGTACTCACTGAAGACTCACAGAAGGAACTGGATTGATCACTGTCAGAGAATAGAATAACAGACATGAACACATGGCAATGTCCTAGTCCTCACCCCACCGAGGCAGACTAGTTACAGACATTGCTGACTCCCCAGTTTGCTAGCAGCAGTTACTAAAACTGATCCAGTGCCAAAGAGGTCACTCAGCCCCCCAGTGGTAGATGGATTAGATTGGACCTCATGGGGGCCATGGTGAATTGGCTCTATTCCAACCTCCTTCAAAGGGTCCCATCATGTACCACAAAGGCTGAATTCCATATTTGCTCATCTGTCTTGCAACTAAGGTTTTGGATGCAGATTGAGAGCAAACACAGGTGATGGTGCAAGGCAGGTGATGTTTGTCTTCGAATTTCCAGGAACTTAACACACATATTATTCTATCAATCACTGTGCCAACAGTTTTTATCCCAATCCTCATAACTCTGGTTCTGATCATTTAGAGGACATATACCCAGGAGGGAGATGTTTCCAGTTGACATAGCATTTATGTCTTTTTTAAAAAACATGTGAAAATTTATTTCGTGGCATAAGTAAGGAATACTTTGACCTTAACTTTGTATTCTCATTTTTGTTTTTACAAGGATCCTTAACAGAAGATCCTTAATGTAAATGTGAAAGGAGTTACTAGTGAGTGCAGAAGAGGCTCAATAGAAGTAAAATGTATAAGAAGAAAGTTCCAGAGAAGAAGAAAATTATTGAATACCTGTTGCATGCTGGGCATTATGTTAGGTGTTGAGTGTATAAGATTGAATATAACATGATTTTGACTCTCATGGAGTGTATAGTCCAGTGGGAAACATAGTTAAGAAGCAAAAAAACATACAGAATTACCACTTGTGATAGATTCTCTGAGGGAAAAAGAACATGGTTCTCAGGGAAAATAAAAAAGAAAGACATCTACTTTAGCTCAGATAGAGAAAGAAAGCTTCTCCAAGGTGATAATTAGGCTGAGACCTGAGTGATGAGAAGGAGTCCGGTGAGTAATATAAAAATAAGGCCCTCAGCACTGCCCAGGAACTCTTGAGTATTTCTCTGATCATTATTAGTGCTCCTAATAACTGTTTCAGATATTCTTTGCTCTTCTCAGACTTTCTATTACTTACTCTTAGCAAGGATATTGAAGCCATTAGATGGAATTCCCTTAATTCCATGTCAACACACCTTCAAATTTTCTGCGGTGATTTTTTTTAAATTAAACTTTGTATTTTTAAGACAATTGTTGATTCATATGGAGTTGTAATAAATAATACAGGTGACATCCTCTTTCTCCAGTGGCAATATCTCATAAAACTATTGTACAATACAACCAGGATGATGGCATTGATGTGGTCAAGATTTCCATCTTCACAAGGATGTCTCATGTTGTCCTTTTATAGCCACAGTTACTGCTCTCCTGCTTTTTCCCCCTCTGAGAACCCTGGCAACCATCTCTGATCTTCATTTCCATAATTTTGTCACTCAAGAATGTTATATAAATAAAATCATTCATTATATAACTTTTTGGGATTGACTTTTTTGACTCAGTATAATTTATTCTGGAGATTCGTTCACATTGCTGTATATAACAGTTCATTCCTTTTCATTTCTGAGTAGTAGTCCATGGTATGATGTACATCAGTTTGTATAACCATTCATTCACTGAAATAAACACCCAGGAGTGCTCTTGCTGTGTTGTATGGTAGTTGCAAGTTTAGGTTTCAAAAAAGCTATATTTAAGTTAAGGCTGCCCTCTGGCCATTTTAGGTTTATGACCCTCAGTGAGCCAGGCAATAAGTGAGGGGCTGTGCCATTACATGTAGGGACTGATCTTCAGTATCAAGGAGAAATAAGGCTGGTGTCCCACATGGGAATATGGTGGAGAGTTTGGATGGACTCAGGAGTTTCTCTGGGGGTGCCCTGATACCACTGACTGCTTTTTTCCAAAAACAAATATTACTGAAAGTCTACAAAGGCAGGACCCGAAAAGCACAGATCTTTCAGGGATGATCATTTGAGTGAACCCATAGGGTAAAGGATTAACTGAGGGATGACTAAAGACAAAGGGAACAAGAATTTAAGGAATTGCCTACTAGATTTGCTTATGAAAACTATGGTTACAAAGACAATGAACATAGAAGTTTTCTTCTATTTTCTTCCTTACTGCTTCAAGTATAAATAAAATCATTTCAAATAATGTGTCTCTTTTTTCTTTTAAACCATTAAGAGTTCTTTTTTTCAGTTTTATTAAGCTATAAGTGATACAGAATGAGTTTAAAGTGTGCAGCATCATGACTTAACCTATGTATATCGTAACATTTTTTTCTCTTTTTTTTAGTCTTCTTTCTCCAACTTTCAAAGGGCATGCTGGTACTGCATTTAGTCCTTAGATTAAAAAATATGGAGATGTGATCATTTTAGAAACAGAGCAAAAATGGTAATTATTTAGAGATCCTGGATTTGAAGCAGCATGCAGGAAAACATTTGTAGGGACAACAAATTCGTTTTGCTTCAAGAGGGAGAGTTGCAAGAGCAGAAGTATTTAGCTGGGTGGGAAGAGTTTTTAAGAAGTATAAATATTGGATTGGCCAAAAACTCTGTTTAGTTTTTTTTTTCTGTAAAATAAAAGACACAAGCTTTATTTTCACCAATAACTTTATTGATTTTGATATTTTGATTATGTTGGCTATCTCCCTCATGGTGTAATGTTGATTGTTCTCAGTTAATGTCTTGATTCCTATCAACTTCAACTGGTCTATCCAATTGTGGAACATCGTACAGTGAGACATCTCCAGCACGAAACTTTGCAAATCACTTTTGACACATTTGATCAGTCGCAGAACCTTCTCCATACACTGCACAAATCTTTTCTTGTGTGTTTTAGTTGCATTTTTACCTTTCTTGAAATAATAAAGCATAATATGCCAAAAATATTGCTTATTTTCCTACATCTTCAATATTAAAATGGCTAAACAAAATTCACCAATTTTCATAAGTGTTTTTAAATGCACACTGATATGGCAGCTGTCATAATACAACAAAACTGTTTAACAAAATTATTTCTAATGTGTGGCAGACCCTTCTGTGTGGTGTGGGCCCAGCTCCCACTCAGAGATGCACAGGACCTACGCCCACAGATAGGTTCTCCGTGGAAAATCAGGTTTGCAATGTGCCTAGGCCACTTTGCGTCTTTTTGCCAAAAAACTCCTTTACCCTGATTTGCAGCAAACATTTACTGCAAAATAACTTCCTAAAATCCATGCTACCTTTCCAAGGACCAGAGTAACTGGTTCGACCACTTTTGCCTTTTCATTTGTAAATATCCCTTTTCAGTGATGTGATTACTGGCATCCTCTTCTTTGTTTTCTGTATAAGGCTACTCCCTAAAGCGAACCTGTGCATAATTAATGAGAACCTTCATGAAATGTGCCCAGTAGGACAATAAAAGCTTGTCAAAGCAAGAGCAAGACTTTTGCTCCTCTTGAGAGAGAAGCTGCTAGCCCTTTTTTTCCACAGGATTCGGTAGTCCGTGTGAATTTCTTTTGTTTCAGCTACAACGCTGTGGACCCCACAAGCCGGGGTCCGCAACACTAATGAAGTTAAAGACAACTAAGTGCTACTAGAGCCATCTTACAGAAGAAAAAAAAAAAAAAAACCTTTTTGGCCAACTCAGTATGTGAATATCTCTTGAGCAGTTAAAGGGACAGAATGCAGATAATTGTCTATTCATCTTGAACACCTGGCATCTGAACCTTATTCCTATTTGGGAGATCTACCATTTTGTGATGCAGAACCACTGCTCCCACTCCCAAAGCCAAAATGCCAGATACTTCCCGACTTACATTGTAGTGAAGCCACTTGCATGTAACCTATACAACAGATTTGGTTTCTCTGGCTACCAACTAATAACTCACATTCCGGTGAAGTGGGAGAAAAGTTGAGATGAGAGGTAGATATTCAGTGGCTTGTGCAGCTAGGTAGGTCAAGGTCTGTGAAGAGTACTCAGAAACTATGGCAGGTTAAAGTTGGAGTGATGATGAGCACATTAAGTATGAGCTGCCTTGGAGACATCCAAATGGATATAGCCAGGAGGCATTTGAGTATACCAGTTTTGTCCATAGAAGAGAGATTTGAACTGGACATAAATTTGGATTCACCAGCATATCAAAGGCAAATGGAGCCTGGTGGGTAGATGAGCTCCCCAGAATAAGGTGGAAAATAAGAAAAGAGACTAGGAATTCTATAATTAGATGATAGAACCCACAAGAAAACAACAAAAGTCAATGAGCACCAAGATGGTGTGAGGGCACAGAAGCCAAGACTCACTCTGTTGAGCATCACTGACTGAACATTCAGGATGTTCAGGACAATGGAATGCGTGCCTGTGTGTGTACTGCTGACCCTGTTGAGAACACTCTCAGAGAAATGGTGAAGCTTAAGTCATCCTGAAGTGGAATGAAGTGAAAAGCACTCACCAGCAGCACTGCAGGAAACCAGGGTATCCCACAGCAAAGGTGGAAGGCAGATCCCTGAAGCTACTCCTTCAGTCATGTGACCCTGTCCTTTTTTTTTTTTTAATTGAAAGGACTTGCGGGTGAGCAACCTAACCAGATTATGAACACCTGTTTCAAGAAGCTCAGGTGTGAAAAATAGGAAAGATTTAGGAAAGGAGATGAAGAGATGGTGCAATTGAGGCCAAAATACAAGAGAAAAAATAGTGTGATACATGCATTCTGGTTTTCATACTGAATGTCCCCTGAGCCCAAGAAACCCCCTCACTTCCAAGTACACTGGGGTGGCTGGTCACCTTAAATTCATATGCTAATGATACCTGGTTAATATCAGATGCTGAAGAGACAAGTGTCTATCACAGAGCAAGATCTTGACAGGGAGGGAACTGAACCCGAGCCTGAGGCTTGGACAAGAAGGGGCAACTCATCCGTGGAGATGGGGAGACAGAAAGGAGGTGTGTGTATTTGGGTAAGCTTGCAGTGATAGAACGTGGAAGGAAATGAAGGGAGTTTGTCTTTTCTCTGTGTGATTACAGGACATGTGGTCATTTTAAGGGTCTGAGGACTGCAGAAAGGGTTTGCAGTCATCTCCTGAGTGTAGAGAACAAGATTTTTAGGGACCCACTTGAAGTTGGATTTGGTGATTCTCCATGTGTGCTCATTTCTCCTGCTCCAAACTCCATAAGAAATGGCAAGAGAGGGATAAGTTTATAAAGATGTTAACCCACTAAGACAAAGGGGTGAGAGACCTCAGCAAACTGAATGGTGAGAGAACTGACCTGGCAGAATGGAGGTAGCTGCCTCACAGGCACCAGCAGAAGGGTGTTTAATAAAAAAAGAACTAATTTTCCACTCTGTAGATGTCAGCAGACTCAGGACCAATAATATGAAAGTGGGTATATAGGGTAAATGGAGGCAATCTGGCTTCCTCACCCAGCTATCTGGGGAACTAAGATAAGTAGTGTTCTCATAGCCTTGAGACTGGTCCCAATAAGTATTCCCATAGCCTTGAGTGGGCTTACATGAGCAGAATCTTGCTATGCTATACAACCTGTTTTGGCTTTCTGCCAGCTTTGTCTCTTTCTAATATTTAAGGGGGTAAGAGCTCCCCATTAGATGTCATGCAGGGGGCCTGTGACATAGAGTGTGACTTGCATTGTGTGTGGATTGCCCACCCTTGAATAAAGGCATGTCAGACATTACAACAGCTCTGTGAATGTTCTTCTGTCTGCCCGAATCTCATGAACCTATTAGGCCTTGAATGGTTGCAATACAGGGGGCAAAGTGGGAAGCTATTAGCTAACAGTTTTGGTAACAGTTCTGGGCTCAGATCACTTTTATTCCTAAATCTTCTTCTCATGTAGCCATCCCTGCCTCATCATCAGGATGTCCAGAGTCTTCTCGAGAAACTAGAGAAAAAGCTTCCATATTTTTATATTTGTTGGATCTGGTGTGGCTTATGTCATGCAAGCCCCATAAAGAGTCTGAAAGAGATGTGTACACAAAGGAAATTTGAATTTGGTACAATTACCAATAGAAATAGGAATTAGTGCCAAGCAGACAAACCCCCATCTATCATTGGGGATGATATTTAATCTGGGACTAAAGGAAGAGAAGGAGAATGCCATACAAAGCATTGGGTAGAATGTTCTAGGCAGAGGTGATAGCATGTGCAAAGGCCCTGGGGGGGGGGGGATTAACATATTAAGAGGCTAAAAGGTTAGTGTTGTTGAGAGCAGTCAAAATGGTGATGTAGGCAGACACAGCTTGCCTCTTCACACAACCACATCAAAGTTACAACTAAAATATAGAACAACCATCACTCAAGAACATCAGAAATCGAGTTGAATGGAAGTCTGACAACTACGGAATTGAAAGCACATCCATCCAGACTGGTAGGAGGGGTATGGACATGGAACAGGCTGGCCCTACACCCATGTGGATAAAAATTCGGGAGGAATATCTTGGGAGGGAGATGTCCTAGAGCAACACCAGGCCCCTCAGCCCAAGACTGCAGTGCCAGTAAGATAAGTCCCCACAACTTCTGGCTGTGAAAACCAGTGGAGACTGAGTCAGTGGAGGAGGCTGCTGGAGCCCTAAGCAGTTTTTCTTAGGGAACCCACACATAGACTCACCTACTCAGACTCATTCCCTCTAAGCTTCAACATCAGAATAGCAGCTTGAAAGGCACCAGTGGCATAAAGGGAAGAACTGAAGTGTCTGGCATTGGGGTGAGCCAAGGCCATTGTTCCTTTGCTGAGCCCTCCCCTCCAGAAAACTGGGAAACTGGTACTATATCTGAGCCTCCATCAACCTGGCTAACAACCTGCGACCCACCTAGGAGATCAACAGAGGCTTTACCCAACCCAACTTATGGGCCCACCTGAGCTGCTTTTCCATAAGAATGGCCCTTCTTGGCTCCTAAATCCTATCAAACAAGAAAGAGTTGACTTTAGTAAGACCCGGTGGCAGCCAGATTAGTCACAACTTGGCTTCACCTGGGAATCTCCAAGCCCAGCACAAGTAGCTGCCATCTCAGATTACTTTACAGCTCAGACAGGGTGCCCCAGGTGAAACACAGGTGGTGGCTGACCTTGGCCTGCACCACCCATGAAACCCCAGGGCCAATGCACCCAGGAGATAGCTATACACCACAGCAGAGTACCACCACCCTGCACCTGCACAACTGATCCTTCACAGAGGTCAGTGGTCATAGCCAGGCCTTGCAGCTGACTGGCCTGGGTAAATTCCTCCCATTGATCTGCCAACAGCAACCAAGGTTCAACTACAAGAGGAAGATGTACTCAGCCCACACAAAAGGTGCACCTCGAGTACTCAGTTAGGTGATAGGGGAGGCTGTGCCACTGGATGCTACAGAACACCTACTATATTAGGCCATACTACCAAGACATGGAGTCAAAGCAGCTCTACCTAATACATAGAAACAAACACAGGGAGGCTGCCAAAAAGAGGAGAGAAAGAAACATGGTCCAAATAAAAGAACAGATAAAAACTCCAGGAAAAGAGCTAAATGAAATGGAGATAAGCAATCTATCAGATGCAGAGTTCAAAACATTGTTTATAAGGATACTCAAGAAACTTAGTGAGGACCTCAGCAGCATAAAAAAGACCCAGTCAAAAATGAAGGATACACTAATTAAAATAAAAAACAATTTATAGGGAAACAACAATAGAATGGATGAAGCTGAGAATCAAATCAATGATTTGGAACATAAGGAAGCAAAAAAAAAAAACCAACCCAACTATCAGAACAATAAAAAGAGAAAAAGAATAAAAAAAATAAGGATACTATAAACAGCCTCTGGGTCAACTTTAAGAGGCCCAACATTAGCCTCATAGGGGTACAAGAAGGATGAGGGAAAGAGCAAGAAATTGAAAATGTATCTCAAAAAATAGTGAAAGAAAACTTCCCTAAGAGGTGAAGGAAATAGATATGCAAGTCCAGGAAGTACAAAGAGTCCCAATTATGATGGATGCAAAGAGGCCACTCCAAGGCACATCATTATTCAAAGGTGAAGGTTAAAGATAAAGAGAGACTCTTAAAAGCAAGAGAAAAGAAGTTGGTTACCAGAAGTTTTCCAGATGGGAGTTGGGGGGAGAATGGGTAAAGTTGTATTAAGAAATACAACTAGATAGGTAAGCACAGAATAGCCATGGGGATGTAAAGTACAATATAGGAAATGGAGTAGCCAAAGAACTTATACACATGACCCATGGTCATGAACAATGGTTGGGGGATTGCCTGAGAGAGTAGGGGTCGCTAGGTGAAGGGGGACAAAGAGGTAAAAATCAGTACAACCGTAGTAGCATAATCAATAAAATTTTAAAAAATGAGTAGTGTTGCTGATGCCTCAGGGGAAAGAAGAGAGCTGTGAGATGAATTTAAGTGGCAGTGGGGACTGGACTTGCAGCCCGTAGTGAATTATAGAGTTTGGCTTCTTTTGTAAGTATGAGAAGCCCCTGAAGCAGGGCTTACCAGAGTCTGGTGGTGTTTAATTTTGTGACAGTGTCAGGTGAGGATGAAGGTTGCTTGAATGAAGTTTGTGGCAGTGAGGATGGAGATACATGACTTGACAGAAGATGTGTTTTATTCTGCCTTCCACCTTGCTGTGCCTTTGTTCCTCTTTAAACACCAAATCAGGTAATGATTGCTGAATGAATGAAGTTTTGTACAGGTGCTTTACTGATCAAATAATTAGCCAAAAATACCATAATGTTTTTTTACTCAATGTAATAAGCACTCACATAGAAATTACATATGTGAGGCAACTGAGGCCCAGATAGGTCAGGTGATTTGCCTGAGGCCACACAGCTGGTAAGTGGTATAGCAGCTCCAGGTACATGCTTTTAATTGCACACTCTGCTGCCTCTCTTCACATACAGGGTTCAGCTATTTGAGAAATTTAAAATAAATTATTTTTAAAAATTTAAATAGGGGAGAGGAAGGAAGATGATGGAAGAATGAATGGAAGTCACACTGATCTCCTCCCAGGACCAATCTGGAATTACAACTCAGCTGTGGAGAAACCACCCAGAACAGAACTGAGCAACAGCCGGAGAGAAGCATATAACTTCGGACATACAGAACCAGCTTCGGCACAACTGGTCTGGTAAGAAGTGTGGTGGAGACTTGAGAGGGCTGGCTGGGTGCCCACAGGTGGCAGTGCTGGCAGAATAATTAGGCAGCAGGTTGGATCCTCCAAAGAAGATTGGGGTCTAAACCCTACACTAGGATTCCCAGCCTAGAACACCAGAGCCCAAAAAGTACACAGATAACAACCAGTGGAAAAAGCAGCAGGGTTGCTCTCTGCCAGAGACAGACAGTTGGAGACACAAGGACCATTTAAAGGACCAACTCAAAAGTTTTCATTTGCTGTCACTTACAGGAGTTCCAGCAAAGGCAGGGGCAGAGTGGGCTGGAGATGCATGAGAAAAGACTGAGGATAGAAGCCTTGAGGAGAGAAATGAGAGAGTAGCTGCTGGAATCCTGGTGCTGAGTCATCCCCCAGACAGCAGCAGCCTTTGTGCTCAGGCAGACTGCTCCCCTCTGAGTGGCAGTAGCCTGAGGGGAAACAATAGCCCCAACCCCAGGAGGGTCTCTGCCCTGGCCCTCCAGTGCTTAAGCCTGACTGCTGAGTCTTAGTGACCAGAAAAACAACTAAAGGAGACAGCCAGAGGCAGTAGATCACGGGCAAAGGTGGGGCAAAGCAGACTAGAGAGACTTGAAGAGAGACTGGGGATGGAGGTTTTGGGGAGAGAACTGAGAAAGTAGCTGCGGGGATCCGGTGCTGATTCAACCCCCATACGCAGCAATCATCCTGCTCAGGCAGACCACTCCCCTCCAAGCAGCAGCTATCTGAGGGTAAATAATAACCCCCACCACAGGAGGGATTCAGCCCTGCCCTATGATGCTTAAACCTAACTGCTGAGTACAAAGGGACCATATTAACAACGGAAGGAGACAGCCAGTACAAGCAGATCACTGGAAGTATCAAACAGGCTGCCTAAGGTCAGACAGGGTCAACAACTGACATCACCAGAGGCAAATCCAGAAAGAAAAAAAGCAGTGCTTTTTTCTTTAGTAGTACAAGAAGCTACCGATATGAAAGCCACTGTGGTCTTCTTCATGATTTGCAATATTTTCTTTCCTGAATAGCTTTATAACATTCATTTCTTGTCCAGTGAATTTGTATACAATAAATCACTAGATTTTGTACTACAGGGTATTTCAATCCACACATATTTTGCCTCTCCCTTCTCTTAGCCCATTTTACCTTCCTCTGTCCTTGCAATATTCTCATTTCAAATTTGGTTTTCTCTCTAGCTACAACTTGTTTCCATTCCACACTCTTTCTATTTCTGCCCTGTCCAGACACACAAAATGAATTCTCTTGCCAAGAATCATGTCACATCCTTTTGCCCAGCTATTAAAATACCTGTGTTCTCTCTATACCTGTAACAAATTTTGCTAGTTGGTTGTGGATAGGGTAGTTGTGGTTGCATTGTTTTTTCAAGGTTATCTCTTGAACTTTACTAAGTCTGTATTTCAAATAAACTTTACTGGACCCATCTTCTATTCTTCTTTTTTTTTTTTGACTCAAATTTTAATTATGCCTTCTTAGCCTGTTTTTTCCTTTTTGTTTTTTGTCTTTCTTCTATTTCTTTTTCATTCTGCTCTTTTATTTTTCTTTATTCTCCTTTTTCTCTTTATATTCCAAATTTTAATTTTTCCCTCAGTTAGTCTAGTTTTTGTTCCTTACTGTTAGTATTCCCTGTCTATCATTACAAAATCACATCCCATTCCTCTAAACATCTCTTAGACTTTTCTTTGCTTCTTGTTCCTTCTTATTCCCATACCTCCAACATTAATTTTAGTTCATTTGTCATTGATAGTATTCTGCTAGATCTTTCTTTCCAATTTGGCTCCTATATTTTTATTAATTATTTAATATTTTCCTTCCTTTTTCTTTCTCTTACTTTATTTTATGCTATTTTAATTTCTGTTTAAACCTAATATTATACATTTCCTTTCTCATATTCTATTCCACACTCTTCATTCCTTCTATTTATTCATGAGGTAAACTACCTTCTCTCCTTCCATTGCTCTAACTCCTAACTCTTATTAGTGCCCCTCCCTCTAGCTTCTCAAAATCATTTCTCTTTCAGTAGGTCATCTCATATCCACTCTCTTTTCTTATAATAATCTTAATCTCATTACACTCTTATTAATACTGGCTGATTTGCTATTGATAGTGGGCTTGTGGGGGAAAATATATTTGTGGGTGTGGGTTTGTTTCTTGGACTCCATGGTTTGGTTCAGGAAGTGCCTGAACAATAGCACACAAGACTTGGTGGGCAAAGTGACTCTCAGTCTACCAGTGGCAGAGAAAGAACCACCAAAGAAAGACCCAACAACAATCAAAATCTAATTACATCAAAAAAATCAGCATAAAAGGCATAAAGGACATCCCAAGAACACCAAGTTAAGGTGATCAAGAAGACTGTACTACTGTATCTTACAGGTCTCCCACCATAGAAGTTCATACCATAATGTCAGAAGGTCAAAATAGATCAATTTAAGAAACAGAAGCAAACAAGAAGAGTCCTGCAGACAATAGGAAGACAAAGAAACAACCCCTCAACCTAAAGGAAAGGAGGAATCCTCAGAAAAAATGCTAAATGAAATAGATGCAGGTCAACTATCAGATATTGAGTTCAAAACAACTATTATAAGGAAGCTAAGTGAACTCAGTGTGAACTAGCAAAAACTACAGGAAAATTATGAGGAACTTATTGAAAACTATATCAACATAAAAAAGGACATAGAAACAATCAACAAGGGCCAAGAAGAAATGAAGAATACAATTTCTAAATTAAAGAACACAGTGGAAGGAATCAAAAGCAGGATCAATGAGGCAGAGGATTGAATCAGTGAACTGAAGGACAAAGTGGAAAAAACCTCCTAAAGAGAAGGAAAAAAAAGAAAAAAAAACTGAAAAAGAATGAAGAGGGGTTAATGGAAATGCAGGACAACATGAAACAGAATAATATCCATATAATAAGGATACAGAAGGAGAAGAAGAAGAGCAAGAGATAGAAAACCTGTTTGAAAAAGTAATGATGGAAAACTTCCCTAATTTGATGAGAGAAGAAGCCACACAAGAACAGGAAGCAGAGAGGGTCCCAATCAAGAGGAACCCAAAGAGGCCCACTGCAAGACACATCATAATTAAAATGGCAAAATTTAAAGACAAAGAGAGAATCTTAAAGGCAGCAAGGGAGAAACAAGGGTAAAATACAAGGGAGCCCTGATAAGGCTAGCAGCTGACTTCTCAAAAGAAACATTACAAGCCAGAAGGGAATGGCAAGAAATATTCCAAGTAATGAAAACCAAAGGCCTGTAACCAAAATTACTCTACTCATCAAGGCTCTCAATTAAAATGCAAGGCCAAATAAGGAGCTTCCCAGACAAAAGAAGTCTAAAAGAATATGCCTCCAACAAAGCAGCTCTGCAAGAGATACTAAAGGGACTGCTTTAAGAAAAGGAAGAAAAAGAGTGAGAAAGAGAGGAACACAGGTACAAAAAAAAAGTGACAATGAACAAACACCTATCAATAATAACCTTAAATGTAAATGGATTAAATGTCCCAATCAAAAGACATAGGGTAACTGAATGGATAAGAAGGCATAACCCACAGATATGCAGCCTACAAGAGACCCACCTCAGGACAAAAGACCTACATGGACTGAAAGGGAAGCGTTGGAAACAAATATTCCATACAAATGGACAGGGGGAAAAAAAGCTGGGGTAGCAACACTTACATCTGACAAAATAGACTTCAAAACAAAGTTCATAAAAAGAGAATCAGAAGGTCACTTCATAATACTCAAGGGAAGAATCCATCAAGAAGACATAAACATTAAAAACATTTATGCACCCAACATAGGAGCACTCAAACACATAAGGAAAATTTTGGAGGATGTCAAGAAAGATATTGACAGCAACAAAGTTATACTAGGGGATTTTAACACCCAACTGTCAAAAAATGGATAGCTCTTCCAAAAAAGATATCAACAGGGATATTACAGCATTGAACAATGTCCTAGATCAAATGGACTTAACTAACATATATAGTCTTTCACCCCAAAGAAGCAAAATACACATTATTTGCAAATGCACACAGAGCATTTGCAAAGATAGACTATATGACAGAAAACAAAATAAGCCTCAACAAATTCAAGAAAATTGAAATCATATCAAGAATTTCTCAGACCATATTGCACTGAAACTAGAAAGCAACCTCAGGGAAAAAATTCAAAAACACTCCAACTCATGGAGATTGAATAGCATGCTATTAAACAATGAATGGGTCAAGAATGAGATCAAGAAAGAAACCAAAAAGTTTCTAAAAACAAATGAAAATTAATTCACAACAATCCAAAACTTATGGGACACAGCAAAGGCAGTCCTGATAGGGAAGTTCATAGCAATACAGGCCTACCTAAAAAAGATAGAAACATCTCAAATAAACAACCTAACCCTACATCTACAAGAACTGGAGGAACAACAACAAAGACAGCCCAGAGCAAGTAGAAGGAAGGAAATAACCAAGATCAGAGCAGAATTAAATCACATAGAGACTAAAAGCACAATTCTAAGGTTCAGTGAATCCAGGAGCTGGTTCTTTGAAAAGATAAACAAAATTGACAAGCCTTTAAACTGGCTCATCAAGAAAAAAAGAGAGAGGACTCAAATAAACACAATCAGAAATGAAAGAGGACAGATTACAACTCATACCACAGAAATACAAAGGATTGTAAGAAATTATTGCAAAGAACTATATGCCAAGAAATTTGAAAACCTAGGTGAAGTGGACAAATTTCTAGAGAAACATAATCTTTCAAAATTGAATGAAGAAGAAGCAGAAAGCCTGAACAGACCAATAACAGCAGATGAAATTGAAGCAGTAATCAAAATACTCATAGTACACAAAAGCCCTGGACCAAATGGTTTCACAGGAGAATTCTACAAAGCACTTATGGAAGATCTAACTCCTGTCCTTCACAGACTATTCCAAAAAATCCAAAATGATGGAAGATTCCCAAAGTCTTTTTATGAAGCCAGCATCATCCTAATCCCAAAACCAGATAAAGACACGACAAAGAAAGAAAACTTCAGGCCAATATTGCTGATGAACATAGACTCTAAAATCCTAAAAAATTTTGGCAAACCACATCCAGCAATACATTAAAAAGATTATACTCCATGACCAAGTGGGATTCATCTCAGGGATGCAAGGATGGTACAATATTTGCAAATCAATAAATGTACTACATCACATAAACAAAAAGACAAAAATCACATGATCATATCAATAGATGCAGAAAAAGCATTTGATGAAGTACAGCACCCATTTATCACAAAAACACTCAGCAAAGTGGGAATAGAGGGAGCATGCCTCAACATAATAAAGACCATATCCAAGAGACCTACAGCCAACATTATACCAAATGAGCAAAAACTTAGAGCTTTCCCACTGAGTTCATGAACAACACAAGGATGTCCACTTTCACCATATCTATTCAACATAGTGTTGGAAGTCCTAGCCACAGCAATCAGACAAGAAAAATAAAAAGTATCAAAATTGGAAAGGAGGAAGTAAAACTGTCATTGTTTGTAGATGACATGATAGTGTATATAGAAAACCCTATAGATTCCACCAAAATACTACTCAATCTAATAAGTGAATTTGATAAAACAGCAGGATACAAAGTCAATATTCAGAAATCAAAGGCATTTTTGTACACAAACAATGAAATATCAGAAACAGAAATCAGGAAAAAAATCACACTTGATATAGCAACAAGCAAAATAAAATACCTCGGAATAAACCTAACCAAGGAGGTAAAAGACGTGTAGTCAGAAAATTACACAACACTGAAGAAAGAAATTAAGGAAGATACACATAAATGGAAGCATATAACATGTTCACAGATTGGAAAAATTAACATCATCAAAATGTCTATACTACCAAAAGCAATTTATAGATTCAATGCAATCCCCATTACAATACCAATGACATATTTCACAGAAATAGAACAAACATTTCAAAAATTTATATGGAACCATAAACAACCCTGAATAGCTGCAGCAATTTTGAGAAAGAAGAATGAAGTAGTTGGAGTTATCATACCTGGTATCAAGCAATATTACAAGGCCACGGTAATCAAATAGTCAAGTGCTGCCATAAGAACAGACACATAGATCAATGGAACAGAACAGAGAGCCCAGAAATAAGTCCAACTTTCTATGGTCAATTAATATTCAACAAAGGGGACAGAAACATAAAATGGAATCAACATGGCCTCTTCAACAAATGGTGTTGAGAGATCTGGATAGCTACAGGCAAAAAAATGAAACTGAACCACGAACTTACACCATATTCAAAAATACACTGAAGATGGATAATACAAGTCCTAGAGGAGAGGATAGGCAGGAAAATCTCAGATATTCCACACAGCAGTATTTCACAGATATGTCTCCTAGAGAAAGAGACATATAGGAAAGGATAAATAAATGGGACTTCATCAAATTAAAAAGTTTCTGTATCACTAAAGAAAACATTAGCAAAACAAAAAGGGAATGAACTGTATGGGAAAATATATTTGCCAATGATACTTCAGACAAGGGTTCAATTTCCAAAATCTGTAAAGAACTCATACAACTCCATTTCAGGAAGACAAACAATTCAATTAAAAAATGGCCTAAGAATCTGAACAGACACTTCTCCAAGGAGGACACACAGAGGGCTCGGAGACATATGAAAGGATGCTCAGCATCACTAGCCATCAGAGAGATGCAAATTAAAACCATAATAAGATACCACTTAACACTGGTCAGAATGGCCATTATAAACAAATCAACAAACAATGAGTGCTGCTCAGGTGGTAGAGAAAAGGGAACCTCAGTACACTGTTGGTGGGAGTGCAGACTCGTGCAGCCACTGTGAAAAACAGTATGGAATTTCCCCAGAAAACTAAAAATGAAACTACCTTTTGACCCAGTAATTCTACTGTTGGGTTTATAACCGAAGAATCCTGAAACACTAATCCAAAAGACCATATACACCCCAATGTTCATAGCATCACTATTTACAATAGCCAAGTGCTGGAAGCAGCCTAGGTGCCCATCAGTAAATGAGTGATCAATGAACTATGGTGCATTTACAGAATGAAATACTATACAGCAGAAAGAAAGAAGTAGCTCCTACTCTTCATGACAGCATGGATGGAACTGGAAAGTATTATGCTAGTAAAATAAGCCAGGTGGTGAAAGACAAATACCATATGATCTCACCTATAAGTGGAACCTAATTAACAAAACAAACTGGCAAGCAAAATATAGCCAGAGACATTGAAATCGACCACAAACTGACAGTAACCAGAGGGGAGGGGAGAAGGAAGTAACATGGAAAATAAGGGAAAGGGATGTAAATGAACATGATTGAGGGACCCATGGACAGAACCAAGGTGGGGTGAGATTGAGGGTGGGAGGTGGGTGTGGGTAGGGCAGGGGAAAGTGGTGGTGGGAAAATGGAGACAACTATTTTCAAACATCAATAAAATCAGTAAAAAATTTTAAATATATTTGATACTGAATAATTTGTAAGAGAGAATTAAAGAATATACTTATAAATGAGGCCAGATTGAGAAGGAAGGTTCAAGTACAAGTTTCAAAGTAAATTTTTAAGCAATATAACATCTATCAGGAAATGACAGCAATAGGCCAATTACGACAGCTTTCATGGTCAAGCACAAGCTTAGATAAAGTGACTAAGTTTAAGCAAAAAAATAATATGCAGATCTGGCAGGCAAGAGGCAGACAACAAGTCCAGAGGCAGTAACTGCAGGTGTTAAGCAGGGGAGAAATTCTGCACACAGACACAGCAAGTTTGGCAAAGAAAGTTAATCCCCCTTAAGCAGGTGGCAGCAGCTTCTCTAGAGGAAGGAACAATGCAACTTTAGAATGCTGGTTCATGCTTTGATTCTGCTTTTACCATTCAGAAATAGGGCCTCAGGAAATAATGCAAGTCCTTCCAGTTAGACTTGGGACCCATGGGGTTTGAGCCCATTTCTGTGTGTATCACTTGGGCTCTAAGCTTCTTTGGCTTTAAGTTACAGGGATTGGGGGGTCAGTTACCTTAATGCCAGGCTTATACATCAAATGGCTTAATTTGGGGTATATGTGCTTACAGATCTCCATGTTTAAAAATACAAGCTTTTTGTCATATGTATACCTGTTGTCAAATGATTTTAAACCTTCAAAAAGTACAAATAGTAGAAAAGTCAAAGTTCTCCCCATACTGCCCCCTGCTCCTGCAGGCCAGAGGTGAACACCATCAGCAAATAGGTGTGCATCTTTTCAGTTTTCTAAATGTGTAATGCACAGTTTTTTTCTTTAGAAATAAGTGAGATCTACCTATATAGAGCTACTTTAGACTTACTATATAATTGCCATGTTTCAACACCAATATAAATAGAGCTACTTCTTTTTAGTGGCTGCTTAGTATTCCATTGTATGGATATATCATCCTCTATTTAATTAATGACCTGCTAATGGGTACTAAATGTTGTTTCCAATATTTCCTCTTACAAAAAACAGTAAAGTTAATATCCTTGTGGCATGTAAATCTATTCACTTATGTGATTATTTCTGTGGGACAGATTCTGAGAAGTGTATTGCTAGCTCTGTGAGACAAATTCTAGGAAGTGTAATTGCAGGTTAAATGGTAAGGACATTTTAACATTTGATATGTAAAGTTTACATCCATTTGTACTCCATCTCCCTAACACCCTTGCCAACAGTGGATGTAATCACTCCATGTCATTGCCAGATGAGTAGGAAAAAAAAATCTCATTTTTAATTTTATTTTCTTCCTTTTTAATTAAATACTTGTGTTTCTATGTGCTTCAAAGTCATTTCCATTTGATTTTTTAAAAATTAGTTACTCATATTCTATGTCTATTTTACTATTGGTTGTTGATCTTTTTCTGTGGATTTATAAGAATTCAACATATTATGAATCTTAACCTTTTATCTAGAATAAAAATTATAAATATTTTCCCCAACTTTTTGGGTTTTTTTTTAACTTTGTTTGGGGGTGTCCTTATCAAACAAAAGCTGCTTGATTTTTACGTAATTAAATATGCTATTCTTTTTTTAAAGCCTCTGGGTTTCATGTTATACCCTAATCCCAGGATTATAGATCTTTTCACTCATATTTTGTTTTAGTAATTTCACGTGTAATTTCAACACTTCTATCTTTCATCATGTGGGAATATTTGTATATTTGGAACAAGGTGAGGGTATAACCAAGGATCCCAATATGATGCACTTTTCCCATTATGAGTAGATACTTTGGACTGATTTTCTCAATGCCCATTTTATCTGGCTTCTATTTGGGGAGATTGGAAAGCTGGGGTTCTAAAAGCAATTTATGTTCTATTGTTTAGATGCAATCATGAGATATTCTGGAAGGCAGAAGTGAACCATCTTCCCATGGCTCTTGAATGTTGCCATTAACAAGGGAATTGAGAAAATGTGAGACTGACTTACACCAGTGCTTCCGCGTCTGTCTGCCAGCTCTCTGGGAATCAAGAAGCAATGGTGCTAGGCTTTTTAATGTGACTCCTATTCCCAGAACACTACTCTGGACACTGCGGCTCATTTTCCTAAATGTGAGAGGCGGTCGCAAAAGCAATAGCTTCTGGTTTCTAGTGTAACGTCAGTGGCAGGGTCTATGTGAGTGAGCTTCAGTGGCTCCTCACTTGAATCAGTTCTGTTTATGCTGAGTCAGTCCAGGAGATTCAGCCAAGAGTGCTCTTGTAGTCCTTCCAACAGTGTGTTAAACATTTTTGTGCCTACATTAAATCACCTCTGTCCAAAATACCCAGAGCAACTTCTATTTCCAGCACTCAACCCCAACCAATACAATGTTTGATTTACATGTTCCAGTCAATGATAGACCAATCATATACATGCTGGTGGTTCCATAGGATTATAATGGAGCTAAAATATTCCTATCACCTAGTGACTTCATAGCCATCATAACTGCATAATGTAATACATACTCGTATGTTTGTGGTAATGCTGGTGTATACAAATCTGGACCTGGCTGGGTAATTCAGTTGGTTAGAGCATCATCCCAATGAACCAAGGTTGTGGGTTTGATACCCGATTAGGGCAGATATAAAAATCAAGTGAATGCATAGGTGGGTAGAGCACCAGATCAATGCTTCTCTCTCTCTCTCTCTCTCTCTCTTTCTCTCTGTTCTTCTCTCCCTCTAAAATTAATCAATAAAATATATATAAAAGAATAAATCTACTACACTGGAGTCATATAAGAGTACAGCACATAAAATTATGTACAGTACATACTATGTGATAATGATAATAAACCGCTATGTTGCTAGTTTATGTATTTACTATACTATACTTTTTATCATTATTTTAGAGTGTACCCCTTACTTATTTCTTAAAAAGTCTGCTGTAAAACAGTATGCCATGTTCTGCCAGGAGCAAGTTCATTTTGTGTTTACCATAACTCTGGATGACATCATTTTCTTGTGTTTGATTTAATCTTGTGTTGTTTTATAAATTTATTATAAGCTAAGTGTACCAAGATTAAAGTTGTGTACAGTACATCCTAGCTCTTCACATTCACTCACCACTCACTGACTCACCCAGAATAACTTCCAATCCTACAAGCCCCATTCATGGTACGTGCCCTATACACGTGCAGCATTTAAAAAAAAAATTTTGTATCACATTTTTAACATATCTTTTCTATGTTCAGGTATGTTTAGATACATAAATACTTACAATTGTGTTACATTTGCCTACAGTTTTCAGGACTATAACTTGCTGTACAGGTATGTAGACCAGGAGCAACCCAGGGGTGTCCAAACTTTTGGTGTCTCTGTGCCACACTGAAAGAAGAAGAGTTGTCTTGGGCCCAACCTTAAATACATAGTGACACATAATCACAAAACAATGTCATAATGTTTTAAATAAATTTATGATATTGTGTTGGGCTGTATTCACAGCTATCCTGGGCTACATGTGGCCTATGGGGCCACAGGTTTGACACTTCTAGCTGCTAGACCATATAGCCTAGGTGTGCAGTAGGCTATACCACCTATGTTTATGTAAGTACACTCTGTGATGTTCACACAATCACAAAATTGCCTAAAGAAGCATTTCTCAGACTGTATCCCTGTCATTAAACAGTGCATGACCGTGCTTATCAAATACGATTTTACATTTATATCTAAGTGTGGAATTTTAGTTCCATTACATTGATCAATTTGTATTTCAATGATGTCACATTGTTTCAGCATCTAATATACAATGTCTGGCTGAATAAATCAAATAAGTTCATCACATATATTCTTCTTTTTCAAAGCCAATCCAGTTATTTTGTAATATTTATTCTTCCAGTTGAAAATGAGAATCAACATATCAAGTTCTTCAAAATATCCATCAGAATTTTGATTAAATGGGATTATACTTATCAGTAAATACAGGGGTAATTATCATCTTTACAATATTTTTTAATTATATTTTATTGATTATGCTATTACAGTTGTCTCATTTCTCCCCCATCATTCCCCTCCACCCTGTACACCCCCTCCCATCCACCTTCCCCCCTTTAGTTCATGTCTATTAGTCATAAGTTCTTTAGCTTCTACTTTTCCCACACTATTCTTGCCCTCCCCCTGTCTATTTTCTACCCACTGTCTATGCTACTTATTCTCTGTACCTTTTCCCCCTCTCTCCTCCTCCCACTCTCCTGTTGCTAACCCTCCAGGTGATCTCCATTTCTGTGTTTCTGCTCCTGTCCTAGTGGTTTGCTTAGTTTGCTTTTCTTTTAGGTGTGGTTGTTAATATCTGTGAGTTTGCTGTCTTTTTACTGTCCTATTTTTTATCTTCTTTTTCTTAGATAAGTCCCTTTAACATTTCATATAATAAGGTCTTGGTGATGATGAACTCCTTTAACTTGACCTTATTTGAGAAGCACTTTATCTGCCCTTCCATTCTAAATGACAGCTTTGCTGGATAGAGCAATCTTGGATATAGGTCCTTGCCTTTCATGACTTGGAATACCTCTTTCCAGCCCCTTCTTGCCTGTAAGGTCTCTTTTGAGAAATCAGCTGACAGTCTGATGGGAACTCCTTTGTAGGTGACTGTCCCCTTATCCATTGCTGCTTCTAGAATTCTCTCCTTCATTTTAATCTTGGGTAATGTAATTATGATGTGCCTTGGTGTGTTCCTCCTTGGGTCCACCTTCTTTGGGACTCTATGAGCTTCCTGGGCTTTCTGGAAGTCTATTTCCTTTGCCACGTTGGGCAAGTTGTCCTTTATTATTTGTTCAAATAAGTTTTCCACTTGTTGCTCTTCCTCTTCTCTTTCTGGTACCCCTATAATTTGGATGTTGGGACGTTTAAAGATGTCATGGAGGGTCCTAAGTCTCTCCTCATTTTTTTGAATTCTTGTTTCTTCATTCTTTTCTGTTTGGTTGTTTCTTCCTTCCTTCTGGTCCACTCTATTGATTTGAGTCCCAGTTTCCCTCCCATCACTATTGATTCCCTGTGTGTTTTTCTTCATTTCACTTACTGTAGCCTTCATGTGTTCATATAATTTGTGAGCAAAATCAACCAATTCTGTGAGCTTCCTAATCACCAGTGCTTTGAACTGTGCATCTGAGAGGCTGGCTATCTCTTGGTTGCTTAGATGAATTAGCTCTGGGGCTTTGATCTGTTCTCCGGTTTGAGCCATTTTTGGTTTTGTTTTTTTTTTCTTTTCTTTTTTTTGGTCTGGTCGTGGTTGTTATGTAGTGAGGGGTGGAGCCATAGGTGTTCATCAGGGCAGGGCAATGCAGTTGCTGGGTTGTGAGGCTGGATGTGGGGGCAGGGTCCAAGAGGGAATAATGGCACTTGCTCAGCTCTGATTCCAGTCCCTTCCACCGCTTTCCTCAAGCAAATTGGGCCCTTCTGGTGCTGATTTCCATGTGGGTGGGCTTGTGTACATTCTAGGACACTGTGGGTCTCTCTAACAAACTCTCCTATGAGGCTGGGATTCTCTCCTGGCACCTCAACCTCCACAAGTGTTTTCAATTGCTGCTTTTAAGCTTTATTTCCCAGTGCTGGGGCCCTACCTTACGCAGTCTGTCTTGCTGTCCATTTTTGCCCGTATTATCTGCACACGAATGTGTGACCATGGTCAGCCACCTTGTGCACCTTGCATGGTCTGCTCGTTGCCTCCCCACACTCAGTAACCGCCACCTGAGCACACGGGGTGTGCCAACTGCCGCCTGTGTGCCTGGGACCACTAGCCACTACTTTTTCCTGCCACGACCCCTCTCTCCCGGCTGCCGACTCCTCCCCTCTTACCGGTCTGGGTGAATCGTTTTCTGACCTCTGTACAATTCAATTTTCTATCCATTCTGTAGGGTTTTTTTGGTTCTATATTTTTGTTGTTCTTAATCTTGGTTGTGAGAGGAGGCACAGTGTGTCCACCCATGCCTCCATCTTGGCCGGAAGTCCCATCTTTACAATATTGACTCTTTTAATCCACAAATGTGTTTGGTCTATTCACTTACATGTCTCCTGTTATATCTTTATTCAGTGTCTAATAATTTATTTCCATAGATCAGCTTGCACCATTTTGTTGAGGTAGCATTAATAATTTAAATGTTTGTTAAAATTATGAATAAGACACTTTTCCCAATTACAGTTTAAATATATTTAAGGATAATATTTTAAAATATAATAACATTTATTATGCACTTTATAGGCACCAGAAATGTTATTTATTTTATGCTTTGCATGTTATTCAGGTACAAATGATAATCTTTAAGTCACAAAATACTTGTCCAACAATAGCTTAAACAAATCTGGATTTGTTTTTGCCATGTTCCAGAAGCTCAGATTTAGGTAAGCAGTTGCTCACCTTGACCTTTCCCTCATGGTCAAATGGATACTTTAGTTCCAGCATTACATTCATTTTTAAGGCAGGAGGAAAGTAAAATAGGGGCCACCTGTGACCTCTTGCATTCTTTTGGCCAGAATTGTGTCAAATATCACCCTAGCTCCAAGATAGTCTGAAAAAGTGTGTGACACTTGCAAATCCCAATGTAGATAAGGGCTAACTAGAGGGGTGAGTTTAGGATTAGGTACTGAGTGACTCAAACTGTAGTGACTTCCATGCATGATATCCTCATCAAGGGAACAGGATCTGAGGGAACAGTATCGTCAACCCAAGTTTACAGCTGAAGAAAGTGAAGCACAAGAAGTTTCAGCAACTTGCCTGCAGCCCATAGCAGCAGGATGCAGAGTGCATGTCTTCAGCTTCTTATTATAAATACCTCCTGTATGTAGGAAGACCATTGTTTTTAAATACTAACATTTTGTCTAGCTACATTACCCAATTCTCCTATTATTTCTAAAAGCTTTAGTTATCCTATTACTTTAGATAAATGAACATATTGAGTCATATCTTCCTTGTAATAGTGATAATTCTTTTTCTCATTGTTTATTGTTGATGTCAAATAATAGATGTTCTTGTTTATTTTGCTATTTAAATCTGAAGGCTTTATTGTTTCATTGTTAAGTAAATGATTAAATTTGTCCTGAAAAAGAAAACTCTTCAATATTCAATAGTAAAATATTCAATAGTAAAACAGATATTTCTTTCAGTAACAGGAGTCTATTGTTCTAGTCTACACTTTAAAATGTTTCCCTTTTATCATAAAAAATATCAATATTTTGCCTTGGCTGATGTGGCTCAGTGGATTAAGTGCCAGCCTTCAAAACCCAAAGGTCACCACTTCGATCTTCAGTCAGGGCACATGCCTGGCTTGCAGACCAGGTCCCCAGTTGGGTGTGTGCAAAAGGCAACTGATTGATGTATTGCTCGCAAAGATCAATGTTTCTCTCCCTCTTTTTCTCTCTCCCTACCCCTCCCTCTAAAAATAAATAAAATCTTTTTTAAAAAATTGACATTTTTGACTAGTCTCCAATAAAAGTAGCAAGTGCATGTTATACCCAAAAATAAAGTGCTGAAGAGGACTTCCCTGACACTTCCCCCACAAACCTGGTGTTTCTTCTCAGCTGTGCCTACATACAACTACATTCACACTTGACAGGAAACTAAAAAATATTGATGTAATATGGGATAGATGACACTTCTGGGTCAGGAGTGGTCTTCATATTTCTGTAAGAGACAAGAAAAAAATGGACATTCATTTCTCTGCAAGATTTAGATAGTAGTTTCTCTGTTCGCTACTTTCAGTGAGTTGTATATTATGAAGAAACCCATTTTTGAGAATTTTGCCTTATTTTACCCTTCTATGGTTTTTGGAAGAAAAGAGGGGGGAAATGGGCTGAGTACAGGATTCCTAGAGGTTGGAGCCTGAGTATGAGCTCATGTGCTCAGGTTTTTTTGGGAGGCATACCCCAGAACTGCAAGAGCAAGGGAAGGAAGGCATGGTAGGCGATGACTAGGGGAAGTAAAGGAGCTTGTGTTTCCCAGCTGACTGCAGTTCTTCAAGGTGACAAGAGCATCCCCCACCCCTGCCCACCCAGCTTTGTGGGCACTGTCCATCACATGCCTTTTACCCCAGGGCAAGCAGTGGAGGCTCAGGGTAGCGGAGGCACAGGGACTTGGGCAGGGGCACACAATCAGGCTTGAGCAGTGGGGGTTTTGTAAGAGTTTTCTTCTTGCATATTAGGAAGAAAGTCCTAAGTAGCAGGAGCAGTAAGCAGCAGGCATCCTGCACTGGGACTATCCCTCAAAGGGCAGGGAGCAAAGGGTCCTCAGCCATGGTTAACCCTGTCAAGTCCAGGTCAGAGATGTATAGCCTGGACCTGAGCTGCACCACACGTGGCCAATGTTCCCCAAGTGCAACTGCCCAGGATGGCACTGAACTTCTGAGTGCAACTGCCCAATCAGGCATCCTGGGTCCAAATCTTGGTTCTAATTCTTGGTTCCAAAACCTCTCACCTCCTCATGGGATAGCACAAGGGTGAAATGCCTTAAAATGGGTGATGTCTACCAACTGGAGGATGAATGCATATGCAGAGTCCCCCCTAGAGATTTGTGTCTCCCCAATGCTTCCTGAATTCAAGAGATGTGTCCCTGTGAAGGGGAAATCTTTGTGCACAAAGATGGTTTACTTTCCCAGAGCTGAAAATTCTGAAAGAGGTCTAAAAACCTAGTGAGGAACTAACGTGTATGGAGCACCCAATGAGGTGCCAGGATGCAGTGCCACACTCTAGGCATGCTGTCCGATGCTTCAGCTCCTTTGCATGGCAGCAGAGTTAACAGGTACTCCTAAAGTGCTGCACCAGGCCCACACCAGTTGTCACTATTGTAGTACTTTCCCAATGAGGAAACTGAGGCACTGGTGTTTCTTGTCACTTACATGGGGTTGCCTGCCATGTGGTAGAGACTTGTGGAACCCAAGGCCCCCCAACTATGTAGTCTAGGCCTTCAACCACTTCCCCACACTGACTATTAATGTGTGATGGTTTGTGTAAAAACATGTTTAAAACATGTGTTGCTTTTGTAGACCTAAGCCAGCTATGCCCCTGCCTATCTAAATAACCTACAAGTCTCATTGGTTTGGCAAGTCTGGGTCTTCAAGCCTGAACCTGTGCCTGGTTGGCCTTCTGGCCCACTCTCCCACAGCCAGACTCTGTACACCATGTGTCCTGGCAAGCTCCTCCCTGGCCTAGCAGCTCCTTGGACCACTCAATCATCAACCTCCGACCTTTGTTTCTTTGCTAGGTAGGTCCTTCCATTTTGCATATTCTAACCTGTCTGTGGAACTCTCACCCATCTTTCAAAGCTGGTCAAATCCACCTCTTTCAGGAAGTGTTTCCATCTCCCTTCAGTGGGGTATGGGTCTTCTCTCCTTTATCTGGCTTTTTGCATGACAGTTACACATCGTCATACCAACTTGTCTGGTGCTTCTCACCTCCCACTGACTTATAAGGGCCTTGCTTAGCTCCTGGCCCCTGGTCAGCAAAGATGCATTAAGTGAAGGAGTGAATGTTTGAGCACATAGTCCAGGGCAGGCACAAGGCCTCATTCAACTCTTCTAGGAATGCCCCAGTATATGATTCTCAATAAACAACAGAATTAATGGACTTTTATCTTCATCCACCTCTGATAGGCTCTTTTGCAGAGGCAGGCACTCACTGGCTTAACTGAATTGAATGAACTGACTGTGTAACAGAATTCATTGCCCATATTCAATCAGTAGGGAGACACATTTGTGCACACAGAGTCACATACACATGTATACACACATATTGTCAGTTTCCCTGATGCTGACTGATTTTGATTGAGATAATAATAATAATAATAATACCTAACACTGACACCTCTCCTAAGCAGTTAGGAGATCTTAGCTCATTTTATGTTCAGAACAATCTGTTGAGATTGACATTTTTATTATTAATGGTTGCCAGAAGGGGAAACCAAAGCAGAGAGCAGGTAAAGAAAGTAACTTTGTCCTGGCCATATAGCTCTTTAGCAGCGAGGCTAGAGTGGGGACCTACCATGGTCTGCTCCTCACCACTGGGCTCTATTGTCTGTTCATCTAGGTGACTGCTTGGGAGCCAGCTGCCCTGTCATCCTGATAGTATACCAGCATGACAGAACCCTCCACGAATGCATGTGCACTGCCTGGGAAATTCATTCCAAACAAGGAGATGAGCTAAAATCCTCAGCATTTCTGTTGAATTGCTCTGGGTGTATTAAACTGGAAGTTTCTCAGAAGACCAGAAATGTGGTCAAGCACCCAATTTCCGGGCTTCTTAGTGCATTTACCAAATCGATAGCATTCATTTTAATCTCTTGCTGAAACAAACCACACCTACAGAAAATAACTTTTGTCTCTAAATCTGTCAGTGTGCATTTCACAGTGTAATTTTCTCTTGTGCATGTTACAGTTAGGCAAAGTGGAGGTTATGGGTGAGCCAGCATTAACCAGGAGCTGCTTATCTGGGAATGCCAATGTGGCAGGTCTCCCTTTCTGCACTGGGCACTGTGACTCAGGTTGAAGAATCCCCCCAGTGCAATGTCAGAAGGCACGCTTCAGAGTCTCGTTCAACTGTGTCAGGTCTCAGAGTAGGAACAAGGTTCAGAGAAATGAAATAACTCCCTTATGAGTGTGATGAAAGGAATGCACTAGAACTCCGGGCCCCTGCACTGCAGCCAGGGCTCTTTCCAGTAGACTGCCCTGTACATGACTTTGCAGAAATGTTTCAGATAAGGTTTGCCTCTGTGACTGGAGCAGCATTGCAATGTGAATGTGTTATCTCTTATTCTTAGTAAAATGACTTTTGTTAGAACACATTTCACAATTTTTATATTTCACACACTGTAACCCTGTTGGATCCCTGTCATCAGCTAACTGCTGCCACAATTCTTGCTCCATCACTTGAGGTTTTGCAATGAACATAATTAGCTGCTTCCCAAGTCTTGACAATGTTTAGTATATTCCCATTTCTCACCTTTTTTATTAGTTTCCTTTATTTTGTATCTTTGCTCACATATACTATTTAACATGAGCGGAAAAAAATGCTTATTGAAATGTAGGCTATCTGTGGTGACTAAAGCTAAAGATGTGTTTCAGTTTTTGTAATGTCGTAGTTGCAACATCTCTTCTTTTGCAAAATCACCTCTTTCTGGTCTTTTGGAAATGTTTTGAAATGTATTCAGACTATCAGCTGCTTTTGTCTGGGGAAATCATGTAGTTGGTGTGGAGATCTAATTTCTTTCTTAGCTTGAACAAGAGCCATTTAATACGAAACATTCTGGCTTTCCATACTTTAAAGTCTGTGCTTAGATCTATGGAAAGTGTTATTTGACCGTATCATTTTACCCAATTTCCCATAAAAAACTAGTTTTTGAAGAATAACGTCAAGCATGCTAATGGCACTCCTGCCAATGGAACTATGTGGCAGAAGCTGGGGAACTGAGTGACTGAGGGTGGAGAGCAGAGTGGAAATTTTAAACACTCACAATGTCTGGGTTGTGACTGGGATAAGCAGGGGCAAGAGAGAAGAAGGTGTGGGAGTTTGGTAGAGGAAAGAATCAAAAGGAATAATAAGGATTTGATAACTGGGGAAAGGCCAAAGGGGGTAGAAAAAATAAACAGAATAAATAAAAAAACCCATACAGGCAAATAAAGGTCAACAACAGTAGAATGAAAAGAGAAGGTGCGGAGGTGAGGGGCTAGCCTGAGAATTAGAAACGGCATGAATTGTAGAAACAAAACAAAGTATATGAGGGAAAGAAAGATGTGCCATTCCAAGAAGTTTCTGCCTAAACATTCAATGACTCACTAAGTCAAAGCCAAAATACCAGCACACAGGAGAACGATGGGCGTGGCAGGCCTCCTGTGGGTGACAAGCCGTGGCAATAGCTGCCCGATTTGAAAGTCTCACCCCGGAAGCAAAACAAAACTATAACCTATGGATTCCTAGAAATTGTTTTACCTTCTGTTTATAAAGTGTTTTTTTTAAAAAGGGCACAGTATCTTCAATAAGCACAATGTGGTGGAAAGACGGTGGTCTTGGACACAGGACTCCTGATGCTGGCTGTGGGCACCAGTAGTTACCAAAGGGTTTCAGCTAGGGAGACTTTTCTACAAAGAAATTCAGAGACCGATATCTAAAACAGATAGATAGGGTGCAACTGGCCAACCCGGGTCTCCATGTAGGGAGCCTCCCTCCCTAGAGTGTTTCTGCAGAATTTCCCAATCAAAAGGCATGGACTGTCCAGCCTCCAGCTTAGTAAGACAGGGCAGGGGCTTAGGGGAGAGTGTTTAACGGTTGCTTGCCCAACTGGAAAATCAAGACATTTTACCAAAAAATTAAAACATCAACTCTTTTCTGACAAATTGGAACTTTGGGTCCCCTGTCACTGTGTCCACAATGAGATTAAGAACTTTTCACTTCATACTTCAACCTGAACTCCTCCCTGCTCCTCCTGGCCCAGGTCCACAATCAGGCACATGCTGACATCCTCCTGAAAGCCTCCCCAACCGAGTAATTTGTTTCCAATGTCTTAGGTTCTATGCTCCACTTCCTCGTGTTGATCTGAAGCACTTGCCCATTTTGTGCATGTTTTAGGATACGAAACAGGCCGCATTACCTCCTGGGTAACAGTGACAGAATGTTCATTGTATTGTTGAGTGGTTGCCTAATCACCAGGAGGAGCTAAAGAGTTATTTTCTAAGCTGGCATCACAGTTATCTTTTACATTTCATCTCTTTCCAAGGAACATGGCATTTTTTTAAAAAACGATGTACAATATGATACAATCTACAGTACTCCGAGTCATGAGAGGAGCTTCAGTTTCAACATTCAGCATAAAGAACAATTTCCAGGTTCAGAGGATTCCTCAACTATCACTTACTGGGGCGACTCCAAGCATGGTATTTACAGTTCTTCAATTTTAAGTTGTCCTGTATACAGCCACTTACTATTCATTCTACAATAAATTTGGAATTCAAAATGCAGAACAATGGGGAGAACAAATTGGAGTGGAGGGATAAGGGTAGCTCTAGATTCTGGGAACACACTGCATTTCTAACCCTGGAAACATAACTGACCTACGGACATGGTTGTACTTTCAACTAAGAGATTTTCAAAAGCTATAATGGGCATTGTGAGGGTTTTGGAAAAAAAAAAGAAAACTTAGCAAAAACGAAAAAAGTAAATATTAGAAACCAAAATGCGGACTCTTTTTCATCAAAGTAGTAAACTCTTTGGGGTAAATGCCTAATAAAGGGAACGGACTCAAAAGCCATATACGATGGGCTTCCTGAATTGCTGAACACCTACCTGGGAAGATGGATTTGGGAAGATGTTAAACCCCCTGTTTCACGTCTAAATTGTCAGGCCCTTGCTGGTAAACACTTTGACGTGAATTGTGAACAAGCATGTGCCCTGAACCACAACATTGCCCTTGAAGGAGTGTTGGAAATGACTTTCCAAAACACCCAAATGAAATTTTGAACGTCACGCTTTTGGAGGCTTATAACTGTGTAATATGGGAAAGGGGAAAGGAGACAAATTTTGCGCAGATTTTTTCTCAATGATGGACACCGTTGACAGCCACTGAAAGTTCATTGTACTCTTCTCTTGGGCGTTTTCTTCAAACTTTAAGTGTACTTTTAGCAAGGAGATAAAAGGGGGGGAACGTTAAGGAAGTGTTCAGCCTAGCTCCAGCATACTCCAAGCAGAGCAGGAAGCCGTTCTCCACCTGCCACATTCCCTATCTGGGCAAGTCTGTGCCTCACTATGAGGAATATGGCTCCTTTGCAAAGGCGGCACTGCCCCTCCATCAATCCATCTGTAAACGCCACGTGCCAATGCAGTCTTTAGCGCAACGACGTAAGAATCCACCATGACGCGGCTTTCCCGGCATTTCTTTATGTCTCTTTCGAGCTCGGGAATTTGGGAGAGAAGACAACCACATCCAATTACAGGCAGAAATAACTCTAACGAGCTACCAGCTCCAAGATAACCGGAAGAGACCCTCTGCGCAGCGTGTCCAGCCGCCGCAGCAACGCCAGCGGGCGCACCAGTCGGGCACATCCCACCAGCGGACCCTAACCCGCAGCCGCCTCTCTCCGCGTGGCGGGGGGCAGATGGACCTCGTTTCCCAGTCCTCTTACGCAACGACTTTGCAGCCGTCACGTTCGCCTTAATTGTGCGGAGGCGGTGTTTGTGCGTCGCGCTTTCTCTCTGCAGGGAAAGGGGCCGAGGCATGTAATCCCTGCCTACGCAGCCCCGCGGGGCTCGGACTGATCGCCTAGCCCCTCCCACGCCTGCTCTTTGCGAGGGTTTGCAGTTCGCCAGCGCCCCTCCCCCGACATGTCTACCCGGTCGCCCACCTCAAGGAGGAGGGGTCCTCCCGCAGGTGTGCGGGGAGAGGTGGTCGGAGGTCCATGCCACGACCGACTCGCCGCAGCCCGAAGCCGGGTACTGGGTTCGCAACAGGTAGCCCGACAGGCTGCGCGCTTGGGGAGACAAAAAGAGCCTCTGCGAGCGAGCGAGGGTTGCAGGGGTCATCGTGGAGCCGCGATGACCAGGAGGGAAAGGCAGCGGAGAGGGGAAGAGGAGTGGGCGAGGGTGACGGTCTCGAGCCCTTCCCCAGACTTGACTATTCCAGGCTGCAGCATCGGCCGTTGCGCAAACCTGGAGCGGGGCGCCGGTTTTCCAGGCGCTTGAGTGGTAGCAACGGCTGCGGCCGGGGAGGGGCACCGGCTAGTGGTGGTACCGCCCAGAGGGGGGAGCCAAAGGGGAGGGGGCGGGGCCACAAGAGAGCCCGCCCCCCCCGGCTTCGGCCATTGGTGGCGTGCGGGGGGCGGGTGCGGGCGCGGCGATTGGGGCCGCGGTCTCCCGTCACGGTGGGGCTGGCGGGCGCCGACGTAGCGCGGCGCTCGGAACTGACCTACTAACACACATCTCCCGGCGCGGCCACGGCGCCCGCGGACTCGGCGCGCCGCCCGCCTCCTGAGCCGCGCCCTCGCCTCCACCTCGGAGCCCAGCCCTGGCCGGGCCCCGGCCCGAGCCCGAGCGCCCGGGGCTCCGCTCCTGGCCCCCGTTCTTTCTTCCCACCGCCCGGCTAGCGACCCGAGAGCAGGAACACGGTAAGCGCTCCGCCCACTGCCGGCCCGACCCAGTACTCCGCTCCCCGCACGCTCTCGGGGCGCGCGGCCGCCGGGCGCGGGCCGGGCTGTGCGCTGGGCTGGCCAGCGGCGGAAAGTGTGCGCTGGGCGTTCGTTACATAAACTTTTGCTGCCTTGTCTGGAGGGCAGCAAAAGTGGCTGCTTCTATTGCTGTGCCCTCGCGCTAGCACGTAGACCGGGCTGGTTTCGGCTAACCCCCCGCCCCCCTCCCCCCCCCCCGCTGTTGTTGCATAATGTCTCCTGATTTCGGGAAAATTGATGTTTTGGTAGCGAGAAGCTCCGGGGACTGAGACGAGGCTGAGCCATCTCAAGTGGGAAGGGCAACGCGTTTTCCTTTCTCTTGCCTTCTGCGAGGCTGGAGGCGGAGGAGGGGGGCTGAGTAATGGGGAATAGTCTTGATTTTCTTGTTGCGAAAGGGTTGGTGGCGTGAACTGTGACGGCACTCGGAGAATACCTACGCGGCGTTTGTTTGTGTCCGGTCTGTGTTAGCATAGACGTTTTCCACTGTGTTTGTCGTCAGCGTGTTGTACCAGCGCTCGGGGAGGTTGTGGGTTTGTCCTTGCATACATTGCATAATCTGCCCACGGTGAAATATTGGCAAGGATTACGGTTGATCTGGGAATGTGCGCGTACGTGTGCGATGATTTGGTAATTTTAGCGCAGCTTTGAGTATTAGATTGTTATTTACATCTATAGTACGTTCCAAATAAAAAGATGTATTTTAAAACATTCCTTTAGAGCATGAAAGGAAGAGTTCCTCGGGTTGAATTCTGATCTCGGATATTAATTAGGGTTCACTCCTAAGATGTTCCGAGCTGTTATTTTTAAATCTGAAACGAGCCGTTGTGACGTTTACCTCCCCGCCTTCCCAATTTTAATGCATTCCTTACAATTAGTCCCTTTCCTTACCCCTACCTTCCTAATCTGAATGCATTCCTTACTATCAGCTCTTATTGTCGTTGCTTTTTCAGACACGACATGACAGATCACATAATAGTTTCCTGGAAATGTTGCATTATGTAACTGCCGAATTTGCTGGCAGTGAGCATAGGAAGAGGGAGCTAATTACATGATTTTATAATCTTGTTACAAAGAAAGTAGGACAATCTCAGCCTTTAAATGTCACTGTAACAGTTTTTTTAAAGGGATGTATTAAACAGGAAAATAGACAACCGAGTAAGCATTGAGTTTGCTCATGCTGCCTAACGCATGTCTTTTGCCCTAAATGAAATGTTCGTTCTTCTAAATTTAGTCCTATCACACTTTAACAATTGTGACCTCCCAGTGCTATTTCTGGTGGTTTCCAGGGCTATGTGCAAATACAAGTTCAAGGCCATTTGCTGTAGTTGTAACTCCACGCCTTCGGAGACCTTTGATAAGATTATATTTTAGGAAGACATTTCGAGGAGCCTGGTAATTTGCTGGATTCTGACCCTCGTTTATCCTTTTAAAGGACACTTTTGGAAAGTGCTGTTACTGAGAAAGCAGGGGATGGCCAAATGTCATCTTCCCGTCTTGGTTGTTGTAAATAAAAGTGAATGAGGTCACAAGTATTTTTCACATAGTATTTTTTCTCAAGAGCAGATATGATTTATGGGAAACAAATACAGGTTTGTAGATTATATTTTTGTCTGGATAATCTAGTTATATTTATGTGAGGGTAGATGAATATACTAGAATGTACCCAGATTTTATGTTTCTTCTTGAGCTCTTACTAGTGCATGTGTTTATATATATGTATATGATGGTGTGTATATGTCAGATTTTCCTAAGATAACATTTAAATAATTAAAGTGCACCATTGTGGGGTTTGGTTTGTTTGGGTTTTGTTGTTGTTTTTTTTGTGTGTGTATGTGTGTATGGTGGGGAGTGTATTATAAAGATTCACCACTGGAACAAATTATATTACCCCAAATAATTTCATTCGCTTTCCGAGAAGCTCATACTGCTCCCGGTACCCCAGTAAGTATCAGACCCCAACCTACTTTGAAGCTGGGGTTGGCCTTCGGGGGTGGCGTAGCACCACCTTCGGACTGTGACCTTCCAGTGAGACCCTCTCTTCTCCAGACATGTCGGGTCTGGGGGGTGTAGGAATGGCTTGTAGGGAACTCGGGTAGGCACTGAGAGGCACCCTGGGCGGTGCTTGGAGTGGGCCTGCGCTCCTGCTTGCCCCCTCCTCACATTCCTTTGTTCTGGCGCTGGGGTCCTAGCGGTGCCGAGGCCCTGCTGCGCCGCCCACTTGGCGGGCAGAGGGGCGGGGGGCGGTCCCAGGGAGGCGCTACATTGTGGGGTGAGGGACAGTCCCAGGCCGGGAAGGCAGGTGTGCTAGGGGCTCACTCAGCCGAGGGAGGGTAGAGGAGAGGAGCAGAAGAGGAAGGGAGGGGAGTGAGGAGAGGTGGGAGGCACCCGGGGCAGGCCGCAACGCAGGGCAGCTCCAGGGAGGTGCCTGCCTCCTCTCCTTGTGCACGGTGAACCTCTGAGCACCACAGACACCTTTGTTTCTGGAGGCGTTGTTGTATTTAGGAGCCCAGTGCTCGAGATTCATGAAATGTGAAAAAGACCTAAGAAAACCTCCAAATGCCAACACGCCACAGAAATTGGGGTGGGGGCAGGCGCTCCAGCCCTTGATGTTGGTGGAAAGGAGGGCCCCAGCTTGAGTGGCAAGTTAAGTCAGTGTATTTTTTTAAAAAAACCTTTAGTTCATGTGGTTAAAGGCTAGAGAGAGAGAACTAAATCCCCTGGATTTAAAATAAAACAAAAATCAAAACACCCACTCAGATGCCGCGTCCTACAGTTAGAGTACAGTACTTTCATCCTGGCACAGACACGTCTGAGATTGTGCTTAGGCGCTCATTCGCAGTGAAGTCAGGGCGGTATCACAGATGTTCTCTGAAAGTGCACAGCAGTGCAGCCTGCCTTGATGAAAAGTTGGCTTCTACGGGATCATATACTACACCCTTCCCTTACAGTTTGTCTCTTGAATTTAAGGCCACTGTCAGTAATGAGAGAACTCCTCTGGTGAAGTGTTAAGAGCATAGGCTCTGAGCTAGCAAAAGGTAGATCCAGTGGCCCCGGACTATGATCTTGGGTGCTGCTCTTATTTCTCTGGGCCTTGGGGTAAACTGAGGGAATAAAACCTGTGAAGCTGGGCAATTGTGAGGAGCTTAGTGAATGCTTCCTGTATTATTGACCAGGAACCAGATTTTGAAAAAATAAAAATAATCATGTTCATTTGTCTCTGTGCATTAATAGTACGGATTGAAGTTTGTATTAAACCTGTAATTAAAGATCCTTCCTGAAACATTTTTTTCTTCCATAATGACTAACATTTCTTTCTTAAACCCCTTTGCCATTATATTCAATAGTAATTAGGTTTGAAGGGAATTCTTGATAGGGTTGCAGAACCTCAAACTTCCCAAGCCACTGGGTTAATGTTTGGGGGACTTTAAAGAAACAGAGAGGTGCATTGATGGTGGCAGGAATGATGCAAAAAGTGCCTAAGAGCTGGACTTTTTCCAGTTCCTGTGACCTCTCTGTGATAGTTTTCCTTGGCCTGGATAATCTCTGCATCTAAAAGTCTGTGGTCTGAGATCTTGGAGGGAGTGTGTGTGTAGCCCATAAGGTTGAAATTGCTGATGTTTGACCCCTTTGATTTATACAGAAGAAAGTTTCATTTGGTTAACCCTGTATTTGTGACACAGGGCAGTTCTTCACTAAGAATTGGAGAGGCTAAAAAGGCCTAGAACTAATCTTCATCACCCTTTCCTTGCTACTGCTCATTCTTCAGAAATGAGATTAGGAACTAATATTGACTAAACACTTACCCTGCATGTGCTAGGCATTGTGTTGAGTGTTCTTTTATCAAACCCATTTTATAGATTGGGAAGTGGAAGCCCAGAGAAAGTGATCAGCTGCCTGAAAACAGGATGGGGAAGGGGCACCCCTCCTGTCTCTCTCCCTTCCCTGAGTTGTGAGTATAAGCTCACTGTAATTTTTGAAGCAATTTCCTTTTCTGTGTTAAAGGCTTATTTTTGCAAAGTGCAATTATAACATAACTGTGATGCAACAATCTGCAAGTTCAAACCCCTTTGTTAGAGCCCTTTCCCGGGTTGAGCAATGTGCCTGACTCACCAGCTGAGTGGATATTTCTAGTTGACCTTGCTATGGTCCATAGTCAGTTCTCAGACGTGACTGTGATTGCAGCATGTGGAAAAGGTGCGGTCATCTTGCCTAGCCTTTATTTTTACCCAAGCTAAAATCACACATACTTCATTATTTCCATTGTAATCCAGATGGCATCAGTGCTGTTAAGTTGTTTATTTTTAATTTGTATTGAGGACTGAGAGCACACTTGGGATTGAATTCAAATATGACAGAAACAATGTAATTAAAGTTTCCTTTAATATTCCTCTCTTGTTTTTCTAAGGTAGGCCTGTATTTCACAGGGTTAACACATTGTTTGATATCCTGTTATTTTTCTACATTATACTTGAGTTGATTTTTATCCAAATCAGACTCATTTGAAAATGTCGAAATATGTTGACCTTTGATCACAGACATTACATAAGAGTTTTTCGGTTTCAAAATGAATTTATGTTACCACCACTCCCAATTATCTCTCAAATTTCTTTGCAAATAACTTTCCTGTAGTAAAAAAAGAAAAAACTGTTTCTTGTATGGTTTTAATTAGAGAGCATAAGCTTGTTTTTACGATAAGAAGGTTTAGTAAAGATTTACTAGATGCCTTTCATAATAAATGCAGTTTCATTGGAATCAGAATGTTTATGAGCCTTTAAGTTATCAGAACATGGTGTCTTTTATTAATTAACTTTCCAGGGATCTTAGACTGCAATTAAGTAGCCTTCCAATAAACACTAAACATAAACATTTATAAAAAACTGCCCTGTTTGTAAGGCACACGGAAAAGCAAATGAGATTTGTAATCATCTGCTCACTGGGAAAGAAAGTGAAATTAAAAAGAAGCAATCAAAAAGTCAAGCTGAAGAGAATTGGAATGATTCTTCATTATAATCACAAACATTCAAGTACTTTCCCTCCCTCCACGCTGTACCCACACCATCTTTGCCATCATTACTTGTTGCCTGATTCTGACATTACCTGCCTCAGAATGTCCTATATAGCTGGGTTACTTTGTGATTGTTGGTGTCCCTTACGAGTTCGGTTTAGAATTGCTAGACTGATAAATTATCTTTCTGAAAGTTTCAAGAAAAAGGCATGGAGAGGGGATTGACTGTGGGCGAGAGGGGTGGGCTGGGGAGGGCAAAAGGGAAAATATTGGGACAACTGTAATAGAATTAAAAAAAAATCAATTGGCCAATAAAAAAAAAATCCCCATTTAGAAATGACTGCAGATTTTGTGTAATGCATTGGTGTTCCATCCCCTGCCCCCAGCTCCTCTCATCTGCAGCGAGGGTGGTTTTTTCTTGGTTTCTAAAGCCCCACAGCTGTGTGAGCATCTGTGCACTGCTCTGCGCAGTCTTCAGAATGTTCTCCTCATGTGCTGGTTTAGGAACACTGGCCTTTTTTTACTAAAAAAAGTCAAGTTATACCATTTTATTTAAATTCCTTCAATTATATATATATCACTGCTATAATAAAATGCAATTTTATCCTTGATTAATTTTAAATTAAATCTAATTTTCAAGTAGTCCTTTGTGGAGGATGAGGAGCAAGAAACTTGAAATGTTTTCATTCATCATAAACTCAGTCAGGTTTTGACACATTTATTTATGGATTCACCCAAATAGAAAAAGTAGGTCAATTTGTTGCTACAATAGTCTAGATTTTGGCGAAGTAGGAGAGCGTCTGTTTATGTGTATGCTCGTATCTCGATCAGACACACGTTTTCTTTCTGGCTTTAGGGTGGAAAGTCTGTGTTCCTAGAGACAGAATTATATTATTAATGGGAGGCACTTCCTGGCACTTGGAGAGGTTTAACATAGTTTTCTTAATTCAAAATCCTTTTATATTTTTTAGACTGATTAGAAAATCCTTTCTTACAGCTTCAATGTTTTCTTTTTTCCTCCACCCTGATTGTACTGGTGTATTCTTTTCCTGCTTTATCTCTGCTTTTAAATACTGGCTTTCATTTTTATCCATGAATAGAAGTAAAGTATATTATTAAAAAAGTCATGTCATAGATTTTACCTTCAGGAAGAAAATGTAGGTTAATATTATACTAGTATTAACAGTGTAAAGAGCTCCATATGTGTTGAATAAATCAATTAATGAATAAGATTAACATTTTTTTTTCCCTAAAATGGCACTTATCTCTAAAATAAGCAACTGTCTGCTTACTGGAGAGATGGTTTATAGTTTCTCATAAAAGGATTTCCTTAAGTGGTATCTATACAGTACCTCTGAGGGAATAAACAGCACATTTGAGAGAGTAGAGAAGAAACATGATTTTTCTATTTAATTGGGCATATGAAGTAGTATTTCATCTTTTATTGACAGAATTTAAAAATCAAAATACAAGAAACAATTTGTAATAAGACTTCTTTAATGAGAATTAATAACAAAATTTTTCCATAGTAGATTTTAATGTCTAAGCTATTAGTAAGATTTCTGGTGCTTGAAACAGAATGTTTCTTCTTCTTTTTTGTAAAGAGTTTGAGTTATCAACCCTTACTTATCTGACAGATATGCTGGAGGTCAGGGAAGATGCAGGGCTGCCATTCATTGTAAACATGAGTGATGAGGCCACTTCTCAAGGAGAAATTCGGTCTAGAATTTATGTTGTAAAGTTTAATTCTTTTAGAGGAATTTTCTAAGCCAAATTTTAAGTGTTAGTTAAAAATGATATTTAGATCATCTGAGTTAAATAGACTTTAAGACTCCAGGCTTAAGAAAGAGAATTCCTGCCTGTAGAAATAGTCCCATGTACTATGGAAAAGGCATTAATTAGTGATAGCACATCCACATTAGATTTGGGGGAAAAAATGCCTGTTAGGAAGTGATGACACCTGCTCTTAAATTTCTCTTTTTATTTGTATTTTTAAGAAGCAGCCAGATTACCTAATGCTGAATACACCAACATCGTAGAATTGACATTTAATGTCAATTACTCACCAAAAAGGAAACTTAAGTGGTGACTAATATAGCACAATGTTAGTGGTGATCTGAATACATGAGGCAGAGATGAAGTGACTGTTAAATTAATCATAAGGGAAAACATTGGAATTTGAAGTAGTCATTTGTTGAACATAAATACTGATGTTTTTAGAACATTGTAACCTGCCTTTGTGTTTGCCTCAATTTTAGTTCATTGCTGAGAGACATACAGAGATAGAGTCTAGGGCCCACCTCTGTCCTAGACTTAGTCTTAGCTGTGTTTTAGCTCCCCACTCCACCCCCATCTTGAAAAATGGATGCATCTTTTGTATTGTTAAAAAGTACAGGTGACAGTATCCATAGCTGTGATTTTTTTCCCTCTGTTTATTTTAGCATAAATAAGATTGCTAAGAGACTAAAAGTTTAGCCAAGGTATAAAAGTTTAGCATATTTTCTCAACTCCAAGGAAACTAGAGAAAAGGTTCAGGTGCTACCTTTGTTGTCTTAAAGAAACTCCGGCAGCATCTAGCATTGCCTTACTGCCCCCAGATAACTTAGTAAATGGGTGTATGTTACTCAGAAATGAGTGTCACACAGAAAAGGAGCTGTGTATGAATGAGCTGCACTGCAGGGACACACACCAGAGCAGCCCCCTTGCAGGTACAGGAGGGGGCAGTTAGAGGAATGGTGTTGGGGCCAGACCTGGACTAGAGTCTTTTTTCTGACACTTAGCTAGCTTTGTGACACTGGACAAGTCTCTTAACTTCTTGGAGCCTTAGTTTCCTCATCTGAAACTGGTTATTGTGAGGGCAATGAAGTAATAATCACAGCGCCTGTTGCCTAGTTAGTATTCAGTAAATGGAACCTGTTATGATTGCTTTTGTTTTTATCACCATACCAAGAAAAAAGAAGGGCAGCTACAAACAATGTGGTAAGTGTACCAGGCCCCCTTGTTGGCATCACTCCTCATAGGCCCCTTGCTTCCCACTATATTCTCAAGTCTGTCTCCCATCTAAGATTAGGAGTCCCTTGGCTCTTGGAAGTTTGGTTTTTCCCTCTGCCTGTATGTGACCCCAGGCTGGTGCTCAGTGCACACTAGGGGCTCCATGTGTTGAATAAATTGCTTAATGGCTAATAAGAGAAGCTGTCTGTTAATAAGTAAAACATTTTTTTAGAATTTACAAAATAATAAAAAGTATCAGAATAGTTTTTTGGTTACAAAACTCTTTATGTAAGGCAGATGAGTGACTGTCAGTCAAATGTTGAGCAACTAATATGTTCAGTTTGTTGCTAGGATACAACTATATTAATCTGGGCCTTGAAGTACAGCAGGTCCTTCAATAACATTTTATTCCATGTCATTATGTTCTAACATTGATGAAATGCTGTAGAAACTTAGCTCTTGTTTATATCATTAGCCTGTGGTAAAATTGGTTTTATTATCCATTAATTTACATAAAGTTACAGACCCTATCTTGGACATTAAGGGAGGAATTACCAGTTGGGCATACAAAACAAACATGTAGGAAGATACACAGTGTACAGAATCAGCAACTCTGTCTGCATTATCTCACACTGCTTATAAAGTTTTTTCAAAACAGCAAGATTATTTGGTAAATAATGCTATATAGAAAATATCCTGAAATATAGTATGTGGCATCAGTGGGGTCATGAGGCAATTAATTTGTGCAGATGAGGGAAAAATCCCAGATTCTAGTACATGTAGTAAAACGCAAAAAGGAAGAAGATTAGCTGAAAAGAAATAAGGTTTGCTGCAGGTTTGAATTCACCAACAAAGCTTTGGAGATGGTGAAGTGAACCTACAGTACTTAGACACTTAACAGAAAGGAGTTAAAAGGTTTTAAGGCAAGTTCGGTATATTTGGTAAATGGAAGTAGGATTGTTTTCTCTATTCCTTGGCCAGGACTTCAGAGTGACTATTAACTGAATGGGGCATACAGATCCTTAACAAGAGGAAAGAAACCATTCTGTGTAGAGGAAAAATGAGCTTTTGTGTCAGAAGACAAAACCTAAGTAGAAATATAAGAAGTAGTGCTGTTTTACTAAAGTGGTAACTAGAGATTCCCATTCTATATCATCACTGCTTGCTGTGGCCAACTCCTTGCCTTCATTTCCCATTGAAGTTAGCTTATCAAAAACAAACAGAAACTTGATATTAATCCCAAACTTCACTAACTTGCAACTTACTGTTTTTTTGCTGGCTCAGTTTGATAGACAAAAATGTGGCATTAAACCTTATTCTTTATGATCCTAAAATCATTACATCATTCCCTCTACAACTTCTGGAAGAGACACAAGAAGGTGGCAGGCTTTTCTGGGTGATAAAATTAAACTTCATTTCATTAGTCATTGTAAAACTGTGCACAAGAAAGGAGTGGCATTGAACAAAAACATGACGTCTTTTCAGTGTGGCAGGATGGATGTGCCACACACGGTGTGAATGATGGTTGTCGCATCACAGATTCTTTATGAAAGTGCTACCTTATGGAAAATTGGGTAGAGAAGCCCTGTCTGGAAACACAGATCCAAAAACTACCACAAACAGATTGTTATTGGAACCTAATATATGGGTTATCTCATGGCAAGTCAAATTCAGATTATGAATATTTCATCAGTGGAAGGGAAAGCTAATTTGATGGTTCTATTTTTGAGTTCTCATATTTTGTTTGAAACTAATTAATAAAATGGAAGGAAATTCTATCCATAATTACATTCTCTCAGTTTAAAATAATTTTAAGTTTCAAGAATCTCACTGTACTTTAAAAGAAAAAAACCTTTGAATAGTCACTGTATATTTTACTCCAAAGCTACTGTATAAATGAAATCTAATTTACAGAATTTTCAGGACCAAAAAAGGTACTTTGGAGCTTCATCCTTAAGTGAATATTTGATAAACCAATTTGAAGGAACCAGAAAAAAGAATTTTTCTAACCTCATAGCACAGAAGCGGCAGAGATGGCTTTATTGAAAAGAGTCCTTCACATTCAGGTGTGCTAAGTCACCTGGTGGGATGAGCTGGACGTAAGCCTATCAGGTAGTCGGGGGTCTGAGGGACAGGTTTGTGTCCATATAAGTCAGATTAAAACAACTACCTTGATTATTTGTGTTAACTTTTAGGGGAGATAAAAATACAGCTTAATTTATATCTTAATACATTTAACTGTAGAATTCGGCTACTGATAATAAAGGAGTTTACTTGGAAAAGTTCCTCTTAAGAGTTTAGCATGTTTGCTTCTCAATGACATAAATGTTATCTCAGAATTTTTTAGAAGCATCACGATATATAATTACTGTTTTAGAACTTAACCAGCCAGAGGCTATTTGCCATTCCCTTCCTGTGCAGTGCCATCCCCATATTCCCTGTCCTGCCCTACCACTTCTCCTCCTGAAACAGCCTCCCTCTGTTTTTCCCCAGGGCAAATGGTGCTGGTTTTTCTCTCACTCCCCTGGACCACATATTAATTACTCTGCCCATAGGTCTCAGTAGGGATTTGCCCTTTACAACTTCACAGCCTTGGGCACTTACTTCATTTTTAAGATCACAAACTCTTTGAAGGAAAACTGTGTCTTGTTCAGACCTGTATATATCCTAAATGCTTAGCACAGTTCCTGTGCATAATTGGTAAATATTTACCAAATGGATAACTATTTCTTTTTATTATCTCAGGTTACCTAGAAGACCCCTACTCCATCCAGTGGGAGCAGCTGGAAAGATTTATCCTGGATAGAACAAAAGGAAGACTATTGATGGATTTTAAAACCACAGTTTGAAAGCATTTGAGAATTCTGAGAAGATAGTTTGTTCTCCTGCTCTGCACAGGTAGGTCAAGGCTGTTTCTGATGCAGCTGAGGAAAATGCAGACCATCAAGAAGGAGCAGGCATCTCTTGATCCTGGTAGCAGTGCTGACAAGGCAATGGTGCTGAATTCCGCTTTCACTGAAGTCTCAGAAGACTTGGCAGCAGGAGAAGAGCTTCTTCTGAGTGAAGGAGGTGTGGGGAAAAACAAATCTTCAGCATGCCGGAGGAAACGGGAATTCATTCCCGATGAAAAGAAAGATGCCATGTATTGGGAAAAAAGGCGGAAAAATAATGAAGCTGCCAAGAGATCACGAGAGAAGCGTCGACTGAATGACCTGGTTTTAGAGAACAAACTAATCGCACTGGGAGAAGAAAATGCCACTTTAAAAGCTGAACTCCTTTCCTTAAAGTTAAAGTTTGGTTTAATTAGCTCTACAGTATATGCTCAAGAGATCCAGAAACTCAGTAATTCTACAGCAGTATACTTTCAAGACTACCAGACCTCCAAATCCAGCGTGAGTCCCTTTGTGGATGAGCACGAACCCTCAGCGGTGGCTAGCAGCTGCATCTCTGTCATTAAGCACTCTCCACAGAGCTCTCTGTCCGATGTGTCAGAAGTCTCCTCGCTAGAACATTCTCAGGAGGGCCCTGCACAGAGTAGCTGCCAGAGCCCTGACAGCAAGTTCCAAGTCATCAAGCAGGAGCCAGTGGAACTGGAGAACTATGCAAGAGAGCCAAGAGATGACCGTGGTGCCTACCGAGCGTCTGTATACCAGAACTACGTGGGGAATTCTTTTCCTGGCTACTCTCACTCCCCCCCTCTACTCCAGGTCAGCCGGTCCTCCAGTAACTCTCCGAGAACGTCGGAAACCGACGATGTTGCAGTGGGAAAGTCATCAGATGGAGAAGATGAGCAGCAGGTTCCGAAGGGCCCAATCCACTCTCCTGTTGAACTTCAGCACGGACATGCCACAGTGGTTAAAGTTCCAGAAGTGAATTCCTCTGCTTTGCCACACAAGCTCCGGATTAAAGCCAGAGCCATGCAGATAAAAGTAGAAGCATTTGATAATGAATTTGATACCACACAAAAACTTTCCTCGCCTGCCGATGTGACATCTAAGAGACAATTTGAACTTGAGAAGCATAATTCTCCAAATATGGTACATTCTTCTCTCACTCCTTTTTCAGTGCAAGTGACTAACATCCAAGATTGGTCTCTCAGATCAGAGCACTGGCATCAAAAAGAATTTAATGGCAAAACTCAGAATAGTTTCAAAACTGGAGTTGTTGAAATGAAAGACAATGACTACAAAGTTTCTGACTCAGAGAATTTGTTTTTGAAGCAGGGGATAGCAAACTTAACTGCAGAGATGGTCTCACTTAAGAGACTTATAGCCACACACCAGATCTCTGCTTCAGACTCTGCGTAAATTACTACTGAACACGGTCTGGGCATTTAGAGGTGTCATTTGCAATATATGCGTACATTTTGTATTAGGCTGAACTTTCACTGGACCTGTGATGTCATTTCACTGTAATGTTCACATGTTCTCTGTCAGGTGTCTTTTTGTGCACAAAGTATTATGAAGATTAGATTGTGTTTTCACTCTGCCTTGTGTATACTCAAATAGTCCATGCAAGGCTGTATATATTGAACATTATTTTTGTTGTTCTATTATAGTGTGTAAGTTACCTGTTTCAATAAAGGATTGGTGACAAACACAGAATTTCTGTTCCACTGCACTTGATTTTAGGGTAAAGAAAAAGCAGTTTAGATATTAAGGTATTCTTCATCTTACTTATTGACTGAGTTTTCACCCCTGAAAAAGGGAAAACTGAAGTGAAAGTTAAGCAGATAATTTGTTTTTCTCCTAATTTGGCTCAGGCTATAAGTTTGAAAACCTTTCAAAGCTATGAGGGGAGGGGACAATGAATTTTCTTGCATCTGAGACTACTTGGCTAATTTACTTCCCATTATCTGTTTTTCTTTAAAATTACATTTTCTCTATAGCTTTTTTTTTTTTTTTAAATGGAAAAATCTGAGTTTGGCATCAGCCTGTCTTTAGTCACCTCTGTTTAAGTATGACACATGGGTGTTAATAGTTGAGTAACTGACCCACTTTATTAATTAGAGGTCTTTTATTAAAGAGTAAATAAAGACTGAGAATGAAGTCATTTTGAAAATATTACTGTAAATCTTAACAGTTCTAGAGCATAACCATCTAGGGAATTAACCTAATGAAATTGTTTTTATTTAGTTTCCACAATCTCAAAGAATATATCAGTTACCACATTCCAGTGTACATGGTCTGAGTATATATAATGACTTGTGTTTTGTTTTTTTTAATGACTTGTTGATGGTGCATATAAATAATAGCTCTATTTTGGAAGTCTTTATAATATACAAATCCAGAAGAAAGCCTCATTCTAAGTAAATTGATGATAAAACCATTACGGTAATTTGTCAAGGATCCTCCGCCAACCCCTCAAATGCTGACAGACACAGACTGTATTACTCTTCAGAGGCACCTGGCCCCTGTGTATGGTGGAGTGTGTGGGTGCTGTTGGTCGGGCATAGCTTTGTTCATAGCTGCTCCCTCAGGACTGCTTTCCACACTGACCTCTTTTCTATCCTAGAAGTAGGTGAAGGTTCTTGAGGTGTCACAGAACACATGTAGAGTGGCTTACCTGTATCTCATGGTGGCCCCTAAAAAGAGCCCACCTGTAACATTTCATTTTAGGGATCTACAACCTTTTGACTGCTTGAGTCAAAAGTCTGTAGTAAACTTGTAGTAAACTGCTGGAGTAAAAGTCTGCTTTTTGTTATGTTAAACTTCCTGTACTTTTATATTTTGAAAAAGTGGTCCTTTGAATTAAAGATAGTGCCAGTTACACACATAGCCATCCACTTTGTCCTTTTGGCCACAATGACCAGTGTTCTCTCTGAAATCTCCTAGCTCTTAGACAAATGTGTTGCTGATCTTGGCCTTGGCCTTCTCTCTTCAGTATTGTACCAGTGACTGGGTGGGGCCTAGAGGCAAATCCATCTTATTTTCCAATGTTACAGGAGGGCTAAAATATCGGATGGCAATCAGAATCCAAAACTATTTGACAGCCTAGAATGGATGGGACAACTCCAACAGCGTGAATCATAATAGGGACACAATGTAAAGTTAGGTTCCTATGTTAAACAAAATTTTTAAAGGACGTCCAAGTTCACCACTGGGGGAAGAAAGCAATAAAATAACTATACATGTGGAGGGGGAAGAAGCTTCAGTTCCCTGAAGCTTACCATGAGTCGGTTCCCAGTGGAGTATTGGTTATGGTAACACAATGTCCAAGCACAAAGACAACTATCTTGTTTCACCAGGTGCACCCAGGTGGAGAGGCACAGCAGTGAGTGTTCAGAGGCAACCAGCAGAGATGGGAGATTTCACAACTGTGAATGGGAGAACATACTGAGAAAATGAGTCTGGCTTGTGTGGCTCTGGATTGAGTGTGAGCCTGTGAACCAAAGGGTCACTGGTTCAATTCCCAGTCAGGGCACATGCCTGGGTTGCAGGCCAGGTCCCCAGTAGGGGGCATGTGACAGGCAGCCACACATTGATGTGGCCCTCTCCTTCCCCCCTCTCTAAAAATAAGTATATAAAATCTTAAAAAAAAAAAAAGCCTTGATAAATTGCCTCCAAAAGGGACTCACCTTCTCTGAGGTACTGTAAGAAAGAAAAGGAACAAGTGGACAACAGCAAGAGAGGCAGATCATGAGTTCTCGCAGGAAGAACTGCAGGGTTTGGAGGGGTGCAGAGTACAGCAGCCTACTGGGGTGCCTTCCCCATTAACTGCTAATATTGGCTATCGAAGTGAATGTGTCACACCTGGATGCCCTCTTCCATAGTCATTTTTCCTTATGATTTCAAGGATCTTAAAGATATTGTTGGGATGATGTTCAAAATGTTCCTTCTTAAAAATAAAAGCATGCATAAACTAGCAATTCCCCCACATTAGGAACCAGAGAAATAGACTACACTACAATATTTCCGTTTCATGATGTGAACTGAGGAATGCTGCTGTCTCTCCCTCCTACTCACAGAGTTCTGAAACGATATAAAATGTGTTTAAAGCCAAATCTGTAACTACTCAAATGTAAGAAACGGAAGCCTCAGAATACCAGAAGTCTTAAGAATTCCCAGAAAGATGGCTGTCTGGTGGGCCTTGAAGAAGCCGCAGCCAGCAAAACAGATGACTCCAAGGGCCAGCCCCCACACTGGACACAAGAGAGGGGATCCAGATAGTCAGCAGTGGGCTCGTTAGGACATTGCAGCAGAAACCATGCATTTCTCTCCTACATGTGCAGGACAGGGGAGTGGGAGCAGGGAGGGTGGTGTGTGAACTCACAGAGGCAGGGCCTTGCCCCTCAGCCCACAGTCCCCTATGGAATGCAGGCACAGCATCCCCACATGGCCCACCTGATGTGGACACTGGCTAGCAGTGTCTGCGTCATTATGGATAAAATAAAACATACAAACGGACTACTGAGTCCAGTGGAGGAAAAAGGACGACAGCGTGGCTTTTCTCTCAATGGGAGCAAAAACTGTGGCCTACCCCATGACAGGCCTTTATTTTATTTCTCTTCTCATTACAAGATGGTCCTCACTCACTATGCCCTGGTTACAATAAAAGGAGCCAGTGCCCCTCATCACATCACAGAAGAAGGATATTAGCAAATGAAAACGCAAAAGTGGTTGAGCTGGTTGCACTAGTCCCTGCAAGTTTTAGAATGGATTTTAGGAAGTTACAGTAAAAGCAAGGCTCAAAGCAGCCTAGGTATATTGCAAATCTGATTACCCACGAGAGAACCTATCTGTGGGCGTGGGTCCTGTGCATCTCTGAGTGGGAGCTGGGCCTGCGCCATGCAGAGGGGTCTGCCACACCCACCCAGCAGCACATCCTTCCTGTGTCCAACAGTATCTCATTGTTAATATTATTTGATTACTATGCCTATTCTATAAAGGAGAACTTTGAGACTAAGGGGTTAACTCATGAAAACCCTAACTAACAGCAGCTAGAACCCAGGCCACAAGGGAGTAGGAAAAAGCAGGCCAGCAAGCAGTGTCCCTGACACTGTAGTCCTTCCCATGATATAACCCAGGGAAATGAGCGTGGCAAGTGCACAGGAGAAAAGGGGGAGTCTAAGGAAGTGTCTGTGACTTTTCTCTGCTAAGTAAGACTTTTGATCATCTACTTTTCAATTGCCTAATAGTTGTGTAATTCAATTTTTTATCTTCAAGAAACAAATACTCCCAAATGAAATAGCCACATCTATGTAGATATCCCTGTTCACATGAGTGTTCATACACATTACCTCTACTGAAGTCCAATCCCTTATAAATGGGTCCTCCTGAACTGGGAGCTGTTCAACTCATTTTTAAAAACCAGACATTATCCTTCAAAAATGAGAATCATTGCGGGCAGTCAGTTGATACTTAGATTTTTTGAGGGTTTGAGGGCAGGGATTAGGGCTTGTTTAGGGAGAACGACAATTGAAATTTTTTTGTGCAATGGGCCACAAGCTGCATGCACCAGAAAACTTTAAATGAGAAAAACTTGCCAGGAATGTAAAATTGTAGGATACTCCAGGTATTAGCAAGGATTGCAAAATAAAAGGAAATTCAGAATTATGAACTGCATTCTAATTAGAAACATGAACTAGGGTGTCTTCATGGAAGGTGACATAAAATTGGGCAGTTTTAAAGACTGGCAGCATTTTTCACAGAGCCGGCTGAGATTCTGATGGACATAAGGAGACAAGTGAGTCAAAAGCTAATGGAGATCAGAGGGGGCAGCCTTGGCAAAGGAGAACAGGTAACAGTAGGAGGTAGCAAAGCATGCTTACACAGCCAGAAGGACCTCCTGCTATTGTTGCTGAGTCATCACACAAGGGACTGTCCAGGAGCGATGGTGGTGTTGAGTCTGATAATAATGCATGGCAGACTAGTAGAGGACTTCATACAATAAAGTGAATAAGCAAAGTAACCCCAGCAGGTGTAACTGCCGTTTTCAATACCTCCAATTTTGTCAGTGTTACCCACTTGAGAAGGAGAAGGTTACCTTGGGGAATGTGCTTGAACAAAGTCCAAGGTGCTGGAGGTCAAGAACAGATCCTTTTGAAATCACAAGCCTGAATTCTGAGGATAGGAAAAGAGGGGTGGGAGGCAGGAAGTCATCCAGCCACATTATATAGCGATTTAACAGAAGGGAGATGAGGAACAGGAGAAACCTCAGAATGAAACCACCCTTGAAGTAGGCAGATATTGCAGTGTAACAAGAATGTAAAAAAGTTATTCTAACAGCTGTGCCAGATTTCCCATGAGAGAGGGAACTTCCTTTTTGAGAAAGTAACTTGGGTGCACTACTGAGCTCATAGGAAAGCACTAAAAAACTGTCAGCAGATTTTGGGCCTTGAGAAGGAGAGAGGTTGCTTTGCTGAGAGAGGCAATGGGGTCCTGCTTTGTGCTTCTCAGGGAATGGGAGCTTGGGGGCTACTTTCAACAGGAAGAAGGGAGAGAGAAAAGAGAAGGGAGGGAAGGAGAGAGGAGGAGACACTGGAATATGAGCAAATAAGAGGAATATGAGCGGAAACATTTCTTCCATTTCCTCCTCAAATTGGTCTGTTAGGCCTACTAGACTTTCAGTGTTTTGTGTGAGTGGATTTTTGTGTGTTGCGGAACTTTATATCTGGGTCAGCACTCTGCAGAGAAAGGCAGCCCTTCTGGGAGCCAGTGCTACGGTGGGTGACAGTGAAGGCTGAGGCCATGGGGCCTGCACAGTGGGTAGAAGCCTTGGACCTTGACAACCATGCGGCTGAGGCTGAGGGGCGACCTGTGGATCTTGGGGATTAGGGAGGCCTGCTAATGATCAATAAATAGAAATTGCCTGTGTGTACCCAGTTTTGTGCTACCTGCTGTGGAGAAAACAGCAAAAGAAACTGTCTCTTTTGAAGAATTTTGAATTTGCTTGTGAAAAAAAGACCAAAACACTAACAGTGGTATAATCCAATAGACCTTACCTAGAGGTAGAACGTGTGGGAAACAGATGCCTGTGAAAGGAGCTCAGAAAACAGATTGCGTGCAGTCACAGTGGGGAACCAAGGGATATCTGTGCTAATGGAACTGGACTGCAGAGGTCATTAGAACTTGATCAAGAAGAACAGAAATCACGGATCTCACTGCCATCAGGGAAGCAGCGAAGGTACTCTGCATTCCTGGAGAAGTGAATTTATTTAGAGGATTAGTAAGAAAAAAGTTAGGAAGGAATTGTAGAACAAGTTGAAAAGGTCCTTGAATTCCACCTTAAAAAATGGCCCCTGAGTCACTTAGGGCAGCACTGCGGGGCAATGTGAGCCATGTGAGCCGTCCTGTCCCATGAAGAAGGGCAAAGGTCACTGGGCTCCCTGCCACTCTGAGCTGCCCTGGGCTTTGCAGGGCCAGGATTGAAAGTGACAGGCTGCCTTTATGCATCTGTGTCACAAGGTTGGAAAGGTCCCCATGTGGAACCACCAACTTTCACTCACCCTTGAAACCCGGACTCAACTTCTCCACTTTGTTTGCTAGCCCTGTCCCGATGCACACTGAATTCCCCGGAGAAAGAGGATAGGAGAAGGGTTAGAAAAGGAACCACTGCTGTGAGGAAAAAGGAGGAAGTGGTGTAGGCATGCAGGAAGAGCCAGGAGAAGGGCAGAATGTGCTCTAGGAAGTGACAAGGCCAGACCTACCCAGAAAAAATGGGGCGGGTGAGGGATGGGTTCTGGAGGGAGAAGGGGGCAGCCGTTGGGGCTGGAGGAGGGAGGTGGTCGCGTGGGACACAGTGCAGTCTAGGAAGGTGGTGTCAGGTGTCATAGTTCCCTCGTTTTCTCAGAGCACCTACAACTCACTCCTAAACTGCCATACTACTAGCCTTTCCCACCAAGCAGTTTATACCTGAATAGCTTTAAGACAAATGTGTTCTTGAGACGAATTGCTGGACAGAAGGGAGCACTCTCACCTCCCTGTCTGATTTTGGTGGCGCATATCTTTCTGTCCTCATGTGTCAGCAACGTGTCTCAAGCCATTCTGGACCTGGGACCACTGCCACAAGCAGCCACAAAATTGCATTTTTCCATCGGAAAACGTTAAAACCACCTGACCATATGATATGACAAATCAAGGTGGGAAATTCAGCTGAAAAGCTTTCTTGCTCACATACATCAGCATTTTCTGATGAGCCAGGGTTACTGAGAAAGTGGATTACAACAAACCTATTCCTGGTCTTCTACAAAGTGTGATAAATGTCACAAATTATTTCTTGCCTCTTTGATTTATAGTTTTTTTGTGTCATGGACCAAGTGATATCTAAGATCATTTCTATATCACTGCCAAACAAAATTGTTATAATTACTTAGATAATTCAAGTGTGACAATTCTGAATTTTTTGATACTACAAATAAATGTTTTCTAAAATGAAAATGATTGTCTATATTCTCCACTTCTCTTCTTTGAATATGCAAATTGGGCCTAACTCTTGCAAAACATATAGAAAACTGATTTTCCTAAGTGGGAGGGATCATCTTAGCACCTCCTTTGAGTCATTCAATAAAGCAGAAATGCAGAAAGTGTCACTCTTTGTGTTCATTAGGTTTGAAAGTAAACCTCAGGCCACAATGTTCTGCAATGCAGAAAAATGTAAAAATATAATAACAGATGGAAGCAATAAACAATGGCATGGCAGAAGGAAACAGGAGCAATTACTAAAACCTACTACTTTTTTTTATCACTGCCTAACATTTTCGTCAAGTTCTCTGATGCCTAAATGCCATGAATAGAGTACCAGAAATTGAACTCTGCCTTAAAAATATGGTAATATGTACTTATGATGAAAGCATAATAAAGAGATTTAATGTCAGGTCATTTTTTTTTCCTGAGTGTGCCTTTCTAAGAGCTCAGTGTTCTCTACACACATGAAATTACAGTGAGCACTACACGGAGAGCACTGGCAGCCATTCCCTTTGTACCCTCCTTTCCCCACCCCCACAACCAGTACTGGAGGTTAGGAAGGTGCCTCAGAGGACTTTCCTGCCTGTCCTGAGGGAAAATGTTCTAGCTGTGGTTGACCTCTGTAGTGTGCATGTGTGTATGTGGGTTGCGGTGCTCTGCACTTCTTCTGCACAGTGCCAGTAACATTGTCTATACTTTTTGGAGCCCTTCCCATGTCCCAACAATGGCCCTTTGCATAGTTTGTTGTGGACATGTGAGGCGACCCTACAGTATCAGGGTTCTCCAGAGAACAGAACCAGTAGGATATAAGGATATCTATGTATATTTGCATACATCTACATCTTTCTGTCTGTCTGTCTATCTATCTATGTATCTATCTATCTATATATATATATCTATTTTCCTGTTTACTCCCTACCTAGAGAGAGGGATGCTGTGATTTCTTGCAAGGAACTGCTTATGTAATCACCAGAGCTTAGAAGTCCTGTGATCTGCTGTCTGCAAGCTGGAGACCCAGGAAAGCCAAGCTGGTTGTGTAATGCAGTGTGAGCCTGAAGGCCTGGGAACCAAGAGAGCCGTTGGTGTAAACCTCAGTCAGAGGGCAGGAGAAGTTGAGATGCTCCAACTCAACCATTAGGCACAGAGAGAGGGAATCTCTTTCCTCCACTGTTGGGTTCTATTCAGGTCCTCACCAGATTGGACAAGGCCCACCTACACTGGGGAGAGCAATCCACTGCTTCGAATGTGAACCTCATGGGGAAACATCCTCACAGACACACCCAGAATCATGTTTAACCTGGGTGCCCTATGGCCAGTCAGGTTGATATATAAAATGAACCATCACGTCTGCCCAAGGTCCCAGGACTGGTAGGTGGGAGAGCCAGGATATGATTTCAGAAGCCATGTTCCAAACTACAGTGCACACTGTCTTACATTTGAACTAGCAGCACTTTTTAAAGGCAGAAATCAGAAAGAAAAGAGAAATCACAGTAAGTATTTTACCCCATTAGTTTAGGCCAAATTGCTGCATGTCTGTGAGCTGCTGCAGGAGTCCCTCACTTCCAGCCCTGCTTCACCCTGTATACTGTCATGCCCACAGTGCAGACCAATCTCCCCAAAGCCCACATCAAATCACATCACTCCCCTTTTTAAAACCGCAGTATTTGCTTTTATTAAAAAATAAAAGCCTAAATTCCCTCATCTGGAATTTAAGGCCCCCAACATGTTAGCTGATACTAATTTTTCCAGGCTTACTGCCTTTCACCTGTGAATTCCAAACTGTGGGTGGCATCCATGATGGACTGTTCATCAATTTAATGGAAACTAACCATACATTACATGTATAAATGTAACTGGTTCAGTGAAATCTTACATGTGTTTCTGCGAAGCATGTGAAATCTTATTACAGGTCATGGTTAAAGCAGTGTGAAGCTACGACTCGATGGCACTCATGCCGGCCATTCTCCCTGGAGCCCTAGGATCCAATGAAGAGGCTGTAGGGGCTCATGGGGGGCAAGGACGGGTAGTCTCCTAGTTAGTTCACCCCTTATCTTTTTTGTTGTTGGGCTTCTGCCTGATGAAAGGGTTCTGCTCCTCCCTACTCTGTGTAGATACTCTTCATCCCCCAAATCTGGGTGTTCTCCCTGCTTTGAATTTGTATAGCACTTACCTGCTCTTGTATTAACCATATGATGTCTTGTACTATTTATCTTTTCTCCATCTGCAACAGGTGACCACTATTAAAATAGCATTATTCAAAATAAATTCTGATATAAGAAGATTAGAACTGAGTTTTCAGGGCAGTCCTTTTATAGACCAGATAATGCCTATTGTGTACTGCTGATGTTATTGCTCTTTCAATCTAAACATTAGTTTTCACGTTGTACACCTAAAGCTAATTCAATGTTATATCTCAATTAAGAGTAAATTTTAGTTTAAAAGATAAAAAGTAGTCCTCTGAAATAGTACCACTTAAAAAAAACTTGAATAAATTAAGTTACCTAACCATACTCTACAAATGCAAAACAAAAATGTCCTAGCACTTTAGACAGAAGATTTCCAACTTTCATTTTTTATCCCACAATGCTAGACTGCTAAAAAAAATTGAGTACATCTATCTCTCCATCCATCCATCCATCCAAAGAAAACAGAGGGAAACAGAGACAGAAAATGAATGTACTAAAGCCAATTAAACATTGATATTAGTATCTTATTTTTGGACAAATAAATGTAAAAACAAAATTCCAATATTCTCCCTGCCTCACAGAGGATAATCTTGTAAACGCCCTGGGCATTGTGACTCCACTTAAAAACTGCTTGTAAGGGGTCTCAGAGATAGTTCATATATTTGATACTAATTGGGAATTTCTTTTTAATTTTTTTTAAGGTGTATTTTAGGACCTTGGTCCAAAGCTTGTAGATATTTCTGAATTTTAAAGATATACACACACAGCCCTATTTATTCTCCCCTTATTTCTTTACATCAGCCTGGATTTTAGTAGGTAAGATAGTCTTATTGATATTTTCTAGTTCTGAACTATTTTTGACACCTATACTTGACTTTGGAATTGAAGCTGGGTTTCATTCATAAGGTGCCTAAGGCTCATCTATTATAAAAAGAGCCAAAAAGACAGGGGCCTGAGTTTCTTACATTGCTCTGAGAAAGGCCACACAGCAAGTGAGGTTTACTGAAACCGGGGGGTGGGGGTAGGGGTGGGGGGGGACTACATGAAGTGGGGCTTTGGTCCATCAGGACTGTTTGATTCCAGGTACAGGATATCCCCTAGAAATACAGCTAAAGAATACAAGACCCCTTTAAAAGCTGTGAGTCCTCTGAGGGCTGGTGTTCAGGCAAGCTTTTTGGAAACAATCACCTGCTAAAGTTTTTGTGGGGGTTATCTCTGGATTCATCTTTTAAAGAACAGCATCTGGCTTCTGTACTTAGAGCTTCTTTAAAATTATGACTGACCTAACATTGTTCTATTTTGCTATTTTCTGTCTAGGGTTCCAGTAGTCTTCCCAATATGTGTGAAGTTCACCATCTGCTATTGCTCACTATATCTTAGACTTCCAATGTAATAAAAATATCTATTATTTTAAAAAGTACATTTTTTAACTTCTTATCCCCTTTTCTAAATACTTCCTAATGCATTCTTATGAAGCCATTAAGGTGAATATGATAATTTATTATTACATATTTGTTTTTCTATAAAATGAGAACAGCTTGTCTGTAATGGTAACAGAGCTTCAAGAACATCTGTTTTGGAGGTAACTTCTAATAAGCCTCACATAGCACAATCTTTTCTGCATGTCTAGGACTCAACTATTGCTCAAGTCCCTTAGAAAAGATAGCACAAAACTACTAGAGCTGGTTTGATTTACACTATTTAGAGTCATTTTATTTCTTGTCTGTAGATATTCTGTTCTTGAAGTATACAGATTATAAGATTCCACAAACATCCATTTTTGTACTAAGACTGAAGTATTAAGTCAGGAAGAGACACACATAGTAAACTCAAAGAGTGCCTTTACTGTGAATCTTTGAGGTGTTGTTGCCATTTGAATAAGTCCCACAATATGTCAGAGGACCAGAGAAGTTAAAGTGATCTGTAACAACCCACAGGACATATATCTGCAGAATTTTTGTTGTGTAATTGACTGTAGTAACAATTAATTTGCAACCAATTTTGCACATGACTTTCTGGTTTAATTCTTTAAAATACAAATTCTACCAAGTCAGTCTTCTGATTTCTTCTTAAGCAGACTAAAGTTTTCTACTCAAAGTATGCTCTGGGCTGCAGCAGCAAGAACCTGACCTAGAAATATCTAGGAAAAACTCAGACATGGACAACAGTATGGTGATTGCTGTGAGTAAGGGTGTGTAGGGGGACTAAGTGGTAATGGAAAAAATACAATAAAGATTAAATTTTAAAAAAGAAGTTTCTAGAACTACCAAATTCTCAGGTGCCACTCAGAATTATAATCCACATTCTAACAAGATCTACAGATAAGTCCCATATTCTCATTGAAGTTTGAGAAGTATAACTTATAGGAGTGGCCCCCCAAAGCTCTGTCTTGATGTAATTAGTGAAGAATGGAGAATATGCTCAGTTTTTTATAAAGCTAAATGTATTTAATGGTTTAAGCAGAAAATTATGACTCTCCTACATTCTTGGTGGTATTCCTTGTATAAAATAATGTTGAATTACAGAAGATAGTAGTTTGGTCTTTACTTAGTAAAATAAAAATTCAATAATCTTATGTCAGCTTCCTATTAATTTTTTGTGATAAAAGAAATGCAAAAACCTGGGCACCTCTAATGTATGGGTTAAAGGCCAAACTCCCTCTAATGCATGGAAGACTCTTTAGAATTGTCACCCTCCTATTCCTGCCCCACCCACCACCATTGTCCTCCTGTCCCTTTTCCAACCACTGAATTCTGGTCTCCATATTACACAACTCTGGACTCTGTATGTGAAGTTCCTTCTGGAAATCCCGATCTCTGTTTGACAAGCTCCTTCACTTTCTTCAAGCCCAGCTCAAATTCCACCAAACCTATGAAGTCGGTCTCAGTAGTGTTTCTACAATACTTTACTTACTATTATTATAGTGATATCCACATTGTATAAAATATTGCTTGTTTAGGTGTTCATCAACATATCTACACTGCGAGCTCCACAAAAGCAGACACCATGTTCCCGCCATCATTTTTCCCTCAACTCCTAAGACAGGCAGACACGTACACACACATACACACACTCAACATATATTTGCTGAATGGGTTTGACGTATTTGGAAATGAGTACCAAATGAGACAGTTATCATTAGATACTTCATTTGATGAGTTAAAATGGTCAAGTTCAGAAGACCAAGTCTCCAAATGTGGTCTTGGTTTGTGTCTCCCTTTATACGACTTTGGTGAAGTCATTTAATCCCTTTGCGCTCACTTTCCACAGGTGCAACACAAGAATACCAACAGGGGACTCACTTTGCTGAGTTATTCTGATGGTACAAAGAAAAGAATTATGGAAGAACTTTTAAAAGTTAAAAGCTGAAACATTAAACAAATGCTTAGATATAAATATGAGGCAGTCATCTTTTTGACATCCCTTTACAATAAACACATACCAAAGCTGAACTCATACAAACAGGCCTGGGGACAAGGGGTGGTAGTGGAACAGGAAGAGGCTGGTAAAAGGGTAAACTTTCAGTTATAAGATGACTATGATCTCAGGATCTAATGTAAAACATGGTGACTATAGGTGATAATACTCTATTGTATTGTATAAATGAAATTTGCAAGGAGAGTAGAACTTAAGCATTTGAACACACATACACACAAAAGGGTAACTATGTGAGGTGATGGATGAATGTGTTAAATAACAACAATAGGAATCCTTTCACAATGTATACATAAATCATCACACTGTATACTTTAAATATATTACAATGTTGTCAATTATACCTCCATAAAGAATGAAGATATATCATGTAGAGTATTAGGTGGCTGTATTAGTTGGCTAAGAATTCTGTCCAAGTACCACTGACTGAGCGGCTTAAACAATAGAAATTTATTGTCTTGCAGTGCTGGAGTCTGAGATCAAGGTGTCAGCAGAGTTGGTTTCTCCTGAGGCTTCTCTCCTTGGTTATTAGATGGTTGTCTTCTCCCTCAGTCCTTACATGGTCGCCCCTCTGTGTATCCGCATCTTGATTTCCTCTTCTTTAGGACATCAGTGATATTATATTAGAGTCACCCTAATAACCTCTGAAAAGGCCCTACCTCCAAATACAGTCACATTCTGAGGTGCTGAGGGTAAGGACTTTAACATGTGCATGTACAGGGGACACAATTCAGCCCTGAAGTGACTTACTTAACTTTGCATAGTAAGTATTTGGTGGAGTTTTACTAAAACTGAGTTACCTCCTACATGGTTTATCCACTCCGCAAATCCAGCCAGCTGCAGAGGTTTCCAGTTTTTTTCAACAGTAGGTCATTTTAGAAACCAACTATAGAAATGATCCCTGAAAGTATAGTCTTAACAGTAGGTCATTTTAGAAATGTAGGTAGGCACTGTTAAATTAACACTGGTAAGCCAAGACAACTCATCCCTGGTGAATGGGATTTGACTCCAACAAGAGTCAAATAGATGAAGAGGTTGTTACAATATTTTTCAAATTATAAAAATATAAAATAAACATAGTATAGACGTAAAAAAAGAAAACTTTAAAGCTTCCCCTCCTCAAATCTGATCCTCTTAAGATGACCAGAATTAAGTGGTTCAACATGTATTTTTCCATATTAAAAATGCCTACATATAAAGACTTATACTAAAACATATGCACATATGGGGACTCCATCTGGAGGTATTTTCACACCCACTTCACTTTTATCAATAACCCGTCATAAAATCTCAGTTTCCTGATGTGATTTCAGTGGAATTACATTTAACAGCTCAACATTACATCTCATCAACACATTTCAGTGGGGGGAGGGGCAAACAATGTGCCTTCCACTTGCTGGTAACAGCAGGAAGCCTTTCTCAGTTCCTTTCTTGTGCAGACTTTGCCAGTAGGCACCTAACAGCTATTTACAGAACTCTTACCCCTTCTCATTCTCACAATACAGAGGCAGGAACGCAAGGGCTGTCCACTTTCCTAGACTCCTTTCCAGACAGGGGTGGAGAGTGGCCTGGTGTGCCAGTAAAATGTAGGTGAAATTGGCTGTGACTTCTGAGAAAGGTCTATCCTCCTGACAAAAGGAAAGGTAGGCACAAATACTCTTCTCTGACATTAGATAGAGAGTTGCATGGTGCTACTACCAGTCCCAGAAGAAAGGCCAAGAAAACTTCAGAGATGCTCTTCTTACAGAATGGAACCCATGGGGGAGAGGCCCAGACACTTACCAAAACAAGCCCCCTACCCTGGGGTCTTCCTGTCACTGTAGGTTCTTTGCCCACCGCTGTGTGTTAGTGTCACAGGTGGGCACAGGTAACCAGGTTCTTGGTGATCGGGACAAAGAATTAAACCAAACACCCAGAGTTTACAGCAGAGAACATGGGAGCTGGCCAACTCCAAGCAGAGATTAATCTCAGGGGCTGGAGGGACTCTATTCTTATAGGGCGGATCCTTCCTGGCTAGTTTTGGGGGGCTTTTACTGCACATGTACAAGTAGTTGTATTACCTTAAAGCTACTGCACATGTGGTCTCCCATGATTTTCCCTGATTGGCCGCCAGGGAAGGGGGTCCTGCAATGTTACCGAATGGACACCCCCTTCTCCTGGGGTCCCCCTGTACTGGGTTCACTTTGCCCCTCACCAGAGAATTATAGCTCTCTGTATTAGAGATTGGTAAAAAGGAAAGGAGTTATTTATTCAAGTTATACAGACTTAAGAGTAATGACTTAATGTCTTCATCAAAATCCCAAAGTCCCGTAAAACACCCACAAATACACACAGTCCTTCCTTCCCCCGCTTTGCCTGGTCTGGGGTACTGTATCTCAGGAAAAGAAATAGAAGTCTGTGACTCAGGCAGCCCCCCAGTTCTTCCCAGTAATCCATGCTCAGCTGGTAGGCCTCCCTCAGTTCCCGGCACCATCAGCTGTGTCGCCGGGATCTCCAGTTCTTATCCCAAAACCCCAAAGCATCTTCTGATGGCCCACCACCAAGAGTCCTTTCACCCCTTTCCTTCCTGCAGCCTCTCTCCTGCCTTCTTCTGAACTGCTAAGAGAGACCTCTGCATCGCTGCTACATCTTGCTTTCCAGCTTCCTAAGCTGGGTGGCAAAGAGAGACCAAAAGCCACATGATTCTCCTCTGCCAAAGCCATGTGGCGTTTCTCTGCTAAAGCCGTGTGGTGATTCTTTGCCAAAGCCTCATGGCGATTCTTGTCATGGCTGCCATGCCTGGGATTAAATCCCAGCGCTAATCTTCCTCAGCAGCCCCATTTCTGACTCCTCCCACAATCGGCTACACTTGCCAGCACTCGTGCATTTTCCAGATTTTCTGGGCTGCCATAGTAAGTCTGGGGAGGCGTGGCCCCATGGTGTGGAGCCAGTCATTTCCAAGTTCTCGTGCAGGCTATAACCAGGGTGAGTTGCCTCCCAGTTACATCTTGAGTCACTCCCTTCTCCCTGGCTCAAAGCATGGCCACAGCTATTTAACATGTCTATGAAACCAGTTAAAGGTTATAGATATGTTAAATGACCATTTCAGAGATTATCTGCAAAACTGCTATGCAAAACAACTCCATGGCCCTGCTCCATGTGTCCCATCCCCCAGCTCAGACTTGTGGGGGTGAGGACATCCCATATTTTTAATATTTCCTGGACACCCTGAGTTCTGGACCCCATTACAAATCTTTTTGGGGGGCCCCTGGCTGCACTCTCTTACATTAGGAACTGTGGTTCTTAATGCCAGAGTTTAGTAAAAAGGAAAGAAACTATTTATTCAGAAGTTATACAGGTTTTAAGTAACGGCAGAATTTCACCATTAAAATCCCAAAGTCCCTTTGGAACACTCACGAGCATACACACACAGTCCTGCCTTCTCTGCTTTACCCAACCAGGCCAGTCAAGCGTACCATATCTCAGGGAAAGAAATAGATGTCTGTAGCTCAGCTAGACTCCTGGTTACTTTCAGTAATCCGTGCTCAGCTGGGCAGGTCTCCTGCATTCCCCAGCACCATCAGCTGTGTGGCTGCCTCTATCTTCACTTCTTAATCCAAAACCACATGGCACCTCCCCGTGGTCCACCAGTGAGAGTCCTTTCACCCCTCTCCTTCCTGCATGCTCTGGCATTGTCTTCTTGTATTGTCTCCCATCGTCCCTCATCCCACATGGTGGCACGCCTTTAGTTTAAATCCCAGGTGGCTACACCTGACAGTACTCCCACAGTTCTGCCTACCTGGGCTACCATAGCTAGTGTGGCCAGATGTGGCCCCATGGCATGGAACGATCCATCTCCAAGCTCTCCTGCAGGCGCCATAAGGGGAGCTGCCTCTCAGTTACATCGTGGGTCAAAGTCACACACATCTCCCTAGATAGCCTGCTATATGCAAAATAACCATTTTTACATATAGATATGAAGACTAGTCTACTGTTATTGATATGCAAGACAATTCTCAGTGGCCCTGCTCCTTGTCTCCTTTCCCCCAGCCAGACTTGTTGGGGGGATATCCTATATTCCTGGACACCCCAAGTTCTGGACTTCACTACAGATTCCCCCTTTTAAGGGCCCTGGCTGTCTGTGTAACCACGTTACACTGACATCCAAAAGAAGAAGAATTCCGCAGGAATTAGATGACATTGAAATTAGGAACTTTTGTTCATCTAAATGCATCATTAGGTGAATGAATCATCAACCCAGAGACTGAGAGAAGATCTCTATCATGCATATAAACCAACAAGAGAGTCATAAGCAGAATATATTAAAAACTCCTACAAATCTGTAAGAAAAATGCAAATTTCACCTAGAGGATATCCGAATGACTAACAAGCATATGAAAAAGTGCCCAGATTCTTAATTATCAGAGAAATACAAATTAAAATCACAATGAGATCCACACAAGAATGGTTAAAATTAAAAGGCTGAAAATACCAAGTGTTAATAAAGATAGGGAACAAGAGAAACTTTTATGCATTGTTGATAGGACTGTAAACTGATAGAATAAATTGTCAGTACCTACTAAAGATGACTTTTGCAAGTCTTTTTTATAATTTATTTTATTTTTAATTGTAGTTGACTACAATATTATATTAGTTACAAGTGTGCGTACAGCATTGCGGCTAGATGGTTATATAACTTACTAAGTGATCACACTGATAAATATAGTATCCATCTGACAGACACCATGTATAGTTATTACAATATGATTGACTATATTCCCTATGCTGTACTTTATATCCCCATGAGTATTTTTAACTACCAATGCCTACTCCTTAATCCTTTCACCTTTTCACCCACTCATCTAACACCTATCCCATCTAGACACTGTGAAAATGTTTTCTGTATCTATTATGTTTTTCTATTCTGTTTGTTTGATTTTGTTTTAGAACTCACATATAAGTGAAATCATATGGCATTTGTCTTTCTCCATCTTATTTTACTCAGCACAATATCCTCTAGTTCCATCATGTTGTTGCAGATGGCAAGATTTTATTGTTTTTTATGGTTGAGTAATATTCCATGGTATATAGGTGCCACATCTTCTTTATCCATTCATCTATCGATGGACACTTTGGTTGTTTGCATATATTACTTTTGTAAGTAATGCTGCAATGAACATGTGGGTGAATATGTCTTTATGAGCATGTGGGTTTCTTTAGATAAATACCCAGAAGTGGAATTGCTGGGTACTTCTTTGTTTCCTGGTATAGCCTTTGTTTTAAAATCTATTTAGCCTGGTATAAATATTGCTACTCCAGCTTTTTAAAAATTATTTCCATTTTCATGAACTATCCTTACTGTGTGTCTTTCAATCTGAAGTGACTCTCTTGTAGACAGCAAATGTAAGGGTCTTTTTTTCTTATCCATTCAACTACTCTATGTCTTTTAATTAGAGCATTCTATCCCTTTACATTTAAAGTAACTGTTGAAAGATGTGTACTTAATGTCATTTTATTATTCACATTTTTTATCTTTTCTTCTTCTTAAAGAAGTTCCTTTAACATTTCTTGTAAAGCTGGTTTGGTGGTAAGGAATTCCTTTAGCTCTTTCTTGTCTAAATGATAGATTTTCTGAGTAGAGTAACTCAGTTGTAGGTTTTTGCTTTTCATCACTTTCAATATTTTGTGCCAATCCCTTCTGTCCTGCAAGTTTCTGTTGAGAAATCAGCTGGAAATTTTATGGGAGCTCCTTTATAAGTAACTAACTGATTTTCTCTTGCTGCTTTTAGCATTCTCTCATTGTCTTTAACTTCTAGCATTTAATTATGGTGTGTCATGGTGTGGGCCTCTTTGGTTTAATCTTGTTTGCAATTCTATGCACTTTCTGGGCTTGTATGTTTCTTTCCTTTGCCAGGGAATTGTTCTGTCATTATTTCTTGAAATCAGTTTTTTTCTTATTTTTTAAGTTAAACTTATTGGAGACTTCTGGCCGAGATGGAGGTGTAGGTAGATACACTTTGCTTACTCACACAACCAACAGAAGGACAACAGCAAATTTAAAAATGAAAAACAACCAGAACTGACAGAAAATCGAACTGTATGGGTGTTCAACAACCAAGGAGATAAAGAAGAAACATTCATCCAGACCAGTAGGAGGGGTGGAGATGAGCAGCTCCAGCAAGGAGGTGGCTGGAGGACTGGTGGTTCCACATTTGCATCAGGATAAACCAGGAGGAACTACTGGGGACTGAGACAGACCACACAACCCAGGGTTCCAATGAGGGGAAATAAAGCCTCAAAACCTCTGACTGAAAGAATCTGTGGGGTTGAGGCAGCAAGAGAAACTCCCAGTCTCACAGGAGTGTTCACTGGAGAGACCCACAGAGTCCTAGAACATGCACAAAGCCACCCACCCAGGAATTAGCACCAGAAGGGCCCAGTTTGGTCGTGGGTAGCGGAGGAAGTGACTGAAATCCCGCAGAAAGCTAAGCAAGTGGCACTGTTCCCTCTCCAACCCCTTCGCCACATATAGCACCACAACGCAGCCACATAGGTTGCCCCACCCTGGCGAATACCTAAGGCTCCACCCTTTACTACGTAACAGGTGCACCAAGACAAAAAATTATGACCCAAATGAAAGAATAGATCAGCAATATTATATTAACTATGAATGATACCAGTTGAGCACTGGAAATATTGGGGGAACAGTTTTTAAAGTGCATATGATTGTCTAACCACTATGTTGTAAATCTGAAAATAAAACAAAATAATATTGAATGTAAACTTGTAATTGAAAAATGAAATTTAAAAAATAAAAAAAGAAAGAATAAATCAAATTTCCAGAAAAAATACAAGTAAGTGACAAAGAGATAGCAAACCTGTCAGACGCACAGTTCAAAACACTGGTAATCAGGATGCTCACAGGAATGGTTAAGTATGGTCACAAAATAGAGGAAGAAGTGAAGGTTATGCAAAGTGAAATAAAGGAAAATGTACAGGGAATCAACAGTGAAGGGAAAGAAACAGACTCAAATCAATGGTTTGGAGCAAAAGGAAGAAATAGCATTCAGCTGGAACAGAAAGAAGAAACAAGAATTCAAAAAAATGAGGAGAAGCTTAGGAACCTCCAGGACAATTTTAAACGTTCCAACATCCAAATCATAGAAGTACCAGAAGAAGAACAACAACAAGAAATTGAAAACTTATTTGAAAACATAATGAAGGAGAACTTCTCCAATCTGGCAAAGGAAACAGACTTCCAGGAAGTCCAGGAAACTCAGAGAGTCTCAAAGAAGTTGGACCCAAGGAAGCACACACCAAGGCACATCATAATTATATTACCCAAGATTAAAGATAAGGAGAGAATCTTAAAAGCAGCAAGAGAAAAGGAGACAGTTATCTATGAAGGAGTTCCCATAAGACTATCAGCTGATTTTCAGAAGAAACCCTACAAGCAAGAAGGGTCTGGAATGAAGTATTCAAAGTCATGGAAGTCAAGGACCTACATCCAAGTTTACTCTATCCAGCAAAGCTGTCATTTAGAATGGAAGGGCATGTCAGGGCTCAAGTGTACATCAGCCATGGTGGTCAGGGCTCAAGTGTACATTTCTATGATACATGATCTGTATATTGTGTTGTGTGCCCACCACCTGTAGTCAAATAGGTTTTTAATCCCTTTCTTTGTCTCTTCTCTTTCTGATATCCCTAGTATGTGAATGTCCCTTTAACCATCCTTATTTTTTTCTATTTTGATTGGGTGTTTTCTGCTATCTTGTCTTCCAAATTGTTGAGTCAGTCCTCTGACTCATCTAATCTACTGTTGAGTCCCTCTAATATATTCTTCATTTCGGTTATTATGTCTTTATTTCTGACTGCTTGTTTTTAATGTTTTCTACCTCCATTTTTTTTCTAAATTATTTATTTATTTATTTATTTTTAGAGAGGAAGGGAAGGAGAAACAGAGGGAGTGAAACATCAATGTGTGGTTGCCTCTCTCATGTCCCTCCACTCGGGAACCTGGCCTGCAACCCAGATTGGGAACCTCAGTTGTGCTCACTGGGAGCCAAGGCATGTGCAACTTCGGTTGTGCTGACTGCAACCTCAGTTGTACTGATGGGGAATTGAACCAGTGACCCTTTGGTTTGCAGGCTGCCACTCAATCCACTGAGTCACACCAGCCAGGGCTCTATCTCCATTTTCATTTTTCCTGTCTCTTTGTTAAAGTTCTCACTGAGATCATTGAGCAGCCTTATAAGCATTTTGTTTTGTTTTTTAAAGATTTTGTTTATTTATTTTTAGAGAGGGGGAGGGAGGGAGAAAGAGAGGGAGTGAAACTTCAATGTGCGGTTACCTCTCAAGTGCCCACCACCAGGGGCTCGGTCCACAACCCAGACGTGTGCCCTGATTGGGAATTGAATCAAAGACCCCTTGGTTCACAGACAAACACTCAATCCAATGAGCCACAGCAGCCAGGGCATAAACAGTGTTTTGAACTCTGTATCTGGGGCATTTCTAGTCTCCATTTTGTTGAGTTGGGGGTTCTTTTCATAGTGTTTTCTTCTGTTATTTCATTTAAAACATGTTTGTCTTCTCATTTCGGCTTCCTCTCTATGTTTCTATGTATTAGGTAGGGCTGCTTTGTTTCTCAGTCTTGGTAGACTTATGGTGGCCTTATGTAGTGAATCAAGTGTGATCCAGTGATGCTGTCTCTCTGGTCTCCTGAGCTGGGTCCTGTAGATGTATCTCTTGTACGTTGTGTTTGCCTTCCTGTGGCAGTTGACCTTTGACTGCTGTTGGCACATCAGTGAGAGGGATTGGCCCTCAGGCTGATTGTTGTCAGAACTGGCTGTGACTTCAGTGGAGGAGCTCTGTGCTGTGGCTGACCCTACAGAGCAGGGTTTGCTTTAGTGGGGCTCTGGTTCCTGCCACCTCTACCCTTTGAATGGAAGTCATCATTAGAAGTAGTTGGACAGTGCTCTGGTGTAGTCTGAAGCTGGCCACCAAGTGTGTTATTTGTGGAGGCTTTTGGGGGGTACTGGCCAAGGTCAGCTACTGCCTATGTATGCCCTGCTCAGGGCCACTTGGTATTAGCTACAAAGTAATCTTCAGATTGTCACCACTTGTGCTGAGCTTGGAGGTGCTTGGGAGAGGCTAAGCTATAAACTGAGACCAGCTGGCAGTAGTGCCAGGCTTGAGGCCACTTAGCAAGAGGTACAGAGAATGCCAAGGCCAGATGATGCTTGTTTCATGTTTGTGAAATTTTGAGAGATTTTAGTGAAGTCTGTCGCATGAACCAAAACAAGATGTATGGAAAAGCCACTGGAAAGGGCTTGGGTAGGCCCATAGGATGGGTGGGGCAGGATCTCAGGGAATCACCAGGGGTGGGCGAATCATGATAGCCAGGTTGATGGAGTCCCAGATACAGTGCCTGCATTTCCCTACAGGCTGTGGGTGGGGGAGAGCTTCACAAAGGAACTACACCTCTGCCAGCATTTCTGTCTGGGAGAAAGCTGCCCCTCCAGCTCTCTGCCTGAAGCCAGACAATTCAGTTCCTCTCTGTATGTCCTTGGTGCCTTTCAAGCTGCCAAGCGTTGGAGCTCAGAGGGAATGAATCCTAATAAGTCTATGTGGGCCCTTTCAGAGGAATGCCTGGAACTCCAGAAGCTCTCTGTCTTAGCCAAAATCCCTACTGGTTTTCCCAGACAGAAGTTATGGGGACTTCTCTTCCCAGCACTAAAACCCTGGGCTGGGGAGCCTGGTGTGGGACTGGTACCCCTTGCTTCTCTAATAGGATCTCTGCAACTGAAATTTCCTGGTTTTTAAATGCCACAAGTGGTTGTGAGACCAGTCTCTTCTCTGTGCCTCTGCCCCTCCAGTCAGTCCTCATATGGTTTCTTCTGTACATCCTTAGTTATAGTACTTCTGTTCAGCTGGATTTTAGGAGGTTCTCAATGATGGCTGCTCTGTAGTTTAGTTGTAATTTCGATGTGGTCATGTGAGGAGGTTTACCTACTCCATCCTCTTGACCAGAAGCTGACATATGCAATACTTATAGCCCAGCAATTTGGTTCCTAGGTACACCCCCCATGGAAATGCAGACACATGTCCATACAGGAACCTGTATGTGAATGTTCATAACAACATTATTCATAATTGCTAAAAATTTGAAATAACCCAATGCCCAACAACAGAATAGATTATGATATACTCATACAGTGAGGTATTGCACAACACTACATGAGCAATACTAAAGAGACCTGAACAACCTGGGTGAGTCTTGTAAACATAATGTTGCAAAATGAAGCCAGATTTGGAATAAATACTGTATAATTCCATTTATAGAAGCTTTTTAGGGGCAGAGCTACTCTATGGTAATAGAAGTCCAGAGAGTGATGGCAATGAGGAGAAGGGAGCTCTAGCAATTTGGGGGAAGGAATGAGTAGGGCTTCTGGGATGCTGGGAATGCTTTATTTCCTGACCTGGACAGGTTCACTTTGTGAAGACTGATGAAGCTGTTTGTTTACTATTCTGCACTGTTTTGTACATGTGTTTTACTTCAACCAACAAAGTTTATTGTTAAAGAAATTGCATTTAAGAAGAGAGGAGGGGAAGTTTGTGTCCCAAGCAAAACGGTTTAATTTTCCCTGTGAGAAGTAAGGAGCTGGTGCAGATTTTCAAGCAGGAAAGTGATGTGATCCAGCCTTCAAGCAGGTAGAATAACCTGGAGGGTGATGAAGGGGATGAGAGTGGTGGGAAGAGCACTTAGGAGACTGTCACTGCAGTAGAGTATGAAGGAGAAGTGGGTTCCACTCCAGAGCCACTGCAGTGAGGACTGCAGCATCACATAGGAGAACAGGTGTGAGAATGAGTGAGATCTCAATAGAAAGCTGGATGTGAAAATAAAGGGCAGAGAATGGAACTATATTTTCTGGCCAAATATGATGAGCCACAGAGGACAAAGACAGGAGGAAGACAAATCAATTTAGGGCATATTCCCACACTCAATAGGTACCTATTGGTACCTGTCACCAGAATAGATACGGGAGGTGATGATGCTGAGGACAGGAGTAGCAGCCTCCACATTATCATGTCCCCCTTCCTCACCTTCACTGCCCCCATCATTTTCTCAGTTCGTGCCCACCTGATGGGAGATGGCAAACATGGTCCCAGGGCAAAGCTGGGATTTGCTGTGTCTCTGTCCCTTGACAGGACCCACTTTCTTGTTCTCACTACAACTCACTGTTTTTAACAATCAGAAATGTTTATGTTTCTATCAAAGGGATGCTAACAGAGAAGCAACAAGAATAAAGCAAATATAAATGCCCCCATAACCATGAGATCAAACAGCAGCACCCAGAGTGGGGCAGACTGTTATTTCAAGTCGCCTCCTGTTCTCAAGTGGAAGCAGGCTTCCTGGTAACAGCACTGGTGCGGCATTGCTGCCTCAATACCAGCCTGCACCCAACTGTAAGGTTACAACCAGAGGCACCTGGAGCCCAAACGCTCCACAGGACAACTGCACTCTTTAAACAAGTCAGTGTCCAGATTAAAAGAGACTAAAGAGGCATAACCAAGTGAAATGCATGACTTTTAATTTTTTTTTTTAAAAAAGCTATGACCTATATGCCGGGAAATTCTAAGTATAGATGGCATTATGAAGTCATTCATAGGTTTAGGTGTGATAATGGCATTATACAGGAGAATTCCTTCACTCCTTAGAAACATGTTTAAACATTTGGGAATGAAGTGTTATGATGTCTGCAACTTACTTAGAAAAAACAAATATACATGTATTTGTTGTATTCTTTTATCTTTTCTGTATATTTAATATTTACAAGAGAAAATTAATAAAAAGAGTCTCTAAGTGCCCATATGATTAAAAAAACAAAAATTAGTTTAAAAATTTTTGATTTAAAAACAATGGTTTTTAAATCAAAAACACTTTATGCCAGAAATATTCACAGAGCAAATTATATGGCTTAATTCTATGTTCCAGTCAGTTACTGAGGAGAAATGGGATATTAAGCTGCAGATGGGAAGTAAAGACATGGCAAGTAAAGGCCCAGGAGAGAGGGTCAGAACCAATCCCAAATGCATGCAGATAGCACATGAAGTGAGAAGGACATAGAGTCATATCTTCTGAAAAACTGTCATGAGAGATGTTTAATAATCAGAAGCAGGATAAGTCAGGAGCTCAAACACCAGTTCTGGCACTCACTAGCTATAGAAGTTTGGGTAAGTTTTTTTCTTTTCACTTCCTTCAGGTTACTTTATCAAAAATGAGGATTAAATTACAAAAATTCACAATTTGGGGAGAGATGTATGTGTTACCCTTAGCAAACTATCTGGTATAATTAGTGTTTAAAGGTTGGTGCTATTATGATCACAGACATATGAAGTCTATCCTGATAAACTTCAGCCATTATTAATATAACAAGAATGGTTGGCACAAAATCAATGTGACCTGGCAGCCAAGGAGAGTGGACTGGAATGCACATGCATGATCAATGGTGACTTCACTGTATTAGTCAGTGGGGGCAGTAGATGCCATTGAGTGAGCATGTGTACTATGCGGTCATCGCATTCAAAATGACTGCGTGAACAGAGCAATGATCTGCATTAAATTTTGTGTTAAACTTGAACATTCCTCTGTGGAAACCATTCGGATGATTCAGAAGGCCACAGCTATGGGCAACTGGTGATTGGCAGCTTCATCATGAGACCACACCTGCTCATGCATCACATCTCACTCAGAGCTTTTTTGTGAAACATCAAATCACCCCGGTGACTCAGACCCCATACAGCCCAGATTTGGTGCCCTGCAACTTCTGGCTTTTCGCAAAACTAAAATCACCTTTGAAAGAGAAGAGATTTCACGTGATCAATGAGATCCAGGAAAATATGATGGGGCAGCTGATGGTGATTGGGAGAACTGTGTGAGGTCCCAGGGTAGCTACTTTGAAGGGAACTGAGACATCATTGTCCTATGTACAATGTTTCTTGTATCTTCTTTAATAAATGCCTCTATTTTTCATATTACAAGGATGGATACCTCTTGGACAGAACTTATAGTTTACAAAATTAGGGAGAAATGGGAATTGTGGAGTTCCACTTCCACACAAGTGAGGGTGATCAAGTGAGGGTGACAGCCCACCTAATGGGACAGGCAGTGTGAAGAAATAGAACCAGAACAGCCTGATCAAACCCGAACCTGATAATCCTCCCTTCCTCACTTTTTACTTGTGTGGCCTTAGGTAATTTATTTCATCTTTCCAAGTCTTAGTTCTCTTGTGATGTGTCTAAAAAGTTAAAATAACAAATGCATTGAATAAATGGTAGCAATTTTTATTAAAATCTGAATGGATATATCTAAAACATTCTTCATGATGTTTTACTGTTTAAAACATTTACTGAACTGAACTGTACGAGAATTCTTGCTGTCATATATAAATAACTAAGACGTTTTATTTGTGGGGGGAAGGCATGGATTAGGTGGCTGACCTCTTTCACAAAATTTTTAATTTACAACAGAAAGTGCGCAGCTCTCCATTAGATTTTAGGGAGGAAAGCTACCGAGATGAAAATGCATCAGCATGTTACCGCAGCCTTTTGACATCTGATTAACCTTGCTCTTCGGTGTGGTTTTGCTTGTTTTTAGATTTTTTCCTTTCTGTTTGGTTGCATTTTATATGGGACAGGGTAACCACAACTGAGGGTACCTGTACAGGTGAGTCTGCTCCACAGCATGATTACATTCTGCTACTTGTCCCTTACCTTCTTTTTTCTCAAGCAGAAACATAAGAGGTCAGTGAGGGCACCCAGTTGAAACAGCAGAGGGGCAGTCTTCAGTGAAGAGAACATAGCTCCAGACAGCAAAGAGACTGAGGACCAGTCATCCAATCACAGCATCTTCCTCCACAGTCACCTCTGAAGAGCTCTGCCCACACCAGGACACCCTGTGAGGGGGAGGGGGTAATGTCAATCCCAGAGGTTGAGAAGACTTATGCAGATTATTGGGTCAAGCTAAATTTAACATGGAGTAAGTATTTGGTTAGTGTTCTTCCTGCTAATAAGCAGAAGGAATCTTGAGTGAAACACCTGAGTAGTTGTATACAATTTCAAGGAGCTATTCTTGGAAAGATCTGAGTGGCAGAGCGAACTAAGTTTTGCAATGACTCTACATCATGTCCGCATGTTGAGGGTGGAGAGTCCAGAAATGGTCAGGTATACTGAGGGTGGTGGTTAACTTTATAGATCAGCTTGCCTGGATCATGGAGTACCCAGGTATTCGGTCAAACATTATTTATGGCTGTTTCCAGATGAAGTGAGCAATGAGTCTGTGGCCTGGGTAAAGCAGATATCTTCCCCAATGTGGGCAGGCCTCATGAACTCCACTGAGGCCTGAATAGAACAAGAAAACACAGGATGGGAGAGTTTGCTCTCCGCCTGACTTCTGAGCTGGGATGTGGTCTCCTCTCCTCAGACTGGAAATGAATCCATCAGCTCTGCTGATTCTCAGACCTTTGAACTCAGATTGGACTTTATACTACCACCTTTCCTGGGTCTCCAGCTTATAGACAGCAGATCTTGGACTTCTCAGCCTCCATAATCATGTGGGCCAATCCTTGTAATCTCTCTCTCCACACACACACATGCCCTATGGTTCTGTTTCTCCAGAGAACCCTAATGAATACACTGAGGTTTGTGTCTCACTAGCATGTAGGCTGCAGCTGAAGTCATGGATGTGGATAATATCTTCCAAAGCAGGTTTGGCAGGAGCAAGGAACATAGCACCTAGTACGGCACCAAAAGAAGTCCACTTCAGGATTAGGAAGAAGTCTGAGGGGAACAGCAGAACCAGGAGTCTGTGGTATCACAGCACTGGAGAAAACCAGAAGGAATGGCATTTTAAATCAGATTTGGACTTTTCCCATTGCTAACTTTACACGTTTGAGCAGCCACTTTTCCATATTGACTTGCTTAATTTTTGTAGCTTCTCCATATTGTTTTGAAATGCTACTGCCAAGGACAGTTGCAAATGAAAATAAATATTGGTCCTTAAAATATTTTTCTATGAGGTGCAGTGGGGAACCGACATGGTGCCAAACAAACAAACAAACAAACAAACAATCAAACATCACTGCACAGATTACTTGTTGGAAAGGGGGAAATGCAACCTTCATAAAAGGGCTTGGTGTGGTCAGAGTTCTATCACTGGGTATTAGACAGCCACTCCGCCTTTCATAGAACAACATAAATGTGTATAGGGAACTGGTCTGTGTGGAATGGCAAATGTAGCCCAGCCCTATCGGAAAACCGACAAGCACGAGTCAGCACACAGGAAGCCAAACCCACAGATTGGCTTTCTGGTGGGAAACCAGGCATGCATTATACCTAGGCTGCTTTGAGGCTTGCTCTTGCTAAAACTCCCTCACCCTGAGTTGAAACAGCAAACGTTTTCTGCATATCTTTAAAGTAACTTCCTGAAGTCTGCTAATTCTCCCAAGGAGCGCATGTAACCAGACCAATAACTCTTATCGTTCCCTTGCATTTGCAACATTTTTCCTTATTAATCTGTAGGAAGTAATCAGTAACATCCTTTTCTATGTTATCTGTAAAAAGTAATCACCTAAAGCAAACCTGAGCATAATGAATGAAAACCTTCTTTTATGTATGCTATTAGAAAGCAATAAAAGGTTGTCCAGGCAAGGGTCGAGGCGCTCTATCTCTCAGAGAGTGGCTGTGCCGTCCCTTTTTCTCCACAGGAATTCTGTAGTCTGTTGCATCCACAACATACGGACTCTTCAGGACGGACTCCGAATCAAATATGATGCTACTATAACTGAACACAGGTCTGGCTGCCTGTTTATGTGAAAGCCAATAGTCAAGAGGCAGGTGCTAATGTAAAGGAAAGTGGTTTATTTTTGGGAGTTGGCCACTTGGAAGATGGGACTCATGTCACAAAGCCCATCTCCACCTCTCAGTGGAGGCAGAGACTTTTATAAGGAAGGAGAGGAGAACGGAACAAAGAAATGAGGGAGGGGGTTGAAAAGTTCTCTACATGCATACTAGCACAGTTCATTCTGATAAGGCAAGTGATGATCCGGTGTGCATCATCCTGGTTTAGTCATCCTGGCTTCACACCATCTTGGCTCCATGGTTGAAGGTCAGCAAATCTCCTGGAGCGGGAATGCCTGAAGGTCAGACACTGTATCTTTAGAAGCTAGTTCCTAGGATTCTTATACAAACATATTGTTCATCTACAAGCTACATATGTCAGCAATTACAGAAACAATGTCAAAAGATTTCCAACCATTACAATTTCCCACTGTTACACTATCACTTAGGAAGTGTTCTCATCCAAAAACAGTTAAGCTGAGTTGAATGAAACCTTTCTATCTGCCTTCAGTTGATGGATAAATAGGAAGTAAAGGAATAAGTGAAGTAGCTCCATAAGGAAACAAGCAGGAGATGAGACAGTCTACCATATAACTACACTCAGCATTCAGCATATGTTTTAACTGTCCCTTCAAAAACTTCAGGTCATATAAAAAGGGCTCATATAAATTTGTACTGGGGCGCAGGAGGAGACTATGTTTTATTGCGAGAGATTATATTAGGCACAATAATGCAATATATAGTCCTTAATTGGACTCTGGAATGTATACAAAATGGCAAGTTTTGAGATAATTGAAAAACTTAACTATGGATTGATGTTAGACATACTAGGGAATTATTAATTTTGTTAGGTATGATAGTGATCGTGTGATTATAAAGTAAACATTCTTGTTTGAAAACAAGCCTACTGAAGTACTCAGAGGTGAAATGTCATATTGTCTACAACTCACATTGCAATGCCACAGAAAAATGGGGGAGTGTTCCTATTTTATAGAGATAACAACAAGAGGTAAAATGTCATGTCTATAGCTTACATTAAAATATTTCACACTCGAGCTACCCCCTATCCTTCACAGACTATTCCAAAAAATCCAAAATGATGGAAGACTCCCAAACTCCTTTTATGAAGCCAGCATCATCCTAAGCCCAAAACCAGATAAAGACACAACAAAGAAAGAAAACTTCAGGCCAATATCACCCATGAACATAGACGCTAAAATCCTCAACAAAATATTGGCAAACCACATCCAGCAATGCATTAAAAAGATCATACACCATGACCAAGTGGGATTCATCCCAGGGACACAGGGATAGTACAATATTTGCAAATCAATAAATGTAATACATCATGTAAACAAAAGGAAAGACGAAAATCACATATCATATCAATAGATGCAGAAAAAGCATTTGATAAGGTACAACACCCATTTATAATAAAAACACTCAGCAAAGTGGGAAGAGATGGAGCATACCTCAATATAATAAAGACCATATATGAAGAACCTACAGCCAGCATCATACTCAATGGGCAAAAACTAAAAGTTTCCCCACTAATATCAGGAACAGGACAAGGATGTCTGCTGTCACCATTTCTATTCAATAGTATTGGAAGTCTTATCTACAGTGATCAGACAAGAAAAAGAAATAAAAAGCATCCAAATTGGAAAGGAGGAAGCAAAACTGTCATTGTTTGCAGATGACATGATAGTGTACATAGAAAACTCTATAGACTCCACCAAAAAACTGGACCTAATAAGTGTATTTGGCAAAACACAAAGTCAATATTCAGAAATCAAAGGCATTTTTGTATACCAACAATGAAATATCAGAAACAGAAATCAGGAAAAAATCTCATTTGATAGAGCAACAAGAAAAATAAAGTACCTGAGAATAAACCTAACCAAGGAGGTAAAAGACCTGTACTCAGAAAACTAAAAAACACTGCAAAATATTAAGGAAGATGCAAACAAATGGAAACATATACCATGTACATGGATTGGAAGAATTAACATCATCAAAATGTCCATACTATCCAAAGCGATTTATAGATTTGACACAATCCCTATTGCCAATGACATATTTCACTGATATGGAACAAACATTTCAAAAATGTATATGGAACTATATACAACCCTGAATAGCCACAGCAAATCTGAGAAAGAAGAACAAAGTAGGAGGGATCACAATACTTGACATCAAACTATATTACAAGGCTGTGGTAATCAACCTAGTACTGGCATAAAAACAGACACATAGACCAGTGGAACAGAAGAGAGAGCCTAGAAATAAACCCAAGACTCTACAATCAATTAATATTTGACAAAGAGGGCAGCAGCATAAAATGGAGCAAAAAATAACCTCTTCAACAAATGATGTTGGGAGAGCTAGACAGCTATATTGAAAAAAATGAAACTCAATCACCAACTTATATCATACACAAAAATAAATTCAAGGTAGATAAAAGACTTAAATATAAGTATTTATATTATAGAGTCTTTTAAAAGACTCGTGACACCATAGTCTTTTAAAGACTCGTGACACCATAAAAGTTCTAGAGCAAAACATAGGCAGGAAAAATCTCAGATATTCCACATAGCAATATTTTCACTGATATGTCCCCTAGAGCAAGGGACATAAAGGAAAGAATAAACAAATGGGACTTCATCAAAACAAAAAGCTTCTGCACGGCTAAAGAAAATATCAGAAAAATGAAAATGGAACCAACTGCATGGGAAAATATGTTTGCAAATGATACTTCAGACAAGGGTTTGATCTCCAAAATCTGTAAAGAATTCACACAACTCCACTTCAAGAAGACAAACAACCCAATTAAAAAATGGGCAAAGGACCTGAACAGACACTTCTCCAAGGAGGACATACAGAGAGCCCAGAGACATATGAAAGGATACTCAGCATCACTAGTCATCAGAGAGATGCAAATTAAAACCACAATGAGGTACCACTTCACACCAGTCAGAATGGCCATCATAAACAAATCAACACACAAGTGCTGGTCAGGTGGTGGAGAAAAGGGAACCCTAGTACACTGTTGGTGGGAATGCAGACTTGTGCAGCCACTGTGAAAAACAGTATGGAATTTCCCCAGAAAACTAAAAATGGAACTACCTTTTGACCTGGCAATTCCACTGCTGTGATTATACCCTAAGAATCCTGCAACACCAATTCAAAAGAACATGTGCACCCCTATGTTCATAGCAGCACAATTTACAATAGCCAGGTGCTGGAAGCAGCCTAGGTGCCCATCAGTAAATGAGTGGATCAAAACACTATGGTACATTTACAGAATGGAATACTACGCAGCAGAAAGAAAGGAGCTCCTACAGTTTGCAACAGCATGGATGGATCTGTAGAACATCATGCTAAGTGAAATAAGCCAGGCAGTGAGAGAGAAATACCACATGATCTCACCTATAAGTGGAGCCTAATCAACAAAACAAACAAGCAACCAAAATATAACCAGAAACATTGAAATAAAGAACAAACTGACAGTAACCAGAGGAGATGGGGGAGGGGTAACAGGGATGCAGAGGAAGGGTAATCAACGAATATATATAAAGGACACATGGACAAAGCCAAAGGGGGTGGGATGAAGGGTGGGAGGCTGGGATGGGTGGGGTGGGGGGGAAATGGATATAACTGCACTTGAACAATAATAAAGAGAATTCAATGATTCTGCAAAGCCAAAAAAAATTATTTCACACACAAACATGCAAATTAATGAAACACGTACAGCAGAGTTGGACATTACTAATGTTCACCCATATCTACTTCCTGATACCTGGAGAATTACACTGCCCCAGATTCTTGAAGTGGATACAGTAGTGGCCAAGTTATTAGACCTGGCTGGTAGAGAACGGGTGAAAATAAGGAAGTACCTTTGGGGCAAGATCTAATCACCGGTACTAACTCTCCAGTTCGTAACTGGCCTGGATGTTTAGCCACATGAAAGCCAGCCTCTTGTGAAATTAGCATTAAAACATCATGGAGCCTTTGTAAACTTGGGTCCCCAAGCAATGCCTAAAAGAAATGTAGCCTCCAATCTCCCACAAACTTATGTTGAACACATAGTAGTAAATTTGTTGCTTTAAATGCCACTGTAAAGCCACTGGGATTGTTTGTCACTGAAATATAACCTAGCCTTTCCTGACTGATACAGTCAACAAATATAAAAACTAAGTGATGGATTTACTAGCCTATCTACTTTTCTGACATTTTTAAAAATAAAATGTCTAAAGGTTGATTTTCTTTGAAAATGAGTATCTATATTGCTGGTATTAGTTCAATGAGATTTTTGCTTACTAACACCTTCTTTTGCAATGCCAGAAACAACTCAATATTGTCAGAGTAAATATTTTAGTATAATGGAAAGAGTAAGGACTTAGTGCTTCTTCTAAAATTTACTCTGATTGGCAATTTCTTTGGATTTCAGTTTCCTTTCCTATAAAATTAAGAATTTAGACAAGACAGTTTCTGAAGTGCTTTCCACTTACAAAATGTAATGATTAAGTATTTTAGGTGTTTAATACCATTTACTTTTAAATAGATACATATGTATGTGTTTTACACAGATAGATAGGGAATGGAAAGGCTAAGAGATACCTAAAATTCATGACTATATATATATATATATATATATATATATATATATATATATATATATGAATGAGACACTGAGGCATTAAATATCCATGAGGTTTTGATTCCCCACTGTTTCTAGCTAGCCCTATATGTCCTGTGTCTAAAAATTGCAACTAACCCCCATAGCTGCTCAGTAGGCTAATTGCTGATCATTAAGGGGGCCATACATCCTTGACCCAGTGGCCACGGGCACCTTCTCTGATTGTGCTTCCTTTTTAAACCTTGACCTTGTCCTTATGACATCATAACAGGGATCCTGATGTAGCAGAGACACAGATACATGACACCAGGATTCAGAGAGTGTGGCCTTCCCACCTGCGTGCACCTTACCTAACTCCATCAACTAACCCCATTTCTTTCTATTTGCTTTTCCGTGTGTGTTTTACATTGACTTAATCACTTAGTTTTAAGTGCTTGGAGCAGTTATATTTGGCTGGTGGGACTTTCTGTACTGTGACCTCTGAAACTGGTTGGCTTGTTGTGTCCAGTTGGTGATGAATACGGTATGAATCCCAACTTAGTTAGCAAGAAAACCAGGTCACACTGCAGAAATGCTCTCTGACATTAAAGGAAAATTTGAGATGAAAATTTTCAACATAGGAGCACTGTAAAAAACTGATTCTTTGTCTGATATAGAAAAGGCATTAAACAACAGATGGTGAAATAAATTCAGAACAAAAGTCAATGGTGACCTGGTCAAATCTGTAGAAGGAAAAAAAAACCCATGAAAATATTCAAAGCCAAAGGAGATGATGTGGTTGTTAGTGGAGCTGGGACTAATGTGGATAAGGAGAAATGCCTGGCAGAAATCCAGCTGAAGCAGCAACTGCCCACCTCTGGGAGCTCACTTTCAGGGCTGATGCCCAGCCTCCCACCTCTGCCGGAGTGCACAAAGATGAACATATCATCAAGCAGAACAGCTTCTGCCAAACATGACCATACTGCTCATGGTCCTGTCACTCATCACAAAAATGAGGAACTTATACCTAAACTTAATAAGTAAAGAATTTAATCGAATCTTTGAAAACATAATGAATTAGCAGAGTGACAGAAAGCAATCTGCTCCAAGACAATCCATCACTGCAGTTTTGTCTTTTCCAGAATGTCTTATAATAGCATCCCCATATTTAATATCTTGTACCAGGTTTCTTGCACTCAGCCTGATGCCTTTGAGACTGATTCCCACCTTGCGTCAACCATGTGCTCTTTATCTTTGCTGAGAAGAAAGAACTCAGTGGTGTGGTTGGCCACAATCCATGTACCCACTCATTCAATGAAGATGAATGTTTTGGTTGTTTCCATTTGGGGGCTATTACAGGTAAAGCTTGTGCAAGTTTTTGTGAAAAGAACTTTTTTATTTATTTAGGGTGAAACCACTGGAGTGGGATTGTTAGGCCATAGGGAAGAATATGTTTAACTCCATGAGAAATTGCCCCATTCTGCATCCAGAGCAACATTTGAGGGTTCAGTTGCTTGTATCCTCACCAACCCTGGGTAGTGTCAGTATTTTTTAATCCAATCAGCTTGATCAATCTGTAGTGATTCCTTTTTTCTCTCTCTTTCTTGGGGAATTTTGCAGATTAATTAATCATAAGTAAAGAAATGACCTCTGTCACCTATTATACATCTGTGGAAGAAAAAGGGGAAAGGGGCTGCTGAGGGAAAACATCTTACCTACCCAAACAGCAATAAGATCTTCAGACATCATCAGAAGAAGGGATTTGGTAACAGATGTTATAAAAATAAAAATAAAATAATGGTTTTTCCTCTCTAACAAGAAGATTACATGCAGCCAACAGTACATACCACTATCAGGGGATACATATCCTAACCTCCCAGTCTGAATCTAAATAGATATCAGTTACACACACACACACACACACACACACACACACACACACACACACATACACAGTCTGACAGCATACATATGGGCATTACAACAAATGGAGACAATAACTGGAAACCAGGCAGAAACAGACAGCTAGTGCAATGGGCTCAGGGAACCAGGCTCTCTACTCATACAAAATGAAGAGCTGCACCACATAGTGGGCCAGACCAAAACCTGGGGTGAAGCTGCAAGCTGCCTGAAAGAGGGCTGCTGGCCTCTGACAAAGCTTGGGGATGAGGGGATCTTGAGGAGAAGCCACAGGGACCCCCTGGCCCGACTTACTGATGGAAGCACTGTTTTTTGTTGCACAGATTTAAGAAGTACCAGAGGACAAAAACAAAGGAAAACAACCCTGCTGGGTTGCCTGGAAGCTCCTGCCCCCACTCCCTCACCTACCACTACAAGACCACAATCAAAATTTGGGGAACTGTATATTGAGTTTGTTAAATTACAGTCTATAGTTGAAGACATCATTGACAACATATTTGCTGATTCCTAAACAATACCAAGTGCAATAACTATTTGATCTGTGAATTGGCAGACTATAAACTGAGAAGCTAATAGCAGTAAGATAGAGAAATACAACTAAACTGTACAACATTTCCAAATAATGGTTGGATATTGCCCAATTTACACCTTAAATGGGATATCTGGAGCCTGGTAACAGGAAGTAATGGGCAAAGTAACTCATAAAATAAATACATTAATCGGACGAGAACACATTATGTCATGGAAAATAGCTAATTAGGTTCTAGAAACTTTAGAACACTCTGGAACAAATTCTTTGGTAACAAGTGCTGAACAAAGACACTCCTTTAAGCAATGAAGCTGTTTTAACAGCTATCTGATGATGTAAGCTTTTCAGCCATCAAGGGAGAAATGAATTATTAGAGGAGAATGCCTGAGTCAGAGATGGCAGTTGGATTACAGGCAGATATATACAAAGAGTAAAGAAATATTGTCTCAACACCATGGTTACAACCTCAGGGTTGGCTGTTGCTGTCCCCCAGATCTGCAATGTGAGGGTCACTCCTGCAGGAATGCAGCCACCTCTTTCCCCAATAATGGCACCCAGTCATGCACAGAAAGCCACAAAGACAAAATGAGCTCAGCTGTCAAATGCAGGAAGGGGCAGGGAGTATGGTTGGTACACCTGGAGGTGGGGGCTTCTGCCTTCCCTCTTCTCCAAGCGGACACAGGGACAAAAATTTCCTCTGACTCATCTGGCTTATACAGGTTTAAGAAGCACCAATGTAAAACAGCCCAGAGGACAAAAACAAAAATAAGCCCCTTTCTTACAAAAGACCCATGATGATATCAAGCTCCATAACTAGAAAAACCTTAGTGCAGGGGGAAAAAAAACTTCACAAAGACAAAACTATTAAATGTAAGTTGAATAAGTTCTAAAACTTGGTTGGTAAATGCAGAGTTTTATTAACTATATTAAAAATGGTGTGAATGATTTTTCTATTTTACATGAATTCTTGGACAAATTATATTAGTTTGACAACAGATATATGTGTCTTTTCTCTAACCTCATTATTTTAAACTTTCTAAATTTCCTCTGCTGGATTTATGGGTCAAATAAATTATCATTATTTATACAAAATATTATAAGGCACAAAAATATATACATACATATTTAACTAAATTAAAGAATAACTGCTGTTTTATATAAGGACTGGCTCTTATAAACTCCAAATAATAGTGCAAATCATTTTAAGTTGGTTATTTCACTTCTATCAATATGTGATATTTAAACAGCATTCCTTTGACTCTTGAAATCAACAATGATTATATTATACTGTAAGCATAATTTTTGAAATTTTTAACTAACTTTAAGGCTTGTTACTAATATAAAGTTAATTAATAACATTGTTACCTGAAATCTTTGGTAATTAAAATGCATAAGTAAAGGTAGATTACAAAATAATTGATCAGGCATTAACACGTATTTGCTATTTGCAAAGTTCCAATTATGGTGGTAAATTTATGTGAGATATATTGCCTTTTATACTATATTGCTAAGGTTAATTAATTTTAAAAAGCTGAACTTAAAACTTCAAAATTTTATCTAACTGCATTTGTGTATTTAGATAACCTCCTGCAGATAGCAATTGTAACCTCTGGACAAAACACAGTCAACAATATTGTAATAACTGTGTATGGTGCCAGGTGGGTACTATAAAGAGGATCACTTCATAAACTATATAATTGTCTAAACATAATGCTGAACACCTGAAACTAATATAAAATGTATTTAAACTAAAATGTATATAAAAATGTGTATTAAACTAGAAAAGCTTTTGAGTAATAAAGAAGAGAACAAATAGTTTAGATAGAAGTTATTTTAATCTTTGACTATACAGTCTGCTCTTTAAAAATGAAAGAAAACATTTTGTTCTTTGTTTTTTTAATATATTTTATTGATTATGCTATTACAGTTATCCCATTTCTCCCCCATCACTCCCCTCCACCCTGCACATCCCCTCCCACTCATATTCCCTCCCTTTAGTTCATGTCCATGTGCCATAAGTTCTTTGGCTTCTACATTTCCCACAGTATTCTTGCCCTCCCCCTATTTTCTGCCTACCGTCTGTGCTACTTGTTCTCTGTACCTTTTCCCCCTCTCTCCTCCTCCCCCTCCCCTGTTGCTAACCCTCCATGTGATCTCCATTTCTGTGTTTCTATTCCTGTTCTATTGTTGGTTTAGTTTGCTTTTGTTTTAGGTGTGGTTGTTAATATCTGTGAGTTTGCTGTCTTCTTACTGTCATAATTTTTATCTTCTTTTTCTTAGATAAGTCCCTTTAACATTTCATATAGTAAGGGCTTGGTGATGATGAACTCCTTGAACTTAACCTTATCTGAGAATCACTTTATCTTCCCTTCCATTCTAAATGAAAGCTTTGTTGGGTAGAGCAATCTTGGATGTAGGTCCTTGCCTTTCATGACTTGGAATATTTCTTTCCATCCCCTTCTTGCCTGTAAGGTCTCTGTTGAGAAATCAGCTGACAGTCTGATGGGAACGCCTTGGTAGGTGACTGTCCCCTTATCCCTTGCTGCTTCTAGAACTCTCTCCTTCATTTTAATCTTGGCTAATGTAATGATGATGTGCCTTGGTGTGTTCCTCCTTGGGTCTACCTTCTTTGGGACTCACTGAGCTTCCTGGACTTTCTGGAAATCTATTTCCTTTTCCAGATTGGGGAAGTTCTCCTTTATTATTTGTTCAGAGAACTTTTCCACTTGTTGCTCTTCTTCTTCCCCTTCTGGTACCTCTATAATTCGGAAGTTGAGACGTTTAAAGATGTCCTGGAGGTTCCTAAGCCTCTCCTCATGTTTTTGAATTGTGGTTTCTTCATTCTTTTCTGATTGTATGTTTCTTTCTTCTTTCTGATCCACTCCATTGATTTGAGCCCTAGTTTTCCTCCCATCTCTATCGGTTCCCTGTGTGTTTTCCTTCATTTCACTTATTGTAGCCTTCATGTGTTCATCTAATTTGTGAGCAAAATCAACCAATTCTGTGAGCATCCTGATCACCAGTGCTTTGAACTGTGCATCTGATAGGTTAGCTATCTATCGGTCACTTAGATGAATTGGCTCTGGGGCTTTGATCTGTTGTCCTGTTTGAGCCATTTTTTGGGGGGGTGTGGTCAGGTTATGGCTGTTACATAGTGAGGGGTGGAGCCTTAGGTGTTCCCCAGGGCAGGGAAGCCCAGTTGCTGAGTAGGGACACTGTACTTGGGGGCAGGGTCCAAGACAGAACAATGGCGCTTGCTCTGCTCTCTCTCAGGTTCCAGTCCCTTCCACTGATTCCCCTTTGCCTGGATTATCTGCATGTGAATGTGGGATCACCTGGTCAGCCAGCCGCCTTGCGTAGCCTCACTGGGTCTACACTGTTGCCACCCCGTGCCCAAGGTCTGCTAGCCACCACCTGTACACCTGGGATCTGCCAGCCGCTGCTGCCTGCACGCCCGGGTCTTCCAACCTCCACTTTTTCCTGCCAGGACTCCATCCCTCTTACCGGTCTGGATGAATGGTTGTTGGACCTCCATACAATTCAATTTTCTATCAGTTCTGCTTGTTTTCTTGCTTCTAAATCTTTGTTGTCCTTAATTTTGGTTGTGAGAGGAGGCATAGTGTGTCCACCTACACCTCCATATTGGCCAGAAGTCTGTTCTTTGTCTTCTGTGGAGTACTGAACTCCATGGTTATGTCTTATCTCTGGAAGAGTGAGACTTCTGAGGGATTATCTGTTTGTTGCTTTGCAGTGATTTCTTGAATCATTTTAAACAACAGTCACATTTCTAAGAAGCTAAATTTACTTGTTACTGTACTTAACATAAACTTTGTTTTCAGGTTTAATAATTTCTTCTCTTTAGAAAACTATGACACGTATTCATCTCCCTATGTGATTTTTTGTTTGACAACTCTTTTGTTCTTCCTGTTGAACAAATGAAAACAAGGTCTGTGACTTCCTATGAAGTCACTCAGAACTAGGACCAAATCTCCCCAAATTAGTACTTAATTTAGAAGTCCTTTTGTTACTGGACAGGAGACCTGGCCCTGAGCAGGTCTGCCCAGGGCTGGCCTGTAGTGAGTAGGTTCTTGACTTTGTGCAGGAATGATTTCACAACACCAGTAATTTTTAGAGGATATTTATTAAAGGTGGGGACAGTGAAACAAGGCAGGGCCTAGCACAGAAGAAGCAATAGGAGAGAGCCTAAGCAGGGCTGCTATCAGCACACTGGGAAGTCAGAGAAAAGGGGGCCTGGAGACAGGTTCAGGAGATTAGATGCTGCTGTCCATTGCTCCCCTGGTTATAAGTCTCATGGGGGCCCTTAGAGTTTAGGAGATGTGTGCTTGTGAGGGAAGAAAAGAAGAAAGGAAAGGTGTGGGGACATGCTCCCAAGAGGGAGAGGGCTAGGCTCTTTGTTTTGAGGGTTTTATCTCTCTCTTGCAGGCGGGAATCGTAGGGGAGGTCACACTGGAGTATTTCAGCAGAATGTTCATCAGTTTTCCAGGTGTGTCTTTGAGGGCTGTGGTCTCCACTGATTGGCCAATGACAGGGCTGGGGGTCATTAGTCATTGCAGCTGGTCCTGTAATTGCCCACCTGGTGGGCAATTTTGCTGCCTTTCTGGGCCTGGAGCTGAGGCCTAGATGTTATTTCCAGGGAGGTGACTTTCTGTATCTGCCTCTAAATTCCTCAGTGAGTTTGTTTAGCTACCTATCTCAGTTTCCCCATTCCATTTGCCAAGGAATTGTCCGAGCTTCTTACTATCCTGTCTCACTGTCTCTAATCTAGGTCCATGTTGAAAACAACATTGGCAAGCTGAAAAAGAGAAACTGGATTAATTACGTAGTGATAAAATGTTATCAATGTGTTTCAATAATTGTTTACTTTTCAGGTTGAACAGAACATATTTGGGTTCATGCATAATGATGAGGCAAAGCTGTTCATGAATTGATGTATTCTTAATTACAAACCCCTTGTAATTTGGTGGCAGCTAATACATACTTTATGAAAGAAATCAAATGCCTTGGATATTTGTCAATATCTTCACTGATCTTAAGTTGCTTCTCTCTTGATTGGTTAAAATATACCCAAATAGAAAATTCTACTCTCCTTCATTCTGATTCAATACCATCAAACAATCAGAGCTATTCAGTCTTATCACCTGCTAGTGGTTTCATAAACTATAAAAATGAAATTGTTTTCTATAAGTGGCAAAAAGGGAGGAAGGTCTTAATTTTAAAAAATGTTACCAGATAAAAACAGACTTCTGAAGGAACAAAATTAGTATTTCCAGGACACTAGAGAAAAAGATGACTCCATTGATATGTGCCTTATGCTTTTAGTGTTTCACTTAGGTTGAGAACCACTGTCATCACCTGTGAATTGCCCGTCAGTTTTACAAACTCACTCAAAAGTGGAAAATCAGTCTTAATATTAATGATATGTGTTGGACCCATCTGTACCTGGGTGCAGGGGCCCTGTATTTGGCTTGCATGCACAATATAAAAATGGTTATTTGATGTGTTTTCTAGCAACAAATTTCTAGCATAACTTTCTGAGCAACTCAATCTTATTATGAAAGGCAATCCTTAGTTTGTGCTGTTCATGGTAGCTAAAATTCAGAAGTCTGCACATGCACTGGGTGAGGAATCAGAGAAAAAACTTGGGAGCAACTACAAAAACGGGAATAAGGGGAGAAATCTAATAAAGGAGGAGGCTACAGAGCAGGTGCCCCACATGAGGTGTGCAAATGCCATATCTCGGGCTGGCCCCTGGTACTGAGCATGCAAACTCTCAACAATACAGCTAATGCTAAAAGAACCAGTAAGAGATTTTAGCTACTGTTCAGTGCAAAAGAGGCAGAGTTTATGTCAAATATGTTAACCACCTACCGAAACAAAATAATCCATACTACTCAGAGGAACAATGGAATCCAATGTCTCAACAATTAAAATCCTTTGCTCTGTATTGTACTGTCAATGGATCTTTTATCTATGCATGATTTTACACTAACTTTGGTCATTTATAAAACATTGATTCATTGAGTTATGCATATCCTTCAAACGTTGAAACATTTCATTGTTCAGTATTAAAAACCACAGTCATTAATGTTACTAGTGATCTCATCAGACAAGTTTTTAAATGTCATAAAGCTCTTGCGCTCATTATGGTGGGTACAGGTTTTTCAAAATTCCAATTTTCACTTGAAATTTCCAATTTTATTGTAGGCAGCAAATATTGTCACTTTCCTTGAAGTAAAAAACTCATATCATTTGGTTTTTTAGAAAATGTCTTCCAAATACTAAATTCTGAATTATCAGTGTGTATACCATTATTCTTTCAATTAAAAACAGTGTTTCATGAAAGAATCAGCTAGCTCCGTTCTTAGCTCAATCAACCACACATTACTTTTTCTCTCTGCTTCTGTGTTGTGACCATTGAAGGCCTCACAGGTGCACGAGATTCAGGAAGACAGAAGAATACTCACAGAGCTGTTGGGATGTCTGATATACCTTTATTCAAGGGTGGGCGATCCATCATGCTGCACGCCGCGTGTCTCCTTGCATATCTCTGCATGTCACCTATCCCTTCTGTGTGGCACCCAGCATGGCACCCAGCAGGGAGTCCCTGCCCCCTTAAATACTGGAGACAAACAAAGCTGGCAGGATTCCAACAGATCTTATGCAACAGAGCTTCATACTACACATGAGAGCCCACCCAAGGCTATGGGAACACTTTATCGGACACAGTCTCTAGGCTATGAGATCCCTGCTTATCAGGCCCATTCTCAAGGTTATGGGAACACTGCTTTCCTTAGTTGCCCAGAAACCTGGGTGAGGAAGCCAGACTGCCTCCATTTACCCTATAGCTTCATTATGCAGCAAAACTGATTTTTTGCATGATTCACATATTCTTACATAGAATATTAAAAAGACATGTATTTAAAAGTGAAGATTTAAAGAAAATAGTAGTTTCTGTGGCGTCATCAAGGAAATTCTTAAGTAACTAGCTACTAGCACAGCTTGGTGCCACTGCCTTGATTTGTGCTTACATGCCAACAGTTTTATGGGTGACTGATTTTGTACTATCACTGCAAATGTCATAATATTAAAACAAGCAAATAATATCTTACCATTTTTCATGAAAATAGTTTCGGCATCTTGGAGAACCTCTGGAGTCATCAAATCACACTTTGAGAACCACTGTGTAAGAGAAAATGTAACCAGAGGAGACTGACCTCAAGGTGACCCAGATGTTTTAATCAGTAGAGAAGGAATTTAAAGCAGGTATTATAAGTATGCTCAAATTTTTAAATAGAAATATGCTCAAAATGAATGATCAAATAAGAAATCTCAGAATAGAAACTACTCAAAAGAACAAAATAGAAAGTTATGGAACTGAAAAATACCATTCCAAAATTTTAAAAACTCACTGGATGAGCTCAACAGTAGATTGGAAAGGAAAGAAGAAAAAGTCAGTAAGTGGCAGATAAATTTATAGAAACTATCATATCTAAAACATAGAGATAAAAAATTTGAAAAAATAAACACACCAGACTCTATCAAAAGGTCTAACATACTTGTAACTGGAATACAAGAAAAAAAGGAAGAGAATGGGGCAGAGATAAGTATTTGAAAAACAAACAGCTCAAAGTCCAAAAATGAGGGAAAGACATATATTTATAAATTAAAGTTAATTGGAGAACCCCAAAGAGAAATACAAAGAAAACCACATAAAGGCACATGACAGTCAAATTGCAAAAAGCCAAAGAGAGAAGTCTTAAAAGCTGTCAGAGAAATGACACAGTACAGTCAGGGAACAATAACAACTGATAATTTGTTTTTCATCAGAAACAATGGAGATTGGAAGATAGAACTACATTTTTTACACTTTTAATATGCTGGAAGAAAAAAATCTCAGCCCAGGGTTCTATCTCCAATGAAAATGTCCTTGAGCCCTGACTGGTGTGGATCAGTGGGTTGAGTGTCATCCTGCAATCTGAAAAGTTCTCTGGTTCGATTCCCAGTCAGGGAGCGTACCTGAGTTGTGGGCCAGGTCCCCAGTTGGGGGCATGCCAGAGGCAACTGATAGATATTTCTCTCACATATCAATATTCCTCTCCCTCTCTTTCTCCTTTCTCCCCACTCTCTAAAAAAAACAAAAACAAAAAACCCATAAATTAAAAAAAAATTTTCTAAAGAAAATATCCTTGAATAATGAAGATAAAATAAAGACACTTTCAGATAAAGGAAAACTGAATGTATTCATTCAGTTTTGGCCAGCAAATTCGGAGTTCAGAAAATGCTAAAGTATGTTTTTTAGGTCAAATTGAAATGATACTAGGTGAAAATTCTGATTTTCAGGAAATAATGAAGAGTAGTAGACATAGTAAATATGTGTGGAAATATTTTTAAGAAAAGATTTTCATCTTGATTTCTTTAAAATATTGGGCTGGCCAAAATGTTAGTTTTTTGTTTTTTGTTTTTTTTTTTCCATATGATGGCTTCAGTAGTGCTTAGTTGTCTTTAATTTCATTTGAAACAATTTGTTAGATTGTATTGTGACTGCTGTCCCATCAATGGGCATTTAAAAAAACTTACCAAAATCGGTGAATTTTTGTGCAGCCGTTTTAATATTTGAAATGGAAGAAAATGTGCAACATTTTGGACATACTGTGTTTTATTATTTCAAGAAGGGTAAAATTGCAAATGAAATGCAAAAAAAGATTTGTGCAGTGTATGGAGAAGGTGCTGTGACTGATCAAATGTGTCAAAAGTGGTTTGCAAAGTTTCTTGGTACTGTTGACATTTTGGCCAAATAATTCCTTGCTGTGGAGCTGTCATATGCGCTGGAAGATATTTAGCAGCACCCTTGGCCTCTACCCAATAGGAGCCAATAGTGGGAGCTAGCTGACATACTCAAAATATTCAAATCAATAAAGTTATTGGTGAAAATGAAAATATGTCTTACATTTTATGGAAAAAACCATATGGACTTTTTGGCCAGCCCAATACATGTGACTGTGTAAAGCAAAACTTATAACAATGTATCATGGTTTTGCTGTGTATATACAACAAGGTCTGCCTGGAAAAAGTCCGGCCATTGTTAATGTAACAAAAACTGTCTGTGGGACATCGATGTGACCTGGCAGCCAAGGAAAGTGGACTGGGATGCTCATGTGTGAACAATTACCACTTCACTGTATGAGTCAGTGGGGAAGTAGATGCAGTTGAGCCGTTGAGTGAGCATGTGTACTGTGTGGCTGTGTAGAGCAATGAATCAGCATCCAATTTTGCATTAAGTTTAAACATTTCTCAGTGGAAACTATTCAGATGATTCAGAATGCCACAGCTGCGGGCAACCGGTGATTGGCAGCTTCATTATGACAACATGCCAGCTTATGCATCATGTCTCATGCAGAACTTTTTGGTGAAATATCAAGTCACCCAGGTGACTCAGACCCCCTACAGACCAGATTTGGCACCCTGCAACTTCTGGCTTTGGAAAACTAAAATCACCTTTGAAAGGGAAGAAATTTCAGACTGTCAGTGAGATTCTGGAAAATACGATGGGGCAGCTGATTGCAATCGGGAGAACTATGTGATGTCCCAAGGTAGCTACTTTGAAGGGGGCTGAGGCATCATTGTCCTTTGTACAATGTTTCTAGTATCTTCTTCAATAAATGCCTCTATTTTTCATATTACATGGCTGGATACCTTCTGGACAGACCTCATATATGAAATATGTACAACAACTATAGGATAAAAAATGAGCGAGGTATCTATATAGGTGCAAGTTTTTTACATTTTATGTGAAGCAGCATAACATTAATTCTAAATAGACTGTATGAAGAATGTACATTGTAATCAATAGATCAACCATGGAGTGGGGGTTACAGTTAAAAAGAAAATATGGAAATTAAAATGAAATTCTAAAAATATTAGTCAAAAGAAATCAGCAAAGGAAGACAAGAGGAACAAAATCAGATGCAACAAACAGAAAACAAGTAGTGAAATATGTGCCCTAAATTAAACTATGTCAATAATTACAATAAATGTAAATGAAGTGAACTTTCTATTTGATATCAGATATTATTACAGTATATATTTTTTAAAAGCCAAAACTCTGATAATTCTGTAAAGGAGTCAGGGTAGATGGACTCCAGGGCCTCTGGCTCATGGCCCTGCTCCTCACTGTAATCTGTCATTGTGGCCCTCCCTGCCGCCCATGCATTGCCCAGTCTCCTGAGCAGCACACCGTAGCTGGGACAGCATCCTCTCTTGGAGAGCAGGCAGTGGCCAGGCACACATGGGCACAGAGGCTGGAGAAAATGATGAAAGTGTCCAGACTATCCTCAAATTTATATACAGTGAAAAATACCCAGATGAAGCCCCCTTTGTGAAATATTCTCCCATGAAAATCTGGAAGGTAATGATGTCTCAGGCCTTTTAAAATTATTATCATTACAAGCAGAAGAAAACCTTGGTATGGTGATAATCTTTACTTTAGTGACAGCTGTGCCAGAGAAGTTAAATGAAATAGTGGATCAAATAAAAACTAGAGGAGAAGAAGGAAAGAAAGAAAAAGAATCAGAAGAAGCTGAAAAGCAATCATTTCATGGCATTCCTGTTACAACTGAGAATTTCTTAAGGCCAGGTTTGATTCAGCACTCTTAGAAATTAAAAAGAAATGAATGAAAGAAAAGCAAGCAGGAAAAAAAATAAATTAAATGGAAAATTGCTATTTTAAACAGATTATAATTTTGACACATCTGATATCTCATTCTTGGAAGATGCTGGAAACAATGTGGAGATAGACGAGACTTTGTTCCGGGAAATGGATGCCTTAGAGCTGGAGGATGACGAGGATGACCCAGATTACAATCCTGCTGACAGAGAGGGTAACTTGAACAACTAATAATGGACTATCTCTGTCTCTAGAAGTTTGACTGCCACAGCATCTGTGGCAGTGATGAGAGGGTGTTGATTTTTCTTTCTTTTTTTTCCTAAGCAAAAAATAATTTTCAGGAGAATATTCTTCTGATAGCTTTCATTATTAAATTTAATAAACTGACTTTACAATTTCAAAAATACAATAAAATTAAAAAAGCAAAACAACTATTTGCTCTCTCAAGGAGACACACTTTAAGTATTTGTGCTTTGTCTATAACATTTGAAAGTATAATTCACTTTCTAACATGGGTAGAGAAGTAATAACTCCCTAAAAATTTCTCTTTCTGCAACAAAATCCTGACAATCAGCCGGACTGCCTATAGTGAAAACTGAAGATGAAAGTGAGGTTTGCCCCTGGCATCTGCTCACCCATTTCAGTGCTCCCGACCCCCACACCATCCGAAAGCCCACTACCCGTGCTTTGCCTTCAGACTTAATGCAGATGTGGTGCTCTGTGCTCTGCTGGATGTGGCTTCCTTCTTTTCCAGTCCCTCCAGGCCCATGTGTCTGTGAATTACATAAATTGATAGAGTGATTCACAAAAGTGTTATTTACTAATATCGTATTCCTATTCCATGACATGGGTGTAACAAGGGCAGTCAGTTGCTTCATCATAATAACTGATATTCACTGAGCTCTTAAAGAAGGGTCTTACTCAGGACTAAGCACAACACAGGTGCCATCCATTTAGTCCTCCCCAAGATCTTAATGAGACAGATGCTGTGGTTGTTAATATTTCCCAATCAGTAAAACTAAGGTGTGCAGAAGTGAGTCTCTCCCCTCCATCACGCACACAGTTATCTGTTTGCAGTTCAAGAGTTAAAAACAGGACTTAAACTCAGCATATCTAATTCTAACACACAATCCCTTAAATCCAAGGAATAGTTCTGGCATAATGACAGGCATGAGAGAAGAGACACAGAGGCAAAGTAGCTGTTTTATCCTTTGAAACCATTTAAGTAGCCCTCTATCCCCTAGGTATACACTGACTGTATGACAAGCATCTTTGTTGAAGAAGTAAAAGTCAGCGATGTAAAAGGCACTGTTGGATGACTGTGATTCAGGTCCTTTATGAATGTTGCCGCATTTAATTTTTATGACCAAAAAGGCAGGCTCTTTTTTTTCTTTACATTATAGATGAGAATGTATAAATGTTTTAAAAGTTATAGTTAAAAGTTATAAAATAAGGTATACTGATCTTTTCTTTCAATAAACTAACCTCATGAAAATAAAAGACAAAAACCCCCACATATAATGTATCAGGTATGACTTTGTTACTAGAAATCTGTATTTTGTTTGATCACTTCTTACAACAAACTTGTATTCCGATATCACTAGCATAATGAAAATAAGAACAAATGTGATTCAAGACCATTTTCTGAGGGTAGAAAAATCTACTTCTAACATGTTGCAGATGTGGCCCCTGAAAAGCTTGATGGCTTCCCTCATAGAGGTTGGGACACACCTGTTGGAATTCAGCACAGTGTTCTGAATATCGCTTGCCTTAGAGCCTCTTTCTCCAGGAAAAAAAAAAAAAAAGTATGACCCTGACACAAGAGTACCAAAAGAACAGCACCACAAAGTCTCTGGCAGAATCTATTTTGCTGCTTAAATTTTTTTTTGATTTCTGGATAGTCACTAATCAAAGTGGTGGACATCTGTTTTTTGTCATCTGTTTTTCTCTGAAGCTCTTGGGAGCACTAAAGGTCATGGCTTAGCTAATGCCTGCCTATTCTTTGAAAAGTGTTAAGCTATCAATACCTCCTCTATCAGTGCCACCTGCCCAACTATGATAAAGACTTTAATGAGAATAACTGAGGAAATTGAGAACTAGGATAGGAGGGAGGAAATTATGACAAAATATCTTGCTTTGACTTGCATAGAATTCTGCAGCTCTCTAGTTTCTCGACCTCTGGCAAATTGGTTTATGAACAGTGTCCTCTGTGGGTGTCAGCGTCCTCCTCTGCACTTGCTCTGAGGATAAGAGAAGGTGTGGGCTGTTGGTACTGCAGGGGAGGAAAACTTTTTCTCTATCCTCTTACTTTGTTGACCAGGGACCTGCAAATTAAACTCACAAAAGGTAGATTAACAAGAGAAAATGTGTATTTGTATATACAAGAGCTAATGAAAGAAGTATCTTGCTCCCTTGGTGATTAAAGTTAGATAGAGGCTTAGAGGACTAACTCAGTAGAGAAAAGGGAGGGGGAAGAAAGGGCTTCTATGGGAAGAACAAATAGGTTTGTTTAGGAAAGACAAATAGGTTTTAAGGAGAACAAACAGGAGATAAGAAAGTTGAGGATAATGTTTGTCTAAGCTGGTGTGAGTGATATTTCCTGAGAAAGGTTTTATGGTACGTTTATCTTGTTCTCTCTCCTGGGAGTAGAGGGACTCCAAAGAGGGGATTCATGGACCTCATTTCTCAGAAGGTGCTGCTTTTAGTCAGATAAGGGACAGTCTGAGAAGGTGGTTTTCTCCGTCTGGGATTCTCAAATGTCTTCATCTTAAAATAATTTTTACACTGACTCTGGGGAGCCCGGTCAGCCTCCACAGCACTACAGTCACACAAGGAAGCTGGTGTGGAGCTAGAGTTTAGGGGAAGGAAGAAGAATCTCTGTTATGGACTTAGTTGTATCTCCCCAAATCCATATATCAAAGTCCTGACCCAAATATAACTGTATTTTATATATTATATTATTGTAATGTATAATAGTATGCATTATATTTGGGCCTTTGAAGAGGGAATTAAGATTAATGACATAATGAACATGGGGCTCTAATCCAATAGAACTGGTGTCCTTAGAAGAAGAGACAGAGACACCAAGGAAGGCTGCACAGAGAGGAGAGGCCATGTGAGGACACAGTGAGAAGATGACAGTCTACTAGCCAAGAAGAAGCCTCAGGAGAGACCGAATCTGCCCACATCTTGATCTTGCACTTCTGGTGTAGTCTGTGGTATTTGTTATGGCAGCCTGAGCTGACCAATACACCCTTTTTTAGGCTCCATTACTGATTTAGAGGACAAAATAAAATTCTCACCCACTGAAAAAGGACTCAAGGGACAAGACACAAGAACCCCAAGATCATAAACAGAAAAAGCTGAAATCCTAGCTTTCCAGTTACACTGGAAAGAATGGGTGAAGCAGAGACCCTTTCTACCTGTCTGGGAGGTGGGTGGGAAATACTAAAACTCTGAGGACTAAGAGAAGTAAAGAGCAATGGGGGTACCCTCCAAATCTTAGAATTCATGGCCAATTCTCATCCTAGGCTTGCTTACAGCAGAGAAGAGACTTATGGCCCTAGTGGAGAAAGCATCATTCAAGCCTTCTCTGAGGCTATCTGGGGAAATTTGATACATAAAGAGAACCTCAAATAACCTGAGGGGTAGGGAAGGGCAAATTGGTGGCCCAGAGGAGGAGGTTGGTGAGATGCAGGGAGGTCTGCCAGAAACATCAGTGGGAGCAGTTGACCAAAGCAGGATTCCAGCTCCGTCCAGGCAGCCACATTGCTTTCAGCGCAGCACAGACTTGTTGGCTTGGAATTAGGGTCCGAGTGGACAGTGGCAGGTATTCTTTTTGTGAGTCAATAATTTTTAAAAAAATTTTAGAGACATTTTAGACTTATAGACAACTTGAGGAGACAGTAGAGAGCATTTTCGTAAACCCCACTCCAGATTCCCCCATTATTAACACCCTACATTAATGTAGTACATTTGTTATGATTGATGAACCTATAGTAACACATTATTTTTTATGTGTTTTTTAAAGATTTTATTTATTTATTTTTACAGAAAGGGGAAGGAGAGAGGGAGAGAAACATCAATGGGTGCTTGCCTCTCACATGGCCCTCACTGGGGACCTGGCTGGCAACCCAGGCAGGAGCCCTGACTGGGAATTGAACTGATGATCCTGTGGTTCACAGGCCCTCGCTCAATCCACTGAGCTACACCAGCCAGGGCTAGTAACACATTACTATTAACTAAAATCCATAATTTGTTTGGATTCCCTTAATTTTTACCTAACGTCCATTTTCTGTTGCAGGACCCCAGCCAGGATCTCACATTACGTTTAGTCATATCTCCTTAGGCTCTGTTTGGCTGGGACACTGTCTCAGTTGTTTTTGGTGACCTTCACAGTTCTCAGAAGGCTTACCACTGTGGAGGTTGACTTTGATCACCTGGCTGCGGTGACTACATTATTGATTGATTGATTGATTGTTCAACTTGTTCCATATTTAGCCTTTGGGAACTCTTTCACTTGTTTTCTGTGACTGGTTGACATGCACCCATCATGTGGGGTTATTTTGAGCACTGTCTTACCTTCCAGCACTACAATATCCTTCAGGCTCCTCTTGTATATTTTCTCTATTGCTCTAGAATCAACTATTTCTCCAATGAATACTTTTACTGAAGAATGGCATTAGAAACCAAGATTTGGAAAACTACTCCCTGCTACTTGGATGTCATTACTTCTAGGTCATCTCAGCTGAGAGAGCAAGGAAATATATGTGTGCATACTAAGCTATGTATATAAACTTACCTGAATATTTTTATATATAATATCTGTATCTACATTAAGCTAAATGTGAGTTTATACTGATGTATAAACTTTACAATCAACTTCATTCCCTTATCACATGGGTCATTTGAGCCCCTCCTCTGGCCTATGTATTCTCCCACTCCAACAGTGAAAAATTGATGAGAACTATCAGCAACAGGTAAGAACCATCCACAATCCATTTATTTAATTTTTAATTGATTTAAACAATTCTAAATGTTAGTATTCATTAATGGCATTATTCCTTTTGATACTCCAATTGCTCCATATTTGGCCAGTGGGATTCCTTTGAAGCTGTGCCCTCTTATACTTTCACCAGTTTTTGAGCACCTCATTGTTTTCTGGCATGAAGAAATTCTGGATTCACCTTCTATTCTCCCTGTCTTAGATATAGAATCAGTCATATCTTTAAGGAGCCCTGATCCACCCTCATTATTGAGATATGATTTACATACCATACAATTCACCCATTTAAAATATACAATTCAATGGCTTTTAGTATATTCTCAGATATACACTACAATTTATTATATTTTTAGATATATACTATAATCATCACAATTTTAGAACATCTTCATCGCTGCCAAAAGAAGCCCCATATCCTTTAACTATCATCCCTGAATGTTCTCATTTCTACCATCCCTAGACCAGGATGACATGCATCTGCAGAGTCTGGTGTGGTCTGTGCTTGTGCGTGAGTGCATGAATGCACATCCAATTGGCAACTGTGGGTTTAGCAGGAGAAGTGGCCATATCTGGGAAATCATGGTCACAGAGGATCTAAAGCAGAGGACAGAATCTCCAAATGAGAGGATGAGAGGAGATTGATCACATTCCCCACATCTGGGAGTAGGGGTGGGGAGAGGTAGGGTGAACCCCTGATGACCATTTGTGGAAAGCTGATGATACATACAAGGTAATAACTAAGAATGCAGATCTGGAATCCAGTGTTTGAGTCTTAGCTCTGTAACATATAGTTGTGTAACTCTCAGTTATATAAAGCCTCGATTTCATTGTCTGTGTAACACCTAATCTCTGCTTCACAGGTTGCAGGAACTCAAGGCACAAATAGATGTGGTCAGTATCAATCGATGGGACGTACATAATCTTGGTCGGGTGGAGTGCAGTGTTTGGTCAAGGAAACCTCTTCAGGGCAGAGGGAAAGAGTCTTCCACCACACTTCTCTGGGACAATGTCCTTGGGTGAGGCCTACTGGAGATGGGGTTTTCTGGGTTTTCCATTCAATCCCTCCCTCTCAGAGATGAGTACTCAAGTTAGGTGGCAAAGAGAGACCTTCTGGATAGAAAATCCACTGCAGAGCATTAGAAAATACTTGAAAAAGAATATACATAAAAGCATTGAAAAGATACCCAAAGAAATTCAGGGGGCTATGGTTTTAATTTTTATTTTGGGGGACTAAAGCATGAGTAAAACTGTACTCATTTTTTGTGCCTTAAAGTTACAAATACTTAAAATACCTATTTAATACTTAAGAGTTCTGCAGAAAACTGCATAACTATCTCACCTTGAACACAATTTTATATATATTTTTCTATCATCTGATGGTTATCTCTATGCACATGTAGTTTTTCATAGTTTTTTGTCATAGAACACGTAGATTACAAATGTCCCTATGTGTCACTATATATGTTATTCTCATAGAGTTAACATGGTTGTAATTGTATACATGGTTTCATAAACTTATCTTTTACATCATTCATCAGTTCTGGAGATATAATTGGCAATGACTCCCAGATTGCTCACATGGAAAAGACAGACTTCAGTTTGTAGTACAGCTATTTCTTGTGTAATCTGTCATACTTTAAGCCTGTGAACTTTTATCTTAGGATTCGCAAAGGTTTGTTTAAAAGTAAAACATCAGAAAAATGCCTGTGTCAGATTGTGTTCCCAAATATCTGTAATCTTCTTTGTATGTAGTAATAAAATTGTAGCTGGGTATTTGGTCACCCAGCACAAGATTACATTTTTAGGCCCCCTTTGCTGCTGGGTGTGGTATGTGGGAAGTAGTGAAAGAGACATGTGCCATTTCTAGGTCTTGATAGAACTGGGTACTCTCCTCATCTCCTCATCTTTTCTGTCTTGCTGGAGGCAGGGAGCAGCTACTTTGGACCCACGAGATGGAATCCCCATGTTGAAGATGGAAGAGCCATCTTACCATGCCTGTACTGTTAACCTTCTCTCTTGTTCAAGACTTCACATTCAAGGGTGTCTCTGACCCAGTAATCCAGCCATGGCACTAATATACTATTTTCTCATTGATTGTGTCAGGCAAGACAGTTGTAAAATATACTCTCATTTTTCAAAAAGTGTAGAGGTCCAGAGTTCTGCTTTATTCTTCAAATAGTATTTGCTAAACAATTTTGTCTTTCTGCTTGTGATTGGCAACATGTTGGTGTTTCATTTTACTGGTGACACTTATGCCCTCCTGTTCTGTGCACAGAGCTTTGTTTTAGGAGGGGTGGCTTCTGCCATTCAGTCTGGCTGTATGCTAGGACCTCAGTGTTGGCCATCCTGTAATGTATGCATTTATTATTACATAGAAATAAGCATTAGGAAAAGGTCAAGGGTGTGGCAGATCGAAAAGACTGTTAGCTGAGAGCTGGCTAGAGGCAAGGGTCCCAAATCCTGTATTAGGGGCATCCAAACTTTTGACATCTCTGGGCCACACTGGAACAAGAGTTGTCTTGGGCCACACATTAAATATACAAACACTAACAAGGATAAAAAAAAATCTCATAATGTTTTAAGTAAATTTATGATTTTGTGTTGGGCCACATTCCCAGCCATCCTGGACCGCATGTGGCCTGTGGGTCACAGGTTGGACACCCCTGCAACAGATGGTAGTAATAATAATAGTATTGAATACTCCAAACACCAGCCCTACCTTCCTCTGCCAAACTAATACTCACTGTTCCTGGCTCGCACTCTTTGCTCCTGGCTCACTTTTTTTTTTTTTTTTTAACTGAGAAGTAGAAAAAAACTAAAGAGAATTAAATTTTATTGGACACTTTAACATTTATTGAGAGGCTGTGCAAAATAGTGATTAAGAACATACAGAATTGGAGTCCGGTATATCACATATCTTAGCTGCAGAGTTTGGTAAGTAACTTAATCTCAATGTTCTCATTTGCAAAATAGGGATAATAATACTAACTTCAAAGTTTTCTGAACATTAAATAAAATAATGTACTTAAGTGTTTGGAATAGACTAAGAATTAGGTTGATAAATGGCATATAATATTTCTATTCTGCTCTTATTTCCTGGCGCCTAGTGCTTTACATACTTATCAACCCTACAACATGGGCATACTCTTTCTGATTTTACAGATCAAGAAATTGAAGTTGAAGAAATTTTGAAGCAACACACATTTCATACTAGCTATTTTGTGAATGATGAAATGGTAGTATGGAGTATTTAAATAATTTATAGATGTCTCAAAGTGAAGCAATTATGGAGGTGGGATCCAAAGCCATGCCATCTGTCCTGATGTTTAGTAATTCTCTATTTGTTGTTATTGCTGACATGTTATAATGGTCATGGTGATATTTGTTATTTACATTAAATTTTAACAATCAATTTTCTTCATACCCAGGAATATCTTCATGACCACTTTCAACAAGGACTAGAGTTACAACTGTTAGGGAAGGGGCTAGTGTTTCTATGTTGCATTTTCCTATCAGGCTCTGTGCCCATCAAAACCATAGGCCATCCTTCTTACTCTGATTTCTAATAAAACCCAAACAATCAATGATTATTGTTTTGTGTTGTTCTAATCAATCACAAGTATTTTCTGAGGTTATATAATTTTAAATAGCACTGTCAAGTGTTCTTAACTCCTTTATTTGAATTTACAGTCTATGAATGAGCCAGCATAAAGATTTCAAAACATTTAGCAACTAAAACAAATGAACAGTAATTCAATAATTGTAATAATCACAATAGCTGAGCTATAAATAAAATTCTGTTTCTTAGTAGTTAAAGTGAACATGATTATTAGAAAAGGTAAAAGATACAAGAGGAAGCAAAGTTTCCCCTTGTCCCAAACTACAAGAGAAATTTCACAAGTGCTATTTTTACAAAAGATAAAGTACTCTCAACATTCCCATAGCAGATGCTGTACCCCTAAAACTAACACGAAGTAATATTGAATGTAAATTTTAATTGAAAAATAAAATTAGAAAAACAAAACAAAAAATGTAGTCAATGTGCAATAGCAGAAATTTGTGTGGCAGTGGGAGTATGCTCAAAGCAGCATATTTTTCAAACAATATTCCTAAACACCTTTTCTCTGTTGAGATTTGATAAAAGCTAGGTAGGAGAAAATTCTAAGCAAGGGACTTTGATGAGCACCTACTAAGTGATCTTCTGCGTTTCTGGTCGAGGAAGGAGCCATCTGCTCTAAATCCCACTGAACACAGCATTTGGCTGAGTCCCTTTTGTTAACACCATGGTGACTTGCTGGCACTCTGGAAGGGGCATCTCACCAGCTTGAGTCGGTGGGCTCAAGGACCCCTCTTGTTATTGGCTGTTCTCACTCCTTCCTGAACTCCATAGAATAAGCATCACATGTGTTTACAGGCATGTTTAACCTGTAACCCGTGGTTCTCATGTGCGTGAGTAGTAAACCACGGTCCCACGTAGAGCTGCTACACTGTCAGCCAAACCTGAGACATTTTAGTCCACTTTCCAGTAACACAGAACCCCAAAGAGTGCCGGGAGGAGACTCCCTGCGGGGACCTCATATACAACTATTCTACACCCTTGGAGAACTACTTTCCCCTTGTCCTCGCTGGACAAGCCATTACGACTGGTGTCAGGCAACCGAGGCCTGGGAAAGTGGAATCTGGACAGCTCGTTACTGGGTCTGGGTGTGGCGAGTCCTTGACGGGCGAGGCCTGGAGCGCCCGCCGGCAACACTTTTGGGACTAGGCCCAGCAGTGCGGATCAGGGCGGGGCCTGGGCGTGCCTGGCGGCGTGAGCGTGGCGGGGGCGGGGCAGCTGCCGCTGGCCCTCGCCGTAAACAGACAACATGGCGGCGGCAGTGGCACCTGGGGCATTGGGCGCTTTGCAGGCCAGCCGCGCCCGCTTGGCAGCCGCTTGCAATGCGCCGCTCGGCCCTAGGTGGAAACTGCCTGGCTCCTTCACCGGCCCGCGGGTCGGCTGGGCGATCTGGGTCCCGGGCTGGACGCCCGCGGCCTGGGCGGCGATCCTGCGGCGGGGCTACAGCTCTGATTTGAAGACGGAGGATGAGCTGAGGGTGCGGTACCTGGAGGAGGAGAACCGAGGTGAGTGGCGCAGCGCTGGTGGCCGCGGGTCCTTAGGAAGGTTTTGCAAGGTCGAGTGTTGAGGCTGACGTCATTGGCCACTGAGCGCCCGGGGTCGAGGTCCCTCTCTTGCCCTACCCCAACATACGTTGCACTAGTTTAGCGCTTCCAATGCCTAAAGATCTATTGAATACTACAGTGCTGCTTAACTGTAAAAGTGGCCCCACTGAGCGCTGAAGACAGAAATGCAGTTTATGCCCTCATCTCTAGACGAGCTAAGGTCAATAAACTCGGTGTGTGATATTTGCTTCTAGGTTTTGTTCTTGCTCTGTTATTCTTGCTTTCTGTGAACTCAGATGTTAGTGGGGAGTTACAGAATCTCCAGTGAGAATGCCCTTTATTCTGAAGAATTTTAAATTTAAAGCTGTTCAACTGGAACAGTTTTTCCCTTCACTTCAGTTAAACAATTTTGAGCACTTTTTCGTCTTCCGGTTACCGTACTCCATGCTCAGCTCTTGAGACAAAATTGTGGATGATAGTGATCTTGCCCTTGAGGTGGGAGGAGACGGTTGCATTACCAATACAATACAGTGTGAGGGAGGTCTGTGGAAGAAGGTATCAGTCATTCTAAGGGATTATAGTTGAAGCTATATTCCTTTCAGTTGCCAGGTGGGGAAAACCTAAAGGGGTCATGAAAGGTGTAATATAGCAGTTTGCCAGAGGACTAGTCATTTAATTTTGAGTTACAGTTAATTGAGCATCTATAGTGTCTTAGGCAGAAGTGCAAAACAAGTTAAATCATGATTGCTGTCTTTAAGCAGCTCGTAGAATAGTGAGGAAGATACTGGTGATTGCAAGGCTGTGTTAACTTCAAAGGTTTGGTGAGAACACAGGACAGTCATACCCCCAAGGCCCATATGCTTGGTCATTTGGAGGAGATTGGAAGACTTGAAAGGTTAGGGTTTTGCCAGATGAAACAGGTTCCATGGCATTCCTTACTAGGCAATGGAATTGGATGTGAAGGTTTTTAAAACAACTCTTCTGTGTCTCAACTTTCTTGTGTATAAAATAGGAAAAATAATACCAACTTTGTATGGCTGCAGTAAAGATTAGATGGTAATGTAAATTGCCCACCAAATGTCTGACTAATAGTGGGTATTGTGGAGTATGATGGGTTATTTCATTTGTTATTTGTTTATTTCTGACAGAGACAAGGGTGGAATATGAACGTGTGTTTGGGGGAAATATCATAAGGAAAGTGTGGCATGATAGGCAGAATACTGAGAGATTTAGCTGGAAAGTAGATTGGCACTGGAGTGATTAGTGCTGTGTGAATGCCACCAACTTTCGGGTAAGCTTAGTCTCACTGGAATTTGAATTACATTAGGTGTAGCAACAGTACATGAGATGCAAAAGGATTGCAGGTAGTTAGTAATATGCACCATGTTCTATATTTTTTTATCTTTATGATTTAATGAATTCCAATTGAAAATAAGTTTTCATAAAATATCTGGAAATTCCTGAATTAGGACCTAAAAGGATCAAAGAGAAGAAATTAGAACATACAGTTTAATTAATTCCAATGTCTCTAGTTACCTGAAATAACCTGTTAAAGTCAGGTATTAGAATATTATTATTGCTTAAGAAAATTGACCTAGCCTCCTGTAGGAATTGGCAAGAATCGACAGCCGAGGCTTAGCTGAGTACATTTTGTTTTACTATCAAACCAGCAATAAGCAGTGCAAATTAAAACATGAGGACAAAGATATTGCAGTTGAAGGGGTCTCCCTGGTGCTTCTGCTTCTCATCCAAAATGTGGTTCTGTTAGGCAGTTTGCAAGGAATATTAGAACTCTGAAACTGCTCCCTGTCCTTGTGGGTGGAGGTGGATGAATGCACAATACATCAACCCTCATCTGTTATCTGGGTCCCCTATTTGTAATTTGTTGTGGAGGCACAAGGTTATATGCCAGGTTTCTTTAGTGGTCGTTTTTTGCATTGTTGTCCAACCTTACTTAATTCTGGTCAGCAGTCCTGGTCATGGTTTACAATGGGTCTCTCTTGGCCGTGGGCAACAGCCTTCTTTATAAGTTAACTGCTCATTCTTCTTCCCAGTTCTTCCACCCACTAGGTGGTTCTCCACACCTAGTGCTGGATTACCTTTTTTCAAGGCCAAGAATCACTTCTCTGCTCATTTAAAATCCTTTGGCTTCCTATTGCCTGCAGATCCTAACAGCTGGCAGGCCATTAGCTACACCTAAGCTTTGCTATTTTGCTATTTTGCATGCAGGTGAAATGACCTGTTCTTCCTCTTACCAACTTTCTCCCAGTCTGACAGACTTCTGCTCATCATAGTGACCCATTTCAAAGATCATCTTTGTGAACCATAGTGGACCAACTGCAGGCAGAAATAGAGCAAACAAGTACATGCATAATGCAAGTCATTCTTGATACCTGCCTCTTCCTCCTTGTTCACATCTAGATTTTCAAGTCTTCCCAATTGTCTTTGAAATCTTTCCCCTTTACTCTGTGTTCTTTTTTACATATCATTCTTGTCCAAGCCAGCATTGTCACAGGCAGACTATTACAGAAATCTAGTAGCTGATCTTCCTACACCTACTTGGTTTTCTTTTTAACACATTGATTCTTTTCCTGTGTTTTTCTCATGTTTTTAGATTATACTTTCATATATTTTATGGCATGTGAATTACATCTTTATCTTATTGAGATGTAATTTACATGCCATAAAATTCAAAATGTACAGTTGTTTTTAATGTACTCACAGAGTTGCGCAACCTTCACCAAATTCCAATTTTAGAACATTTTTATCAATGCAAAGAGAAACCCCATTCTGTTTAGTAGTGACTTGACTTCCCATTGTCACAGCCCTGCTGCCTCCAAATTAGACCCACTTACCTACTGAAGGTAGTAATAGGTAAGTAGGTATAGTAGACTACCTACCTACTAGTAGGACTAGTAGGACTACTCTACTATAGAGACTACCTACTAGTCTCTATAGATTTGTCTATCTGCTCATTTTATATAAAGAAATCATATGTAGTCTTTTGTGGCTTCTTTCACTTAACATTATGTTTTCAGGGTTGATTCATTTTGTATGTATTGTACTTCATTACTTTCTATGGCTGAATAATATTTCATTGTATGGATATACCACATTCCATCTTTTATTATTGATGTAAATTTGGGTTGTCACTTTTTGGATATTATGGACTGTGTGCTGCTTAGGATATTCATGTATATGTTTTTGTGAACATATGTTTTCATTAGGAGTGGGATTGCTGGATCATATGGTAATTCTGTAATTAACATTTTGAGGAACTACCAAACTTTTCCATAGTGGCTACAACAATTTACATTCTCACCAATGAGGTGTGAGGGCTTCAATTTCTTCACATCCTGACCAGAACTTGTTATTGTTTGTGTTTGCAGCCATCCTGGTGCTTCTCAAGGGATATTGTGGCTTGTGGCTTTCATTTGGATTTGCTTAATGGTTAATGATTTTCAGTATCTTTTCATGTGGTTATGTGTATATCTTTTGGCCATGTGTATATCTTTTTTAGAGAAATGTTTTCTCAAATCCTTTGCCTGTTTTAATTGCATTGTCTTTTGATTGTTGAATTATAAGATTCTTTGTATATTCTGGATGCAAATTCCTTATCAGATACTTGATTTGCAAATATTTTCCCCTATTTTGTGGGTTATCTTTTCACTTTATTAATGGTTTATTTTGAAGGACCTTGGTTTTTTGATGTAGTTCAATTTATGTATTTATTTATTTTGCTGCTGTGGTTTTGGATCATACCTAAGAAACTCACTTAACCTAAGGTCACAATGATTTATACCTGTTTTCTTCTAGAGTTGTATGGTTTTAGCTATTATATTTGTTTCTATGATCCGTTTTGAGTTAGTTTTTGTATATAGTGTGAGGTAATTGGTTAACTTCATTCTTTTGCTTGTGGGTATCCAGTAGCCCAGCACTATTGGTTGAAAAGACTGTTCTTTCACCACTGAATTGGTTTGGTACCCTTGTAGAAAATTAATTGACCATAAATAAGAGTTTATTTCTGGACTTTTAGTAGTCTCATTTATCTACATGTCTGTCTTTATGCCAGTACCATACTGTTTGATTACTGTACTTGTGTAGTAAAATTTGATTTGGATAGTGTAAATTCTCTGACTTTTGTTCTTTTCTAACTGTTTTGTCTATTCTAGACTCTTGTACAACCATGTGAATTATAGGATCAGCTTGTGAAATTCTGCAAGAAAGGCAACTGGGGTTTCAGTAAGGATTGCATTTAATAGGTACATCAATTTGGGCATTATTGCCATCTTAACAATGTAAGTTTTCCTTGTGAACATGGACTACTTTTTTTGTTCAACAATGTTTTGTAGTTTTCAGGGTACAATGCTTGCACTTCATGTGTTAAATTTACTCTTATTTTCTTTGGATGCTATTGTAAATGGAATTGTTTTCTTAGTTTCATTTTCAGATTGTTGATTCCTATTGTAATACAATTATTTTTGTATGTTTATCTTGTCCTGTGCAACTTTGCTGAACTTGCTTATTTGTTCTCATTGGTTTTTAGTGGATATTCTTAATATTTACTATATACAGATCATGTCCTCTGTACGTAGAGGTAATTTTACTTTATTTCCAATCTAGCTTTCTTTTATTTCTTTCTCTCATCTCATCTACCTGGCAGGAGCCTCCATTATATTGTCGAATAGGAGTATCAAGACCAAACATTGTTGTCTTGCTCCTATTTTGCCATCTTGGGAGGAAGGTATTCAGTCTTTAATCATTGAGTATGATGTTACCTCTGGCTTTTTGGAGGTGCCCTTTATCAGATTGAAGAAGCTTCCATCTAGTCATTTTGAATTTTGTCAAATACTTTTTTGGCATCTGTTGAGATGATTATATGATTTTTCTGGTTCAGCCTGTTGATGTGATGGATTATGTTAATTGGTTTTCAAATATTGAGTCTTGTATATCTGGAATAAATCCCACTTGGTTACGGTATATAGTTCCTTTTATACATTTCTGGGTTTGATTTGCTAATATTTTGTTGAGGATTTTTGTATTTACGTTCATGAGACATAGTGGTCTTTAGTTTTCTGTTCTTATGATGTCTTTGTCTGGTTTTGTTAGGGTAATACTGGTTTCATAGAATGAGGTAGAAGTGCTGCTTCTGCTTCTACATTCTGGAAAAGATTATAGAGAAATTATATCACTTTATTTTTGAATGTTTTAGTGGAATTCACCTGTAAAATTATCTACATCTCATATTTATCTTTTTTTTATTATTGTTCAAGTACAGTTGTCTCCATTTTTGCCCCACCAATCTCCCCTGCCCCAGCCATCCCCACCTCCCACCCTCGATCCTACCCTGCTTTGGGTTTGTCCCTATGTCCTGTATACATACTCTTTAGATGACCCTTCCCATTTCCCCCTCCACTCTTATCTCCTCCACCTTCCTCTCTGGTTACTGTCAGTTTGTTCTTTATTTCAATGTCTGGTTATATTTTGCTTGCTTACTTGTTTGTTGATTAGGTTCCACTTATAGGTGAGATCATATGGCATTTGTCCCTCACCACCTGGCCTATTTCACTTAGTGTAATGCTCTCCATCCATCCATGCTGTTGCAAAGGGTAGGAGCTACTTCTTTCTTTCTGCTGCATAGTATTCCATTGCATAAATGTACCATAGTGTTTTGATCCACTCATTTACTGATGGGCACTTAGGTTGCTTCCAGCACTTGTCTATTGTAAATTGTGCTGCTATGAGGTCCATAGGTTCTTTTGGATTGGTGTTTCAGGATTCTTAGGGTATCATTGCAGCTGTGGAATTGCCAGGTCAAAAGGCAGTTCCATTTTTAGTTTTCTGCGGAAATTCCGTACTGTTTTCTATAGTGGCTACACTAGTCTGAATTCCCACCAACAGTGTATTGGGGTTCCCTTTTCTCTGCCATCTGACCAGCACTCATTGTTTGTTGATTTGTTTGTGATGGCTATTCTGACCCATGTGAACTGGTGTCTGTGGTTTTAATTTGCATCTCTCTGATGGCTAGTGATGCTGAGCATCCTTTCATATGTCTCTGTATGTCCTCCTTGGAAAAGTATCTGCTCAGGTCCTTTGCCCATTTTTTTTCTAAGTGACTTTTTAATCCCACATTTAGTTATTTATTTTTAAAATATTTTATTGGTTATGCTATTATAGTGGTCCCATTTTTTTCTCCCCTTTAGGCCCCTCCGCCCTGTACAACCCCTCCCACCAGCATTCCTTCACCTTAGTTCATGTCCATGGGTCGTAAATATAAGTTCTTTGGCTTCTCCATTTGCCATACTATTCTGAACTTCCCCCTGTCTATTTTGTACCTACTATTTATGCTTCTTATTCCCTGTACCTTTTCCCCCATGCTTCTCCCTCCCTCTCCCTGCCGATAACCCTCCATGTGATCTCCATTTCTGTGATTCTGTTCCTGTTCTAGCTGTTTGCTTAATTTGTTTTTATTTTTTTTAGGTTCAGTTGTTGATAGTTGTGAGTTTGTTGTCATTTTACTGTTCATATTTTTGATCTTCTTTTTCTTAGGTAAGTCCTTTTAACATTTCATATAATAAGGGGTTGGTGATGATGAACTCCATTAGCTTGACCTTATCTGGGAAGCACTTTTTCTGCCTTTCCATTCTAAATGATTTGTTTGCTCACTAGAGTAATTTTGGATGTAGGTCCTTGCCTCTCATGACTTGAAATACTTCTTTTTAGCCCCTTCTTGCCTGTATGGTCTCTTTTGAGAAATCAGCTGACAGTCTTATGGGAACTCCTTTGTAGGTAACAGTCTCCTTTTCTCTTGCTGCTTTTAAGATTCTGTCCTTATCTTTACTCTTGGGTAATGTAATTCTGCTGTGCCTTGGTGTGTTCCTCCTTGGGTCCAACTTCTTTGGGAGTCTCTGAGCTTCCTGGACTTCCTAAAAGGTCTCTTTCCTTTGCCAGATTAAGGAAGTTCTTCATTATGCTTACAAATAAATTTTCAATTTCTTGTTCGTGCTCTTCCTCTGTCACTCCTGATTCAGATGTTACAACGTGTAAAGTTGTCCTGGAGGTTCCTAAGCCTCTCCTCATATTTTTTGAGTTCTTGTTTCTTCTTTCTGTTCTAGTTGAATGCTTATTTCTTCCTTTTGCTCCAAATCGTTGATTTGAGTCTGGGTTTCCTTCCCATCACTGTTGGTTCCCTTTTCATTTTCCTTTATTTCACTTTGCATAGCCTTCACTTCTTCCTCTATTTTGTGATTATACTCAACCATTTCTGTGAGCATCCTCATTACCAGTGTTTTGAACTCTGCATTTGATAGGTTAGCTTAATTCTATTTTTGGAGCTTTCATTTATTTTTTCTTCAGCCCTATTTCTTTTGTCTGCACATGCCTGTTACCTACCAAGAGGCAGAGCCTTAGGTATTTACCAGGGTAGGACAAGTCAGGTGGCGGAGTTGTGGTGCTGTATGTGGGGGAGGAGTCTGAGAGGGAACAATACTGCTTGCCCTACTCTGGTTGCTAGGACCCTGCATTTTGGGGTCTGTCTCAGGTCTGTTTGGCTGCCCAGTTGTTCCTCCTGGTTTATCCACATTCAAATGGTGACCCCCTGGTCTGCCAGCGCCACCTTGTTTGCCCTAGTCCTCTAGCCAATGCCTTGCTGTGAGTCTCCTCCCCTTGGCTACCCATTTCTACCCCTCCTACCAGTCTGGGTGAATGTTTCTTCTGAAACTCCTTGGTTGTCAGTCCTTCATAGAGTTCGGTTTTCTGGCAGTTCTGGTTGTTTTTTGTTTTTAAATTTGTTCTTTTGGTTTTGCAAGGAGGCAAAGTGTATCTACCTATTCCTCCATCTTGGCTGGAAGTTCTTTGCTCATTTTTTAATTGGGTTGTCTTCCTGGAGTGGAGTTGTGTGAGTTCTCTATGCCTTTTGGAGATCAAACCTTTCTCTGAGTTATCATGTGCAAATATATTTTCCCATGTGGTCGATACCATTTTATTGATGTTTTCTTTATCCATGCAGAAGCTTTTTATTTTGATGAAGTCCCATTTGTTTATTATTTCCTTTATGTCCCTTGCACTAGGGGATGTATCAGTGAAAATATTGGTCCATGGAATATCTGAGATTTTGTTGCCTATGTTCTCCTCTGGGACTTGTGTGGTGTTGTGACTTATATTTAAGTCTTTCATTTACTTTGAGTTTATTTTTGTGTGTGGTGTAAGTTGGTAGTTGAGTTTCATTTTTTTGCCTGTAGCTGTCCAGATCTCCCAACACCATTTGTTGAAGAGGCTATATTTACCTCATTTTATGCTTCTGCCCCCTTTGTTGAATATTAATTGATCATAGAGACTTAGGTTTATTTCTGGGTTCTCTGTTCTGTTCCATTGATCTAAGTGTCTGTCTTTATGCTAGTACCAGACTGTTTTGATTACCGTGACCCTGTAATATAGTTTGATATCAGGTATTGTGATCCCTCCTACTTTGTTCTTCTTATGTATGATATTTTCTGTTTTGGAAGCTTATTATTTGTTGATTCAGTTTTTTTGATTGATATAGGCCTATTCAACTTATGTATATTTTGTGTGAGTTCTGGTAGATTGTGTCTTTCAAAGAAACTTCCCATTTAATTTAAATTATCAAATTTTCTGGGCATAGAGTTGTTTTAATACTCCTTTGTTATGTATATGATATCAGTGGAATTCAGTCATGATGACCTGTCTTTCATTTCTGATATTAGTCATTTGTATTTTCTCTTTTTTTCCAAGGTTAGCCAAGCTAAAGGCTTATCAATTTACTGATATTTTTAAAGAACCAGTTTTTGATGGGTCGATTCTTTTCTACTTATCTTCTATTTTCAGTTTCATTGCTTTCTGCTGATTTTTTTTTCAATTATTTTAGATTTGAATTGCTTTTGTTTTAAGTTTTTAAGGTGGAAGCTTAGATTATCAATTGCGATGGTTCTTAATATATGCATTTAGTGCTGTAAAATTTCCTTTAAGCACTGCTTTTGCTGTATCCCACAAATTTTGATAAGCTGTATTTTTATTCTCATTTATTTAAGATATTTTAAGTTTCTCTTGAGATTTTTTTAAACTTATGTGGTATTTAGAAGTACCTTACTTAATCTCCAAGTATTTTGGGATTTTCCAGCTGTCTTAATGTTACTGATTTCTGCTTTATTTCCGTTGTAATCTAAGAGCATACTTCAATATGATGTTTATCATTTAAAATTTGTTAAGTTGTGTTTTGGGCCCAGAATGTGGTCTGCATTGGTGAATATGTAATCTGTTGTTGTTTGCTCAAGCAGTATATATTCAATTAGATCTAGTTTTAAGTTTTAGTTGAATGGTATTGTTCCATTCAACTATACCCTTAACTGTTTTTGTGCCTTGCTGAATCTTTCAATTACTGATAGAGGCAAGTTGAAATCAGTGTATTACATGCAATTTGTCAGTATTAAATTTCTGAAGTTTATAAAATATTTTAAGTAAAACAATATATTTGATCAAATTAAAATAAAAGTACCATGGAAGGGTGTTATTCTTTCACTTTCAGGCCATTTCATCAAAAGTAAAGATTAAACGTCTCTTGAGTCTTTGCTGTGAATGATAATTTTATTTACTGCCTTTGTTGTTGTTTTACCTATATAATTATTTTTAGACAGGATCTGGACTCCTCTTGATGTAAGATGAGAAAATAAAATGTTTCCTATTTTATTTCTTTCATCTTCTACCTTCCAATTTCTGTTATTCGTAACTTTAGTTTATATCATTCAAGTATGTGATAGTTACATTTTGTTCTCTTATAATTAGTCAGTGCTTTATCTATAGGTTAACTATGAACAGGGTTTATAATATCATTGATAATAGTTATATTGATATTACCTTTACTGTATATCTCCAGAAGCAGCCTTGTTCCCATATCCCCTCCATCACCCAAAGCCTTGCACTGTCATCTCTCATCTGGATCTCTGCAGTAGTTTCTTGGTTGGTATTTCCTGGTATACGTTTTTTTTTTTTTTTTTTTTTTTTTTGATAAATTGAGATGAAATTTATATAATAGAGAATTTACCATTTTAACCTTTTTAATTGTACAACTCAGTGGTTTTTAGTTTACTCGCCGTGTTGTACAACCATCACCACTGTCTAGTTACAAAATACTTACATTTACTCCAAAACAAATCCAGACCCTTGGTCCCTCCTCCTTTCTCTCTCCATGAAATTTCCAGAAACCACTAAATCTCCTTTTTGTCTTTGTGGATGTGTCTGTACTGTTTCACAAAAATAGATTCAAACAATATGTGGCTTGCAGTATCTGGCTTCTTTCATCCTGATGTTTTCAGGGTTTATCTATGTTATAGCATGTACTTTACCCCTTTTTATAGCTGAATATATTCCATTGTATGGGTGTACCACATGTGGTTTGTTTCTACTTTTTGGATATTATGAATAATGCTGCTAAACACTTGCATACAATTATTTGTTTGAACATGTTTTCATTTATTTTGAGTAGATACCTGGGAGTGGGATCATGTTTATTTTTGGAGGAACCACCATGCTCTTCCACAGCAGCTGCACCATTTTACATTTTCACCAAAAATGTACAAGGATTCCCATTTTTCCATATTCTCATTAATGCTTGTTTCCACTTTTTTTTTTTTTTTTTTAGCTATTCTGCTGGTTGTGAACCTTGTTGTGGTTTTGATATGTATTTTCCTAAAAACAAATGATGCTGAGCATTGTTTCATGGGCTTATTGGCCATTTATATATTTCCTTTGGGGAAATACCTATTTAAATCTTTTGCTCAGTATTCTGTTGGGTTGTTTATCTTTTTTTTTGTTGCGAAAATAAGAATTCTTTATATAATCTGGATATTAACCCCATAATAGATATATGATTTGAAAATATTTTCTATTCTTTGGGTTGTTTTTTCAGTTTCTTGATAATGTTGATGGGGTATGATTTATCTGTTTTTTTCTTTTGTTGCTTGTGCTTTTGTTGCCATGTTTAGTACACTGTTGCCTAATACAAGACCATGAAGATTTGTATCTGTGTTACCTCCTAAAAGTGTTATAGTTGTAGTTCTTAAAATTGTGTCTTCTATTCATTTTGAGATAAGTTTTGTATATTGTGTGAGGAAAGGATCCAACTCTATTCTTTTGCAGGTGACTATCTAGTGTCTTACCACTATTTGTTGAAAAGAATGTTCTGTCACTATTGAACGGTCTTGGTAACCTTGTCTAAAACCAGTTGACCATAAATGTGTTTATTTTTGAAGTCTCAATTCAATCCATTGATCTGTATGTCTCTCCTTATGCCAGTATGACACTGGCATAAGTTGATAGTTAGATAGTTGTAGCTTTGTAATAGGTTTGAAATCAGAAACTGTCCCAATTAAGTCCTCCAAATAAGTCTTTCAACTTAGTTCCTTTTTTTTAAATTGTTTTTGACTATTTGGGGTCCTTGCAGTTCCATTTGAATTTTAGTGTCAGTCTTCAACAAATGCAGTTGGAATTTCATTAGAGATGTGTAGATCAATTTGGGAAGTATTGCCATTGTAACAATTAAGTCTTTTATGAACACTGGATATCTTTAACTTATTTAGGTCTTCCTTAATTTTTTCAGTGATGTTTTATAGTTTTCAGTGTATAGTCTTGAACTCTCTTGCCTAAGTGTTCTATTCTTTTTGATGCTATTACAGATTGAATTGTTTTCCTAATTTCATTTTTCAAGTGTTTATTGAGAGTGCTTTATTCAATAGAACTATAACTGATTTTTCTTGTATTTTTATATTGATCTTGTTTCATGTATCTTTTCTGAGTTCATTTATTAACTCAAATAATTTTGGGTGGATTCTTTGGAATTTTCTCTATGGAAGATATGTCACCTGTGAATGGAAATAGTGTTATTTCCTGCCCCCATTGCCACTTCCAGTCTGGATGCCTTTTCTTTTTCTTGCCTAATTACTTTGGCTAGAATTTGCAGTTAAATTCTGATTAAAAGTGGTAAAAACAGACATCCTTGTCTTGTTTCTTATCTTAGGGGAAGATTTTTAGTCTTTTATCAGAGAATATGATACTGGTTGTGTTTTTTTTTTATAAATGCCTTTTATAGGTTTAGAAATTCCCTTATTTTAAATCATTTTTGAGGTTTTTATGTTTTAGTCATTCAAGTGTGTTGTATTTTATCAAATACTTATTCTGCATCAGTTGAGATGCTCACATGGTTTTAAAATTTTTTTCTTTTTTCTTTAATGTGGTGTATTTGGTATAAATCCCACTTGGTCATGGTTTATACATCGTTTAATGTGTTGCTGGATTTGACTTGTTAATATTTTATTGAGGATTTTTAACTTTATGTCCATTACTAATACTGGTTTGTAGTTTCCTAGTATATGAGGTCTGTCCAGAAGATATCCAGCCATGTAATATGAAAAAATTGAGAGATTTATTGAAGAAGATACAAGATACAAGAAACATTGTACACAGGATGATATCTCAGTCCCCTTCAAAAGCAGGTACCTTGGGACCTCACATAGTTCTCCCAAACACCATCAGCTCCCCTGTCTTATTTTCCCGAATCTCAATGACAATAGTGTGAAATCTCTTCTCTTTCAAAGGTGATTTTACTTTTGGGAAAAGCCAGAAGTCGCAGGGCACCAAATCTGGGCTGTGGAGGGGCTGAGTCCCTGGGTGATTTGATGTTTCACCAAAAAACTCTGCATGAGACGTGATGCCTCAGCGGGTGTTTTGTCCTGATGAAGCTGCCAATCACCAGTTAGTTACCTGTAGCTGTGGCCTTCTGAATCATCCGAATAGTTTCCACAGAGGAATGTTCAAGCTTAATGCAAAATTTGATGCAGATTCGTTGCTCTACTGGCTCAGTCATTTTGAATGCAATGGCCACACAGTACACGTACTCACTCAATGGCATCTACTGCCCCCACTGACTAGTACAGTGAAGTCATCATTGATCACTCATGCACATTCCAGTCCACCCTCCTTGGCTGCCAGGTTACATAGATGTGCAAACCATTGTAGTTATCTTAACAATGGATGGACTTTTTTTGGACGGACCCCATCCTTGCTTTCTTCTATTCTGTGCACTGTGATCTGAGTGATTTTTTTAAAATACAGGTTTGAACATGGAAATAAATTTCCCCAACATGATAAAAAGCTATTGGATATGTATAGCAAACATTATATTAAATGGTGAAATACTAAAGCATTTTCATTAAGGCATCGACAAAGTAAGGGAATTTGTTAAACTTGCTAATACTCTGTTTTCACCACAATCAATTATAGAATACTTGTATTGCCCCAGGAAGAAATGCCACACTGTTTAGTTGTCACTGCCCAATTCTTCTATCCCTGCCAGCCCTCCAGGACCACTAATTTACTTTTGTCCTTTTTGATTTGCCTACTCTTGACATTTCATGTAAATGGAATTATACAATATGTGCTCCTTTCTCACTGGTTTCTTTCACTCAGCATTATGTGTTCAAGGTTCATCCACATTGTACATGTGTCAGTCTTTTCTCTTTTTCTATTGACAAGTATTATGTTGCATGTATATACCTCATTTTGTTTATGCGTTCATCAGTTGATGGACATTTGTTTTCATTTTTTTGAATATTTTTGGATAATACTTCTGACCATCATGGTACAAGTTTTTGTGTAGGCATATGTTTTCATTGGAAATCATTTTTAAGGAAGATACTAAGGCCAAAAGTTTCAAAGGTATACTACGTAAATTTAAAAGAAAATACCATAAACAAGTTGAATTTCAAAAGTGAGTGAAAAATCTGTAATATAAATAATGAGTTAATATTTGTAATTTAATTAATTAATCAAAATGCAAAAGATAACTCCATGATAAGATAGGCCAACAATAAGAATAGTTAATCCGTGAAAGAAATGACAAATGGTCATTAAACTTGCTTAACTCAATTGTAGTTCAGAAAATTGGGTGAAACCTGATGTAAAATGGCATTATTTTCCCATGTATTTTAAGAGACTTATAATATTAAATGTTGAATGACAGACCCCCTTTACTGACCTGAAATGAAATGTACAGAAAACATAAGCTGCTCACATACGTAATTTTTTTAAAAAAATCCCTAAATATAAAAATATAATGAAAGCAAAAGGAAGAAGGTCCCTTTTAGTAAAGCAGTCTATTTTATTGTAATGTGTAAGTGTTCTGCTGTGATTCTAAAATACAATGTAAGTTAGGATTTATGAGAAGTAACAAGACAAGAAGTCATTTAATCCAAGAAGTAAAGCAGGGGTGTCAAACTCATTTTCACCGGGGGCCACATTAGCCTCGCGGTTGCCTTCAAAGGGCCACATGTAATTTTAGGATTGTATAAATGGAACTACCCCTTAGCTAGGGGCAAAGAGCTCTACACTCGGCCCTTTGAAGGCAACTGTGGCTCCCGGTGAAAATGAGTTTGACACCCTTGAAGTAGAGGAAAATAAAAAACATGGTATTGTATAAATGTTGTGGACCCCGGCTCGTGGGGTCCACAGCATTATAGCTGAAACAAAAGAAATTCACACAGACTTCCGAATCCTGTGGGGACAAAAGGGCCAGCAGCTTCTCTCTCAAGAAGAACAAAACCCTCGGCCCTTACTTTGACAAGCTTTTATTGTCTTACTGGGCACGTTACATGAAGGTTCTCATTAACTATCCACAGGTTCGCTTTAGGGGGTAGCCTTATACAGAAAACAAAGAAGAGGATGCCAGTAATCACATCACTGAAAAGGGATATTTACAAATGAAAAGGCAAAAGTGGTCGAACCAGTTACTCTGTCCTTGGAAGGGTAGCATGGATTTTAGGAAGTTATTTTGCAGTAAATGTTTGCTGCAAATCAGGGTAAAGGGGTTTTTTGGCAAAAAGACGCAAAGTGGCCTAGGCACATTGCAAACCTGATTTTCCATGGGAGAACCTGTCTGTGGGCGTGGGTCCTGTGCATCCCTGAGTGGGAGCTAGGCCCACGCCATATAAATAGTTAATAAAATAAAAACGGTCTCCTACATATAAATAGTTAATAAAATAAAAACTAATACTGGGTTAGTAATAACATACCAAACTAATTTTTATGTGATAAGAGACTGAGACAGTAGCCTGAATTAAAAAAGGGATAACATGCCAAGATAAATTTTAGTTGGTCAGTGAGCAAATGTGATATTCTTACAAATGAGCTGTGCTTTACCTAACAAACATTGAGTCAAAGGAATTCTCTACTGGGACATGGGAGAGGGTGGCCACGGAATTAATTGTAAGATTCAGTTCTCATTGACACCAAGTCAGATGGAAGTTCTCTCTAATCAGTAATTTCAAGTGATATACTTGGCAATGTAGTGAATGTAATTAGACTTACAAAATCTGGTCATTCCGTACAAAGTGGCACACATAATCGCCACAGATACATCTTAACTGGTCTAAAGAAGCTGAGTTCCAGTTACCTGACTCCTATACATCTTTATAAATGATACGTGTAATGTAAGAATAATTTGTTGGCACAGTGGTGTTTCAGTACAATATAGAAGTAGTTTAAAATACGTTTGAATTGATCTTAATGTCAGGTTGGTTTTGTATATTTTTTTCAGAATTATTGATAATATAAATTCAAATATGTGGGGAATGATGTGTCCTTGTGCAGGTTATACCCATAACTAGGAAGAAAATGTATTTCCTAGATATTTAAAATTCAGGAGGTTTTAATACTCATGTTTGTCCCTGACTTTATCTTTGTAATTTTGTATTCTTTTATGTACAGAGGACTCCCTACATTTGCTTCAGGCCCTGCAAATCCTGGATCCAACTTTGGTGACAGTCCAGGATGTTCCTTTACATTTTCCAAATGTGTCCTAAGAGGTGTTTCATTCGAGAGGTCTGCTTTTGTGAACAAACAGGTGTTGGGGTTTGATTGAACAGAAATAAGGACAATGTTTTTGGGGAGTACCTGGCAAAATTAAGAATACCCAGACCTAGAAATTCCAGTTCTTGATACCTATCAGATAAATATTGTACTTGTGCATGTATAAATATTCAAGAATGTTTTTGTTTAATTTTTATTGCAACATTGTAGTATTTAGGAGAATTTAGGAACAGTTTAAGTACTCATCAAAAGGAGACTAAATAATGGGACTCCATTTCACAGAGTATTATAAATTAAACAAATGTCTTGAAATAGAAAGATCTTTAAGATCAAATCAAATAAAAGAAATATGTATGAATCTAGTTATTAGAACAGCACTAATAGAAGATACTCTGACACCCTATTTATGTAAAATAGCAATGACAGTCCAAACTGTAGTATAAAACTCTTTATTTCTGTATGCAAATAACATTTTCTGGGAGGTTGCATATCAACAGATTACTGTGGCTATCTCTGGGGAGGGGAATGCAAAGGGTCCAGGGAAGATTTTCACTTCATGTGTATTATTTTAATTTTGTACAAGTCAAATATTTTCATGTATACATACATACTAAAGTCCCATCCAAGATGTATGCTCATCTTTCAGTTGTGTGAACTTTATGGAGCAGGGTTGATGTAGTAGGAACGTATTGCAGATTCACCAAAGACTTTTATGATGTTTTGTCAAAAGCCTGGAAAAGTCTAAAACAGGGATTTAAGGTTAGAATATGAATATGTGATGTTTCCTGAGTTTTGATAAACCTGTTTTGGCTAGTTTATATGAGGAGGATGCCTGGCAGTTGATCTCTTGAGAAGCTATTAATTGTGAAATAAAATGAGACCAAATACAAAACAAAACAATAGTCTGCTGAATAAAGAAAGCTAAGGTTTCATTCCATTTTGGGGTATCAGTCACCCATTGATATGTTTGATGGTACAATTATTAAGTACTGGATGATTTATTTTAAATTACAGAGCTAATTTTCAACTCTTTAAGGCGAATGTGCCTAAAACTACTGGAATTAACTATGTTTAAAACATCTTGATGACATTTTACACGTTAATAATAATGTCAACAGTATTGCATCTAGCATACAATATGATAACACTTACTGTCCCTTCATGCCAGAAGGAACAAAAATAATTGAATACTTACTTTGTAAGCTTTATTTGTACAGGGTGGGGCAAAAGTAGGTTTATAGTTGTTTGTATGGAAAATAATTCAATAATTAATAAATAATAATACAAGAAGAAACCGTTTCATGTATTTACAACTATAAACCTACTTTTGCCCCACCCTGTATGTATCTTATTTAATTCTTACAGCAGCCCCGTGAAGTTTAGAACTACAAGTATCTCCACTCAACATTGTAAGAAACTAATGATCAGAAAGGTTAAATAACTAGTGAAAGGTCACATAGATAGTAAGTGGCAGAATGGGATCAACCCCAACAATCAGACCTCAGAGCCTGCATTCTTAGCTTAGAAGCATGCAGTGTGATGTTCATATGCCTGAAGGTCTGAAAGGATAAAACTCAAAATGTCAGAGTTTGGAGTAAGGAAAGGTTTATTGATTGAGAAGGTACCAATTGGGAAGATGGGAATTCTCATCCTCAAATCCATTTTAAGAAAATACGGAGTTCAGGCTTCTTTTATGTCAAGGGAAAGGACAATGGCTGTTTTTAGAAAAACCTTAGCCGCAAGCAGAATTCTGCTAAGATTAGCATGTCTGTATGCAAGACTAAGCAGGAGTTATTAGCCTGAAGGCCGTGGGGACAACTCAGGCTTGAACAAGATGGAGTCAGAGAGGCCAAGTACTTTACTGTTATACCCTTAGAATTCATATCAACTTGGATGTGTCAGAGGCATTTCAGATTCACTTTAATCAAAACCAAACTCATGAATTTTACCCCCCCACCCTCATCTTTGTTTTTGTTTTTGTCTTGTTTTGTCTCATTGAATGTCATCTCCTTTCATCCAGTTGCTAAAGCCAAACACGTAATGGCACTCCTAACGTGGCCTTCCAGTGAAGTCAGTCCTCATTCTAGTCAGTCACTTAACATGTTTCAAATTTTGTCTCTTGAGTAAGTTCTTGGATACTTTCATTTCCTTCTATTTCTAATTTTAATAACCTCAGCCAAACGTTTTATCTCTTGACTGGATTATAGCTTGTGCCTTGGAGCTTCTAGCCTTATACACTTTTGGTTGACCCCCAAATATCAAAACTGTATTTTCCCCTGGTTGTAGATGTGTTTATACTACCTAAAACTCCTTCAGTGGTTGCTCTCTATTTTTTATGAGGAGCTGTAAGGGTAATATCTGGACTGTGGTGAATTCTCTCATTGGCCTCTCTTCTCCTTATTTTCAGTGTCAGGGCCTATAATGGGGCCATAACTATTTTATGCTGTCTCCTATGTTGCCCCTGCGTGAAATCCAGCCCCTCCTCTCTTCCCAACTCTGACTCATCTTTCTAATCTCAACTCGAGTAGCATTGTCTTGGATAAGCGTTCCATTTGACCCCAGACCATATCAGTTCTGGTTATAGTTTCTGTAGTGCCATTTACAGCATGTAAAACATTTTGAATTGTACATTTTTATGATTATTTTATGAATGTTTGTCTTTTCTTCCTAGAGTCTTTAATTCTTTGAGGGCTGAGCACCATTATGGGTAGTCAGTACATTTGAAATGATGAACACATATTGGAACACATGTAGTGTTAGCCAGCTGATTTTCTTCATAAGGAAACCGAAGCTTGAACGGTGTAGCATAGTCCTTTCATAAATTTGAGTGTGGAGTTAGATCGCCTTACTAGCTGAAGGTAGTTACGTAACTTCTCCAACTCCCACTTTCTTTATCTGTTTAGTAAGGATAAAATTCATACCTACCTGTTAGGTTGCTGTGGGGATTACGTGAGGTAATAAACAGGGAGTAAATACTGCAGTGCTCAATGAGTGGTGCTGTTGTCGTTAGTAATGGGGTCTAGCCATGGTCTCTTAGCTGTGTAGTGCCTAGATACCAGTTCTTCATGATTCTCTCCATACTGAGGCCGTTTGGCATTCTTGCAAATTATTTTACTGTGAGACAGTGCCTTTTTGTCCTTTTTTTTTGAAAAATGGGTTTGCACAGTTTTTTTTTTTTACATAGAGAAGGCATGTGTACATTTTGTTGTCTCCAGTTTAACCCGGTTACAAATAAGGATCATACTCACTTCCTCCCTACCCCCAACCAAATGGAAAGCATTTCTGTTATACAAGGAAATTTGTGCTTACTCAGGGGACAGGATGGTTGAGTGCAAGTGTATATAGCTTTGAATAGCAAATTAAGGTGTTTGAACTCAGATATTTTGGAAGTAAGTAACAAAGATACTTAAGCAAGGGGTGACTTTTATGCATAGAATTGTTTTTGGAAATTTAATCTGACTGCAGCAATTGGAATGGGAGACTGGATTTTTTAAAGATGATGGTCTCTGATAAAATTAGGAAAGTTGGGGAGAGCTAGGCTTCGTGGGAGGTAGAATGAACTTTTTTTTCTATAGATTCAATTGCTTGTTGAACTTCTAAGTGGAAGTGCCTTTAAAGTACATGCAACAGTGGGAGAGAAATTTGGGATGGAAATATTGAAAACTAGTTAAGTGTGGCAAAAAGAGTAACTGAGATGCTCATACATGGTATGTATACCACTAAGCAAAAAAGCTGATCCTGCAGTACTTGCCTATGGCAAGGATTTGTTAGCTACTACTTCTTTATGTAGGGGTAGGTAATGAAACAACATTTTAAATAGCATGCTGTAATTGAGGATTTTCACTAGCAAGACTGGCCTTCCCTCTAGTTAGTCTGACCTGTTGATTTTAACTGTACTTAAATACGCTGATTATCTCAGTGGTGTTTGGAAGAGATAAATTGAAGGAGACATGATGTTACAAAGTTCTTTTCTAATAGTCTGAAGAAAAGCAGTGAATATTAAACAGAAGATTGATTTTATAAGTATGTTACATATTACCACATTATTTAAAAATATGCTTTCAAAGAAAAGTAAACATGAAAATAAGCTCTTGGAGTGAACCTCAAAGAGGTGGAAGATTTCCTGAGTCCCAAATTAACCAGCTGCATGTGTGGGACCCTGTACCCTGAAAATTCACTAACTCAAGTGCTTGTGCTTTTTTTTCTTAACTAGGAATTGTGGTGCTTGGAATAAACAGAGCTTATGCCAAAAATTCATTCAGTAAAAATCTTGTAAAAATGGTGAGTATAAAGATTAAATTGTTTGCTTCTAATATTAAGCTATAGTGTTGACATCAATCTGAAAAATTTATCCCTTTTTTGTCTTACCCTCCTTGTTTCTGTTTAGCTCTCAAAAGCTGTGGATGCTTTAAAATCTGATAAGAAAGTACGGACTGTAATAGTCAGGAGCGAAGTTCCAGGGATATTCTGTGCTGGTATGTAAATAAATTTTATTACGAAATTAAACTGTAGTCTAATTATTCCTTAAATAGCCTGTTTTCCATTATAAAGTGTCCCATAGTTTGAATTTCATTACCAACAATTCCTCTTTGTCTTTTTTTACTGGTTTACAAGAAAAAAGATGGCTTTGTCAGTATTAGAAACTTTTGTAGGATATAGATTGTTTTGGGAGTTGAAAAAATAATTCAAGATATTAAAATGTTTGTTTGTAGTACATGAATAATATTTATGAAAGTTCATTTGGGAAGGAAAAACTGGGTTTCCTATCCACAACAGTATATTCTGTATTAGTGGCTCAAAAAAATAGTTGAATTGACTAGCTATAGTGGCTGCAGTACGTAGTGTTAAGTATCATTTGCTTTGAAGGTTGGTGTTTGTAGTAGTGTCTACTTGTGTTCACTGAATGTATTTTAAAATTGGTATCTACCTCAGTGAAAGATAAATGTTTTTCTTTCCCATTTATACTGCTTACCAAAAGATAAAGTGTCCTGTGTTTTCCATATTGTAAGTATTTCTAAGCCATGAGATAGAATGAATCTGTTTAAACTAGTAAGAAATGTAGATGAAAATGATAAAAAAATGCTGATAACATGCAGTATCCTTGTAATTTATTAAAAGGAAAGGAAGGTAGAACTTGACTGAGGCATAAAAGTTTCTTTCCCCCAGTAAAAATATAAATGGGATAATCCCTTTGAGGAAATCAGACGTTTGAGGGAATGACACATAGTATTTTATTTGTTAAACAAGTATTTATTGAACATTTAAGGTATACTGAGAACAGTGCTGAGGACGTGGGAAAATATTTCTAGATAGAACCGTTACAGAAACAAGGGACCAAAGGAGGGGTACGATGTACTGTTACCAAAAGGCCCCCCCACCCCCACCCCAAGGTCCGTTATGGTGGCTGCCAGAGGAAAGACGTCTCTCAATGCCAGAGATTTGTGAAAAGGAAAGGAAATGTTTATTTAATGCTATACAGACTTGAAGTAGTGACCTAATGTCTTCATTAAAATATCAAAGTCCTTTTGGATACCCACAGATGTCCACAGTCCTTCCTTCTTCCCTTGCCCTTATCTGGGTATCCTGTCTCAGGAGAAGAAGTAAAAGTGTGATTCAGGCTCTCGGCAGCTGCGTGGTCTTCTCTTCACCAAAGCTGTGAGGGGGTCTCCACTCTGCCAAAGCTGAGTGGCAGTTCTCTGCTAAAGCTGCATGGTGATTCTCCCTCACATGGCTGTGGGAGTCCCCACTCTGGCCAAAGCAGTGTGGTTCTCTGCCTTAGCTGAGTGGTGGTTTTCTGCTAAAGCCACGTGGTGATCTTCCCATGGCTGTGGGGGTCCTGACTTTGCCAAAAGCATGTGGTTCTCCCCTTCAATGGCTGCTGTGTCTGGATTTAAACCCCCGTGTCAGTCTTCCTCTGCAGCCCCATTTCCTACTCCTGACACAATCGGCTACACTCGGCTACATTTGCCAGCACTTCCGTATCCTTCCAGCTTTACTGGGCTGCCATAGGGAGTCTGGGAGGGCATGGCCCCATGGTGTGGAGCCAGTCATATTCAACCTCTCATGCAGGCGCTGTAACCAGGGGGCCTTGCCTCCAGTTACATCTTGGGTGAAAGTCACTTCCTTCTCCCTGGCACAAAGCATGGCCATAGCTATTCAACATAGCTATGAAACCAGTTAAAGGTTATAGCTATGTTAAATGACGATGCCAGAGGTTAGCTGCAAAGCTGTTGCTTTGCAAAACAGCTCTCAATGGCCCTGCTCCATTTGTCCCTTCCCCCAACTCACCCCTGAGGTGGGAAGGGGTGAGCACATCCTATATGTCTTTCTAATATTTCCTGGACACCCTGAGTTCTGGGCCCCATTCCATATCCCTATTTGGGGCCCCCCTCTTGGATGCACACTGTTTCAATATGATATAGCATACCTGCAAGGGTTAGTTTTAACTCAGTTTTATAATGAAAGACATTCAAGTTATACTCCTCAGCTGCTCAGGTGGTGAGATTGTGCAATGCAGGCTTTTGCTTTTACATCTGTCTAACACAAGTAGCACTCTCTGCCTGGTAGTTTGGTTGAGAATGCAGTGCCACTGTGTACCTGAAGGATAGTCAATAGTACATAAGTGATGGCTATCCCTAGTTTTTGTAAGGGCTTTACATGTATTTGTATTTTATTTCTTAAACAATATGAAAAACTTATATTGCGACAATAAAATTTTTGTATCTGTGGCTTTAGGACCAGGCAGATGTTGCTCCCGGGGACTGAGTCAGATGCCATGGTGGATGGCTATGAGGTCACTGCTGTCAGGGCCTTTCAGGGCTGCTGAAGGCTTTATTGGGAAGACTTTGAACAGTTAGGGGCCTTTGAAGAAGGACCAATTATGTGAATACAGAAAGATTGGTAGTGATACTGTGAAGGCAGAACACCACCTCAGAAATAGTGTTAATGACTATAGTAACCTTACTTTCTTTCTGTTGGTAGTAGATGTTGTGATTAAAAAACACTGTAGTAACTGGTAGAATTCTTATCTTACTTATTCCTTTGCTGCCCCTATGTTTTGAATTTTCATGTTTATATTCTTTGAAAAAGGTTTTAATGCTTTAGTAAAGTTTATAGATATCTTTTATAGTTTGCCTTTTTGGGGACATATTAAGTAATATGCCAAATCCTTTTTACCAGATTAACAAGTTAGCTCTGAATGCTTTCCTCCAAGAGTTGATCAGATCTGCTTTCTTTGCTGTATGTGCTTTTAAATTTTTGTGTGATTAGGATAATCTGTATTTTAACTCATAAGACATATTATTGTATTTTGTCCAAAAAAAATCAGTGTTTGAATTCTAGACAAATTGGGACAAATCATTTATTAACTCAATGTATATAATAGAACCATTCTTCCAAATTTCTCTGAAAGGTTTTCTTTGCTTACATGTATTTGAAACAGTTTAGTAGGTCTGCCTTTATTAATGTATACAGATTAAGTATAAACCCAGGTAGATCTAAACTGATAGCTTATACTAGTTTAAAATATTGATTTTAATCAAGTTCCATTTATTAGTTACTGAAGAATATGGTATTTCAGTTTGAGTCTTAATTTCTATTCTGGAATAGTAACATTCAAGACCAAAATTCTCTAAAACAGTTTAAACTCATTTATTGATTAGTTTCTTAGCTCTTCCAGCTCCCTGAAGTTACTCATTTTCCCTTCCCTTTCTGCCCTTACAAAGGTTTCTCTTCTCTGTACATCTGTATTCCAATGGCTTCTTGTTCATTTCCAAAAACTTAAAGTTTATGAAGTGGGCTTGCCTCAAATTTCTTGATGGGAACTTCTCTTTTTCTTCTTTGAAAATCATCTTTTGTGCTTTCTGCACATAGCACCTAATAGGGACTCAGCATGTATTTGCTGAAATTAATCAGCCTTTAACCTGCTATGATTCACTGATGTTCTTTTCAGGGACTTTCTGTTGGGATATGTTTAGCAGTTTCTCTGAATTCTCTCAGATCCCCTCCTATTCCCTGATAGTGTCTCTGCCTCCTGAATTAGGTTCATTTTTTTCTACATCATTTTCATAATATGCTAGAAAAACAGATAATTAAGGACTATTAAGTGATCCTTTTAGGCAATGGAGATTGGACAGAGTAATTTCTGGCTTGCCATTTAAATCTGTTATTTAGAGTCAATGACCATCTTTCACTTACATTTTTAAAAAGATTTTATTTATTTATTTTTAGAGTGAGGGGAAGGGAAAGAGAAAGAAAGGGAGAGAAATATCAATGTGTGGTTGCCTCTTGCATGCCCCCAACTGGGGACCTGGCCTGCAACCCAGGCATGTGCCCTGACTGGAGCAACCCTTTGGTTTGCAGGCCTGCACTCAGTCCACTGAGCCACATCAGCCACATTTCCACTTACATTTTGAAAATCAAATTTTAGTTTAAAAAAATAGTAGGTTAAAATATGTGCAATGTGTACAAAATGTATTTAAAAAGTATATATACAAAGAGAGGAATCCCGCTCTTATCCACTCCCTCTACTCCATTCTTCCCGTAATAAAAATAACACTCTTTACTATATTATTTATTGTTATTCTAGTATTTTATTATACAGATGCATACAAATATACATAAACACACAAATGCACTCAGTAGAATGTTAAGAAACTATGTAATGTGATAATACGAAGACTACGTTGTAGTGTGGAAAATTCATGTGGTGGGAAGGAGCCGAAGGTGAATGCTATGCCCAGTATGGCTCTAGCTGTATAAATTACAGCCACGAATAAGATTATGGATCGGGGGTGACATTTTCTTTTCTCCATCTGTAAACTTTTAGTGATAATAATTGTTACTTATTAAGTGAATGTGTATATTAAGTAAATAATTGTGAAAAAATCACCAAGTGTATATATTTTTTGGCTTTGGTGCTAAAATTGTGACATTAACTGAGTATCTAAATTATTTGCTACAAGTATTTGAAGGGAAGAAATTTTTAGAAGAAATCAATCTTATAGGACAATTCTCATGCTTTCTTTTTATAGACTCCCCATAAGGTTAAGGACCTGATTAAAGGCATGGCTTAGCTGGAACTACTCCTGACTCATTGGGCAGGGTTTTCTTTACAGTTCTAGTGATTTCTGTCTGATCTTTTGGAATATGTGTTCTTTTTAAGTTTTCAAAATTTTGTGCACTTACACATCATAATGGTCCTGTGTTGACTGAGAAGATGCATAATGTCAAAATACCACTCTGGTTATTGTAATGTATTTAAATGAATTTTCTGTTATTAATCACAGCACCGTGTAGATACAGAAGAAAGAGATATGTATATCATAGTTAATCATGGCCAGAGACAGTGCTGCCCATGAGTGTATGCTTTCAGATACCGCGCTATACCCTAAGCATGACTCCAGGTCAGAAATCACTCTTGTGTACTCTTTTTTGCCTGCACACTTTATAGGTACTGAGACATGTCATTTTGATAATCAAAGCTCATTGTGAAACACTGGCTACATAGTTTATATAAGAGATTGGCTTGAATGTGTGCTCTGCCTGAATATTCTAGAAATTATTCACTTAAAAATTTTATCTGTTTCTTTATCTGTTACACATACACACACACACACAAAAGAAAGTTGAAAATATTCTATTTCAAAATATTTCTGTAGTTACATTTTTAATATCTATAATGAAATTATGAAAAGTCCTTTTAGTTAGGTTGCTGCATTGGTTGTAAACCTGTAACCCTACCCATCTGTTTATTTTTGTTCTTTTAAGTGTTCTAAGACCAGGTAGAAAGTACACATGGATTGTTTTTTACCATAACATTTTTAAAGTGAAATTTTATGAGAAATTACTGAGACAGGGTTTTTTCCTTTGAAATTACTAAAATAGATTGTAAATAGTTCTTGGTAATTGATTCTTGTATGTAGAACTCTTAATTGTTTCACTAAATTACACTGGTGTGAGTTTTTTTTAAAAAAGTAAAGGTAGTTTTGCTTCTGCTTTTGAATTCTAGCAAATTGTGCTCTGACAAAACTTTTCACTAAAATTGTCAACATGCTTTATTGAATGTTGTGTGTATTGCTCATATAGATACAGATACCATGATGTGGTTAGATACATGGGGGCTTCTGACTAATGAAGTTACCTATTCAATGTTGTTTCAGAATCTTAGGTGGTTATATATATGGATTGGAATGTTAATCCCTTAGAGCAGAGATTTTCAACCTTTTTTATTAATGGCACACACAAACTAATTACTAAAAATTCTGTAGCATACCCCCAAATATATTTTTTTGCTCATCTCACAAAAAAAGTAAGTATAGTTTTGCTTCATTCACACTGGATGGCTGTTGTTGTGTTGGCTATTGTTATTTTTATAATTTGACAAGCTAAGGGAAAAGAGGTCATTGCCCCTGACTAAATAGTCAGGTATTTCATGTTTTAAAAATTCTTGTGGCACACCAGTGTGTCTCTTGCAGCACACCAGTTGAAAATTGCTATCTTAGAGAGAGTTCGATAAGTCAAGTGAAGGGGTAGATACCCACAAATTCATGTTAATTTAGCATAAGGTTCTTTTGTTTTATTTCCTGTTTTTGAATTTAAAATATTCGTTTCATTAGGGTATGAATTACTTGCAATAATACAATGTACCAATTTTAGGTATATAATTGAGTTTTGACAGATGTTTAAACAATGATCACAGTTGTCCTACAGAACATGTTCAACACTTAAAAAGCTTTCTTGTGCCTGTTTATTGTCAATCCCTTCTTCTACTCTGACCCCTTAAACCCTGTGATCTTCTTACTTTATCATAGTTTTGCATCTTTTAGAATGTCTTAAAAGTGGAATCTGGCTTTTTCATTTAGCATACTGCTTTGAGGTTCATTCATGTGTTTCAGTAGTTTTGCTTCATTGCTGAGTATGATGTTTATTTTATATGCTAAGTGGATATACCACAATTTGTCTGTCTAGAAGTTGATGGTCATTTGTTTTTTTCTGATATTTTGGCTTTTATAAATACTGCTTCTATGAACAACCACATATGCGAGTTTTTTTTTTGTGAACATGTTTTTATTTCTGGAGTAAAAACTTAAGAGTCAAATTACTAGGTTGTGGTGTAATTGTATATTTTATTTTATAAGCAACTAACAGTTGTTTTCTAGAGTGGCTATGCCATTTTGCATTCCCTCCAGCAATGCATGAAAGATCCAGGTGTTCCATGTTTTTGTCAACACTTTATATTGTCAGTCTTTTTCATTTAAGATATCCTAATGGGTATGTAGTTTTATGTCATTGTGTTTTTAGTTTGCATATCTCTAAATGACTAATAATTTTGAACATCTTTTCTGCTTTTTTGTTACCTGTATATCTTTTTTGGTGAGTGTTTATTTAGGTCTTTTGCCCATTTTCTTTTTAATATTTTATTTATTTCTAGTGAGAGGGGAAGGGAGGGAGAGAGAGGGCAAGAAACATCTGTGTGAGAAAGAAACATCAATTGGTTGCCCTCTGTATATGCCCCAACCTGGGATCAAACCTGAACCCAGTCATGTGCCCTGGCTGGGAACTGAACTGGTAACCTTTTGCTTTGCAGAAGGATGCCCAACCAACTGAGCCACATTGCTCAGGGTGTCCATGTTTTTATTAGTATGTCAGTAGAGTTTTATAGTTCTTTATCTGGTGTGTGTTTTGCAGGTAATTTTCTCCCACTCTGTGGCTTGCTTTTTTTCTTAGTTTGTTTTGAAGAACAAAGTTTTTTTTCCTCTTTTTTCAATATATTTTATTGATTATGCTATTACAGTTGTCCCATTCCCCCCCTTTATTCTCCTCCACCCTGTACACCCCCTCCCACCTGGATCCCCCCTTTTAGTTCATGTCAATGGGTTGTACGTATAAGTTCTTTGCCTTCTGCATTTCCTATACTATTCTTAACCTCTTCCTGTCTATTTGCTGCCTATCATTTATGCTACTTATTCCCTGTACCTGCCCCCACAGTAATCCTCCATGTGATCTCCATTTCTGTGATCCTGTTCCTGTTCTAGTTGTTTGCTTAGTTTGTGTTTGTTTTTGTTCTTGTTTTAGGTTCAGTTGTGGATAGTTGTGAGTTTGTGGTCATTTTACTGTTCATATTTTTGATCTTCTTTTTCTTAGATAAGTCCCTTTAACATTTCATATAAAAGGGCTTGGCGATGATGAACTCCTTTCACTTGACCTTATCGAGGAAGCACTTATTCTGTCTGAAGAACAAAGTTTTTCATTGGAATTTGATTCATCAGTTTGTTTTCTTTAATGGTTTGTGCTTATTTTGTAATTCCGTTCCAAAGTCACAAAGACTTTCTCAAATTATGTTTTCTTCTAGAAGTTTTTTGGTTTTTATGTTTTACTTCTAGACCTAAATATACATTTTGCAACCTATTCCGAAATTAACTCAGAATGCATCATAGGTCTCTGAACTGGATTCTTAGCAGAGCTCCTAAGACCCTGGAAATTTCCTGAGTGATTAGAGTACTTTTTGTATGTTAATGAGATGATTTGAGGCAGAGGCAGAGTTCCCTACATAGCTGTGGGATGGGGACTGGTTGCCGGAAAAATCAGCCATTGGATTAGCTGCGGGGGCTCCCAACCTGTGGCTTGATGCCTGTGGCCCAGGATGGCTATGAATGCGGCCCGACACAAAACTGTAAAATTTACTTAAAACCTTTTTTTTGCTCATCAGTTTTTGTTAGTGTATTTAATGTGTGGCCCAAGACAATTCTTCTTCCTCCAGGGTGGCACAGAGACACCAAAAGATTGGACAACCCTGGTAGAGGGTTAGCATTTTCAGCCCTACTCTCTCAACCTCTTCACTTGAATTTGCTAGAGGTGCCTTTAAAAATGACTCTGAGTACTCATTTTATAAGGACGTGATAATTAGTGGCTATTGCTGATTCATATCTGATCCTATTTTTGTTTTAAGAACTACCTAAGTAATATTTTATGCTCTGTAGATACTATTTTCTTTTTATGAAGTAGGAAGTGTATGTTAGTAATAACCTGCTGACTCATCCCTCTGCTTCCACTCTTGCCCCACTCTAACACATTCCCCACAAAGCAGCCAAGTGATCTTAAAAAATAATCACCTCTCTTCCCGGCTTCAAACAATTTTCAGAAATACAATGTGTGGTGAACTGAATAATGGCCTCCTAAAGATGTCCATGTCATAATCCCTGGAACCTGTGAACACGTGACCATAAGTTTCTTAGTCTTTGTCATAAATATGTAATTTAAACATTTTACAGTGCTTTAGAAAAAAGTAGAGACCATTTTAGTTTGAGGGCCTTAATTGAAACTGGGTGCAGAATGACCTGCATGCTGTAGTGTACCTAACTCCTGGTTGACTGGATTCCTTTCTTTCCTCAGCTGTCCAGGTCCTTCCCTGGGACCTGACCCAGCACCTGCAGCTTGAAGGGAAGCCAGGTTGAGTTCCACTGAGTACTGCAGGAAGATGTTCTCTAGACGCTGTATCTCTGAATATACTGAGAAAGTTCCCTTTTTTCCTTATACAGTTGACGAATGATCCTGCAGACAGTTCTGAAACTCACAGTTGTACAAGTGTTTTGTTCAGTGGCGTTGTTTGGGTGAATGCTAGGTTGGAAGACTACTACCAATTCAGATACTCTTGAGGTTTAGGGTTCCTGAAAACCCTCTGATTAGAATTTCCATTCTAATAACTTAGGACTTTTGCGGGGGGCAAACTAAGTTTTTTTTTGAAAGATAGAAATAGTATTTTCATATTCTCTAAAAAGTAAAGGCAACATAATTAATACATTAAATGCCAATATAATTTACTCACTTAAAACATTTGTAATTATATATATACTTTCACTTGTCTCTTCCTAACTATAAACTTTTGGGGATATTCTTCTCTTGAATTATATGAAATATCTGTGAATAGGTTTTGTTTTGTGACAGATAGTAGTCCCTAGTGGGTGTCTTTCTCAAAGTGTTGTTTTATTCCAACAGATGGTTACTCTCCTAGAATATCTCCCTGACCCTTTTGAAGATTATTTTTACAGTTTTGATATCTTTACTAAATACTCAAGATGTTCTGTACATTTTTTTTTTGATTCCTACTGGTCATAACATGAACACCAGGAGTTGTTCAGACCACACAGCTCCATGTGATGTTCTTTGGTGATTACCTATGAATTGATAATTTCAGTATAAAGTTTAAGGGATCCCCATACTGTTTGTTTGAGCTCTTTATTTGAGAGTCTCTCTCCTCTCCAGCTTTCTGTACTATAATTCCAGCCACCCAAACCGTCATCTCTATTATCATCAAGACTGCCATGTTTACTTTATTTAGGTCCCCCTGCCTTGCACCTCACTCTATAAAGTGCCTTCAGAAGGAAAGCTGGAAGTCAGTAGACTCCCAGATCAGTCTCTCATTACCTTTTGATCATTTAAAACACAGTTCATATATTTTGAGGGGAGAAGGGCTCCTCTGGTACCACTTACTTCATCATAGTCAGAGGTGGAAGTTTCCAGGTCCCTTTAGTGTAGAATGGTGTTTACTAGTCAAGATTTAGGTGTTATCTGTGCTCATTGTTCCTTGGGTTTCTTTGTTTCTAGGCCCTGTGACCAGACAGAGCTAAGAAATACATAGATAAATAAATATATTACACTATATATATATATAACTCAGTTATTTACACCAATGTCTGTATTTATATTTTGAAAATATGTTAATACTGATAACTTCATTTCCAGTTCGTCAACACAGGATTCATTTTCAGCTTCTCCCATTATATATTTGTATTATCCTTAATATATTTACTCATTTGCTCAGTCCTACCATTGTTGGTCATGGACCAGGACCAAGGTGGGTCTGCTGGACCAGTCTGGAAATGGGGTCTTGTAAAGTTGTGAGAAAAAGAATTTCCCAGGACTCACCCATAGGAGGATGTGAAATATAGTCAAGATTTGTTGCAGAGGGAACTTCCGGCCAAGATGGAGGCGTAGGCAGACATACCGTGCCTCCTATCACAACCAAAATTAAGGACAACAAAGATTTAGAAACAAGAAAACAACCAGAACTCAGAAAATCGAACTGTTTGGAAGTCCAACAATGATTCATCCAGACCGGTAAGAGGGGCAGAATCACGGCAGGAAAAAGCGGAGGTGCGGACTGGGCCCGCAGGCAGCAGCGGCTGGCAGCCCCCAGGTGCACAGGCGGTGACTAGTAGAACCCAGGCACGGGGTGGCAACTGTGAAGAACCGGTGAGGCCGCGCAAGGTAGCTGGCTGACCAGGTGGTCCCACATTCACGCAGATAATCCAGGCAAAGGGGAAGCGGTGAAAGGAACTGGAATCTGAGAGTGAGCAAAGCAAGCGCCATTGTCTCCTCTCAGACCCCGCCCCCACATACAGCGTCACTACCCAGCGACTGGGCTGTCCTGCCCTGGGGAACACCTAAGGCTCCACCCCTCACTACCTTAACAGCCGTGACTAGACCAAAAAAAAAAAAAAAAAAACCA
>PVKU01002719.1:0-197163 GCA_004027475.1 Anoura caudifer
GCTTAACAGTGCCGGTGTGACGCAGCAGGATGCGTGCGCCACTGGGGAACCTGAAATCAGAGCCAGGCGGGACCTCCCCTGAGAAGGGCTGCCCATAAATCGTAAAAGCCTTAAATGAATCGCTTACAGGCCCAGGGTTGCCTTGGGTGAGGGTTAATTGGGTCGGGGACAAAGAGTTTTATGTTCATAACCTACTGTCCATCTAGCCTCTTCCTGATTTCCCGAAAGTTATTTTGCTCTGGGCCAAATTTGGGTTGGCGTTGCCGACCATGATGGGTTTCGGGCTGAACTCTTTGCAGCTGCTGGGGACTTGCAACGTGCTCCAAACCTACCGACTTTCTCTCTCTCTCTCGGCTGTATCGCTCTCGGGTACATCAAAACGGAGTATGAGGTGTGTGTGCGTGTGTTTTTTTTAATCTTCCTTTATTCAGAAAATTGCTTCTAACTTCTAACTTTCGCTTTGCTCTCCTAAAGCCTTCATAACAGGGTTTATGTTTATTATTATTATTATTATTCTTTTCTGACTCTTCATTCCCTGGCACATTCTCCACTCAGACTCCAGCCCCCGAATGTGTGTGTAGCTGGAACACGAAGCCCGGTGGCTGAGAGCCCAGGCTCTGTGTGCAGCCAAACATGGTTCCCAGCGCCAGCTCCGCCACCACCGGCTCTGTGACTTGAGACCAGCCACTTCACGTCACAGCGCCTCAGCTTCTTCCTCTGTAGGATGGGTCTGAATGCCAGCCCTGCCTTTTCATGCACATTCGATGCGATAATACGTACAAAGTGCCATGATGCAATAGGCAAGTGGCTAATACACTAACAGTCATCACAACGTCCCCAGAGCACTTACGAGTTTCAACAGCATGGGCTCTGGAGGGGCCCTGCCAGGGTTCGAATCCCAGCTCCACCTTGGGCCAGTCAGGGGAGTGCTCCGTGCCTCAGTTTCCCAAATGGCATTCACAGGTTGGATTACCCTGAGGATCAAATGAGCCGATGTGGAAAATGCTTAGAGGCATGCCAGGCGCATAATAAGCAATCAAAACAGTGTTAGCTATTAAGGTTATGGAAGACTAGTAAAAAGAGTTCCCAGCTGCCAAGCTGTCACTTTCTAAGTAACCTGTTCTTAATAAAATTAACTTTTCTTTTGAAATGAAACATGCATGTCGTTCGAATCACTCCAGTTTCCCTCCTGCAATGAGGGCAGCTTGCCTGGGCATCTGGAAGAAGAAACTGGTAGGAGGCAGTAGGAATGAAACCCTGTGGCACGTGAAGGAAGAAGGGACCGGTTGCCCCAGTCACTGCTTGCCAGCCAGGGTGGGGCAGGCAGCACCCCCAGCCAGACTGGGGGCACCACGACCGGCCAGGCCGCAGTGCCCGCCCGCCACAGCTAAAGTGTCCCCTGCTTGCAGCTGAGAAAGCTAATAGAATGCACAGAGTGGGAACGAATAGTGGAACGACGTAGAGAGAAAACACAATGAGGCATCAAGGCACCTGGAACAGAAAGACTGATGCACTTCTGTCCCGGGAGAGACACTTGACCCTTGAATGCTCTCAGGAGTGTCTGCCCAGGGCCTGGGCTGGGCTAAGGAGATTTCTGTTCCTTACAAGCCAAGAGCCTTGGCGAAGCCTGTTTCCCCCGTGCATGTGTTGGGTAGGGCTGCGTCATCATCGCTGAGATCCCTGCAAGACACTGTGGCCCCTCAAGGAATACTTGTCCGGCGAAGGGGGGCACCCCAGCACGTGTGTGCACTCACACTCGCTGTGAGCCAGAACTCACACGTGCAAGAGCACGTTGCGAGTTTCCCCACCCAAAACAGGATGGCTGTGAGCTTGCTTCTCCCACGCCTCTAAAGGTCCCCATTAGCCCTAGCCTTTGAGGGAGCCTCTTCAAAAAACAAAACAAAACAAAACAAAAACGAGAGCGGGATTAAGCTAGGAAACAACACGAAGTGCGCCAGTTTACAAACATTTGATTTCTTGGAGCGGTTCCCTCGTTCCTTAAAACCAGAGAGTGGCATTCCTGGGAAAAGCCCGTGGGAGGGCAGGGTCCCAGGATGAGCCACGCCCCGGAAATGACAAGGGCGGTGCAGCTGGCCGCAGAAAGAGCGGCCACCTGGGCTTCTGGGGGGGGGGGTCCTGCTCTCTCACTGTGGCACCATGGGGCAGCGGGGTCCCCTCTCTGGCTTCAGTCGCTCCCTCGCTGAAGGGAGGGCCTGGCCCTTCCCACCCGTCTGGGCCTTGGGGCCCCCTTCAGGCCCGGGCTCTGCCTGGCTGTGGTTGGACCAGAGGCTCGTCTGATTTCTCAAGGACCCTCCAACGTTTCGCCTTGTCCCAACGCAACCAGCTCAGGTGAGACTTTGCTCAGCCACGGATGACTTGGAGACACGGGACAGGAGGTGACACGCGGCAGAATGCGGCTGGGCCCCGCCTCACAGCTGTCTACGCTCTCTCTCTCCTCCGCCCTGTTGCTCACGGACAGATGATCCAAATGGAATGTTTCAGGATGAAAAAAACCACCGTTTCTCAGTGTGCCACTGCGAACGGTAGCTTTCCACTTCGATAAGCATAGATTCTAACCCGGAACCCTGACCCTCACCTTGGAGCCGTCGCACTTTGGACGGTGACCCGGCTCCCCCAGCCTCAGTGTCCTCGTGCGAGCACTGGAGCTGCGCAATGGGAGGTAATTCGCGCAAAGCGCGCATTCCCCTGACCTGCACGACATCACCACTCACTCATGTCAGCCAGGGTGACATTCCTGTCCTCGTTCTGAGGGAGCCCCACGCTGGCCCCTCCGTGCCCTCGGAAGAGGACAGCTAGTGGCTGTTTGGCCAGGGCCCCTTGCTTTTGCAAGGAAGTGAACGTCTCTGCTCAGCTGAGAAACAACCGAGACCACGCTCCCCTGACCTGTGGTCCGAGACCTGGGGAGAGACACCGAGACCGCTGCCCCGCCTGTGTCTCCGCCCCCTTGTGCAATACCTTCCCCACTATTTTTAAGCCATCTGTCCCCTCCCCCCCAGCCCAGCCTTCCCCTCCCCCCGACACCCCAGCTCCTTCTTCAGTTCAGCTATTTCAGTTTGGGGTTGAATGGTCTAGACAAGAACCAAAAAAAGAAAAAATGCACCGTCTGCCTGCAGGCCCCCTCTGGGCCTCACGATTGTTCCAGAAAGAGCTTAGGGGCAGGGGACTGACCGAGAGAGGAACTTCAGTTCGTTGAGACAGTCCACCTGAAGTACTTGCCACAGACCCTGGCACGGGGTAGTACTCAATACCTTGTCAAAGTACAATATTATGACTTTATTTCCATGTTAACTCCCTTGGCCTCTTTCCATTCCCAAGATGACATTTGGGAACCACGGCCAATGGCTTGGAGCAACGTAGGGAAGACAGTTCGGTCTGATTTGGGGGCTTCTCCAGCCCTGGCATGCTTCTGTCATGCACCGCGCCGTGGTGAGCTGTGGCTGCATGACCCCCAATGACAGAGTCCCCGGGCAGTGCATACTTGCTCAGCTGACACGCCTGGACGCCACCCGTCCCCTGGGTCCCAGGGAGGAAGCCAGGGCTTGACTTCTTTTATTTTCCTTTTTATTGGATTTATTGCGGTGACATTGGTTAATAAAAGCCTATAGTTTCCAGGAATACAATTCTATAATCCGTCATCTGTACGTTGTACTGTGTGTTCACCACCCCAAGTCCAGTCTCCTTCCAGCACCATTTGTGCCCCCTTTTCCCTCTGGTAAGAAGCCCTGGTACATTTACACTCGGATTCGCTTCCGCCGACTTGCACTTTAGGGCTTTACCACCAGACAGTGTCCAAGGACGGGGCGGAAAGAAGACTGTGACACCCATGTGTTTGCTGGAAGGATGTTTCTGAAAGTATTGTTTGCTTCATCCCGTGGCATCTTCTCTATGAGAAAAATATTCAAATACACATTTCTGCCCTGGCTGGTGTAGCTCAGTGGATTGAGCACAGACCTGTGAACCAAATGATTGCGGTTCGATTCCCAGTCAGGGCACATGCCTGGGTTGCAGGCCAGCTCCCAGCAAGGGATGCACGAGAGGCAACCATACATTGATATTTCTCTCCTTCTCTCTCTCTCTTCTTCCCTTCCCCTCTAAAGATAAATAAATAAAATGTAAAAAAAAATTTAAAAAAAGAATACCCATTTCCTTCTGACTTTATCCCCATGAGTAGTTGGACTTATCATGAGCAATGGGATTTAATGTCCAAATTTGACAGACCCTGCCCCATAGTCCTGCAGATATATCCTCCCGCATATAAACCCCTTTGCATGAACTGCTCCAAACCTAGGAATAAAAATTATACTGTGGCCTTAGAAAGTGGTCCAGCCAGTGGTAGTTGGGGTGGTTTGCCTTTCTCCAGAGCCCTTAGCCCCTACCTAATCCACAACAGACCTCATTAATCCTATCCACCGCACGCATGGGTGAGGTCAAATGTAAGAGCGAGTAGACAAAGGGCTCTGTAACCTGTAAACAGTTGGTAAGTGTTTTTATAAAAGCGAGAGAGAGTGTCAAACTTTATGCCATTGTCCTTACCTCCTTCACAAACCCGGAGGTGTGTAAGGGAAGGGACTCTGTCCTTGAGAACTCCGAGAGGTTAGGTACTTCCAGAGGGTGTGTACCTCATTGTAGGGCATCTTACACGTTCTCAAAGAATTCTTGTTGAATCATCTTTACTGATCGATGCAGGGAACCAAGAAAACAGCTTTGTGACATGGACTCCCTTTTGTAAATGGTCCTCCTCATCAGGAACTTGTCTGATAAAACTTGGGAAGCCATCTTGCTTACTTTCACAGAGGACAAAAGCCAGGTTTCTTGCCGCTAACGCGTACTTCCCGAGCAAGGTGTGAGAGGAAGGATGGAGTTCGGGGCGGAATCTTCCCGACCCCAGGGAGAAGGGCTAAAAGTAAATCAGGAATATGATCACCACTAAAGAGCCTATTAATGTCAGCTAATCAATTTCAAAAAGATACAGTTGCACTTAGGGTGTTGAAACCTGGGAGGTTTCGACTAAATCATACTTGTCACGTGCACAGTGTCACTAATGAGCTTATGTAAATATTTAATCTTCTCTATTTGCATTCCTCAGCCCAGCCCACCTCACCAGCCTTTTCCCAGCTCTCTCTAATACCAGAATCCACCCTCGTAGACCATCTTCGCTCTCCGGAACTCCCCAAGCTCGTTTCTGCCTCCCACCTGCTCATAAGCATTTGTCCCGTCTCGGCGCCTTCCCGTTCTGCCCGCGGAACATTGACACAGCCTTCAGGCTCAGCCCAAATACATCTCCCCGCTTTTGGAAAACCTTCCAGAACCATCTATAGCTCCCACTCCCAGTGGAATTTTTAGTTCCCCCTTCTATGCACGCCCCATGACACCTGGCTAACATTCCATAAACCATCTGTTTTTTTCAGTGAACATTTATGACATCTTACCGTCTCCCTCCAGTCATTGGGCCGGGTGCTAAGTACGCAGAGGTGCGTAAGAAATTGTAATTATTGATGAGTTCATTGACGGCGTGTCTTTTTTTTTTTTTTTAAACTCATGATTTGTAGGCTTTAATACACACACACAATGTGTTCTCTTATACCTGCGTCCCTATCCATCAAGACTGTTTTGGAAGTGACAGAAATTCAACCTAGGTTACTCACAGAAGGGAATACACTGGCTCCTGGATTCCAGGAGAGGTTGACCATCCAAGCTGGGAAAAAGTCAAGGATGGAGGGAGCCTAACTTTAGGGACAACAATGATGATAATAGTTGAATGACCTTCAGAACCTGCATGTCTATCCTTTCCATTCTCACCGTCTGCAGTCGTTTCCCTGGCAGGGAATGGCAACCATAGTCGTCAAGCTCTTTTATGTTTTACGGCTTTCGTCACTGGTGACCGACGGTTGATGTTTCCTGATTATTAAATGAAAAGTCCCAGGGAAGGAATCTGATCGGCTCAGCCCTGACCCGTTCCTTGTCCAACCCCATGTTGCCAGGAGGTTAAAGAACTGTAGTTGGTGAGGTTGCCTCAGGTATTTAAACCCAAACAACCAACAACAGCTGAAGTGGTAAAGCAGTGCCACCATTTTCTCAGGAGAAAAGCGAGCGGGTGAGCAGACAGGCACGGTTTTCCACACCAGTGGGACTGGCATCCATTCGACATCCTTTGTATGTTTATACTGTTTAAAGCACCAGCTAGGATGGGCTAGGGAAAAGAAATAAATGGCACGCAGTTCCTGTCTGATCCTCTAGTAGGAGAGACTAGAAAGGATGTTTGGGTTGAGACTGTGAAGAAATTGAATGCCCAGCTAAGGAATTTGAACTTTATTCAATAGATAATACAAGTCATTGAAGGTTCTGGAGCTGAGGGATGAGCGACAAGATCTATTTGCACATTTTTCATTGAATAAAGACTTCTTAAAGCCTCATTTGCTAAAATAAATAAATCAGAACTCTCTTTCATTGCTCCCACTTTGTTAGATGTGGATGCAGAAAAATATTTCTCCATCATTACAGAGCTGTCATAAGGGCAAGTGGCCGCTGACACGCAGTTGCTATAAGGGACAATAAGGGGACGATAAGGAATAGTGAGGACTGTGGCAAATAAAAGAGCAAGTGTCCTTCTGAAGGGGATGTCGTGCAGATGCAGTGTCAGTAAAGATTCCGACAGTTTTAGAAAATCTTAAAATCTAGACTTTTGCATAAATCCTTGTGGGGTATTTTTTCATATAGGCACATTTTTAAAAATTCTATAGGCTAAATAAAAAATATTGGTGGACTAACTTTATCCTAAGGGCCATCGGTTTGAGACCCCTGGGTTCGAGCTGAGTCAGATAAGTATTGATATGATTGTCTAGATGCCTTTACTCTCTGGTCATCCTACAACTTTGCTAAGTAACTCAGAAACGAAAACAAAGAAAGAGAATGTCATGCACGAGAAGGATTCCCAGTAAACCAAAAGAGGAAGAAAGAGACAGACAGACAGACAGATGGGGGCGGGTATGGGGAGAGACAGATTTGGAGAGCTGAAGTTAGCACATGTGAAATAAATAAATGAATAAAAACAAATACATGTATAAAGCGAGGTCATAACATAGTCCAGGATGGATTTTCACAGTCAGAAGCCTGAGCTGGAGGTCTGATTATAAATTCTAGCTGGCATTTTTCACTAATGCCACGTTAAAAAGATTTGGGTCCAATGTAATGGAAAGAGCTCAGGCTTTGGAGTTTGAGAGACTTGAGTTAAAATAACTAATTCTGACACTTATAAGCTTGTGAGTATTCACCTATAGCAGCTTGTATCAATTAACCTATTACTAAATCACTGTACAAAAAAACAGCTACAAAGTAGCAGCATCCTGCAATGAGCATTTACCACACGCACTCATGCAGCTCAGCTGATTGTGGTTGGCCTTGCTCACGCTGTTTTGGGTTGACTCTGTCCCACGGGTCTCTCATCCTCTTTGCACGAGCGCCCTCACATTCCCGGGCGTTCTCATGGCGATGGCCGAGGTGCAGGAGAGGAGGGAGAAATATGCAAGTTCTCTTGAAGCTTTGGCTCCCACCGGCACCCCATCCCTTCTTTTCATTAGCCAAAGGAAGCCATTTGGCAGAGGGCACGGCTACAGTGTGGCACAAGGTATTTTTGCAGCTTGCCGCACACCCCGAAACTGGAAACAGCTCAGGTATCAACCAATTCAGAACAGGCAAATAAACCCAGTTTCAGCCTCCAGATGGGACACTGTACAGCAACAAGGACAATGAAGGCACCGCAGCTTCACCCAGCAACGCAACGAGGCTCACCACCCTGCTACTGAGGGAAAAAAGAAATTGCAAATGATTGAGAGCAGTGGGCATCTATTCCTATGAAGTTCAAAAAGAAGCCAAACTCAGCTACGTTGTTTATGGATACTCACATAAGTGGTAAAACCGGCAAAGAGAGGAAGGAAATGAACCATGGCTCTGTCTATTCTGGTTGTTCTGAGCAGAAAGGAGCCACGAGAGAGAAGCACATTTCTTGATCTTGACCTGGGTTATTATGGTTACTTAGGCAGCTGCTTCTTCAGTATTAGTTAAACTGCACGTTTCTATTTTACACTTTTTTCCTAAAGTATGAATGTTGTATTTGGCTACAGTTGGCTTTCTAAAATTCAGTTCTAGATCAAAATGAAAAGCATAAAAGTGATGGATGAAAAAAGCCGAGTTTTTGCTACTTAAAGGTAACACACTCAGGTGGGGGCTGTGTCACCTTAGAACCTTCCTTTTTCTTTGGTGACAGAAGGATTGGTAATATCCGCCCTCCGTAAGGCTTGGCCTAAGGAGTAGGTGAGAAAATCCCCCGGGGTGAGGGACCTTTTTTTTTATTAATATTAATAAATAGTTGCGGAAAAGGAAAGTAAGTCTTAGACATCAAGAAAAGGAGCGAGACTGATTCTGAGTTCCATTTCCTAACTGCTTTTTTATAGATTCTCATTTCTTTAAAAATTAAAAAAAAAAAATGTAGGGGAGGGACCTGAAATCCATCCTCTGATTCCAAAGTAACTAATCAGAAGGGAGGAGCATCCAATCGCCATGAAACACCCTGTGAGGAGCCAGCCACAGGGCGGTGCGGGGGGCCCCTGTAGATCTGGGAGCACCACCTAAACGCGAAGAACTTGAAAGTTTTCTCAAGTTCACGCCCCTAGCTTCCGGGGAGAAAAATGGGTTTCTACGTGCTGACGTCAGACCCGTCCCGGTGGGCGTTTATACTGGGGACTCTCCAGTCGGCTCTGGGGTCCAGAAGCTGATTCAGGAGGGGAGCTTGACGTGGCCACTAGACACGGGGCTCCCCACCCCCGCCATGGGTCTTCACAGGCGGTCTGCCCCACCCCCCAAAACAAATGGTTATCTTTAAACCCAGCCTTCATCTCCCCTCTTATCAGTGCAGGAATGTGCGGGGGTGGGGGAGGGGTGCAGGCATTGGGGATGTTGGGAGGGTGCACAAGTCAGAATGGGGGGCTTACAGGCCCCCAACAGTGTCCAGAGAGGCGAGCCTGCCCTGCAGCAATCAGTGTGAACCCTGGAGACCGCACGGGTAGGAGGAAAAAGCAGCATTTTTGAGTCCTTGCTGTGAGCGCTGTCTTAAGAGGTTTACATGGACACCCCCAAGGCCTCCTCTGCCAGCCCGTACAGCCAGCATCCGGGTGCCACGCTGACCCCTTTGTGCCCTGAGCGCAGAGCCTGAGGGACACAGGCGGAGCCCGATAAGAAGAGCACATTTCGCGCATGCGCGCGCGCACGCTTCCAATTTAAGGAGGAAACCTGTGCCAGCGCCAGCTGCCGGAGGCCATCCTTTGACTGGCTGCGGATTTAGCTCACCTGCCCAACATTTATGTCCAGTCCTGGACGCCGACAACACAGACGGCGACCTGCAGCCTTCGGTGTCAACGTTGCTGTACCCCTCTCCGGCCCACTTCGGGCCCTTGATTTCTGTCTCACCGGCTTTTGCCCTTTCTTGCTAGCGAGTTGTTGGAATAATCCCTCAGGACAGGTACAACCCTCTCCTCCCACCCCCACCCCGTGGGGTTTGGAAACCTCCCCCAGCCTCCCGCCCCTGCCACACAGGCCGAGGGGCCTGGTCCTCTCCGCTTTATAGACCAGGGGAATTCCAAGGAGAACCTCGGCCTGGTTTATTTTTAATTGTTGACCTCCGAGGCCTTCTGTTCGCATCTGTTTATTAAACTGCGAGCTCAGCTGTGAAATGCTCTTTATGGTGTTGTTTTATTGGGGGGCCATTCAGGGACCCAGCACCACACAAACAGGATAAATATTTTTCTTTGCTGCACACACCCCGCGTTGGGGGCCACGTTGGAGGGGAGGGGAGCGAGGATCGTTTGTTTAGGAGCTCTGACCGACTCATTCATTCCTTGGTGTGGAGCTGTGAAATGTATATCTCACATTCCCGGGGACAAGCCCCAGGCCAGGCTGAGCTCATTTGGAGGTGTGATGTCCCACTTAACAGGAGGATGCAAATTTTATCGACCAAATTTGGAAAGTGGGAGCTCCGAAATTAAATAGAGCCTCTGGAAAAGAAATGAACATTTCGGTCTTCCGAAGACCTGGAGAGCAGTTACGTGGCTTTTCGGCTGGGGGGGGGGGGTGTTGTTGCTGTTGTTTTGGTTTTTTTGTTTTTGCTTATTTGTCTGTCCAACAGGAAGCTTCAAATGCCAGTCCAGGGAAATTGCTTTCTGCCTCATCTCCCAGTTTCCGGAGAGTTGCTCTCTGTGTGATAGGTTTGTTAGTATTAATTATAGCAACCGTTATGGAGCGCTTAGCTCCCTGCTTTACATATACGATCTCCTGTCACTCACGCAGTCGCTCTCAGAAGTTTCTGTTATTATCGTCTCGCGTTATAGACGGGGCAACCGAAGTTCCAAACCGAAGGCTTTTTTCCCCTGAGCCCCAGAGCTGATACTCAAAGGAAGGTCTCCACTGGGAGCCTTTTCTCTGCTATCTTTGTGCAACTGAAGTGTCGACTCTCCCGGGGCTTTAGCAAGAGATGAAGTTTCCACCAGTTACTAAGCAGCCACGGCTGCTCCGGATTCCCCCGGTTTTGTTCATGCTCAGAACGACAAAGGAATAATCTGACTTGGCGCCAAGACTGCAAAAGCCACACGCCGTCCTTACCTTCGACCTGCCCCCCCCACCCCCCATAGTCAGGTGCAGGGGCCACAAGAAGAAACACCTTTAACTCCAAAAGTCATCCTGCAGGTTCCTCGGGCCCAGAGCAATCTCTGGCCTTTTGGCAGGAAAGGGTCAATTCGAACCAGCTGAGGCAAAGTCGTGCCACAGTGCAGGAAGGCAGGGCACCTTCGGGGCTCAGCGAGGGTGTTTACCCACAGCACGACTGGGCCCCTGTCAATATTTGGACTTGGAGAAGGCCCGGGTTATGATTGTTCAGACTTGTCTCTGAATTGGGCTTTGAAACCTCCATTTGCCTATAAGGCCTCATTCTTTCAGTGGGGGACAGGCTATGTAGGGCCATTTCTTTCTTTCTTTCTTTCTTTTTTTTTTAGAAAGGTTGCTGGGGGCAGCAGAGAAAGAGGAGGACAAGTTCAGAATATCACCATGTGATATGAAAAAAAAAATGAAAACCATGTTACAAAAGCTCTGCCATCAAGAAATGTTATTGTCGGGTGAATGGTAGACACCATCTGGGGCTCTTTTCATGACGGGGCCCCCTCTGTGGATGGTACAGATGCTTCTTTTGTTACTCGTGCGGTCTTGTAAATAGTTAAAATATTTACCGAGGCACCTCCGAGCTGGAGCTATCCCATTTTATTATTTATACCTTTTCAGAGGGACAAAAATGGAGGTGTCCACTAAACGTGATGGATTAGGCTTATAAACAGCCATTATGGCCGGCAGACCTCGAATGTCAGCTTCCCCCTTTGTGTCTGTGCGTTTCTAAGCTAACCAGTGATCCATGCATAAGACAGGAGGTTAAGAATGCGCGGAGAAAAGGAGCGCTGGTTCCAAGCAAGATGTATCTTCCGCTGATTGGAAATCCAGCTGTCGAGAGTGAGGGGGACTCTGGGCAAGGGGCGAGAAAGAGGGACGTGCGTGGACGTGCGTGCGTGCGTGCGCAGCCGAGAGGGAGCTGGGAGGCGCAGAAGCCGCTGCAACCTGACACGCTGCACTGCGGTTCTCACAATCTGAGACTAAAACCCTGCCAGGCTTCTACCTGCCAGCGTCCTTCAGCTGTTTCCTTAACTGGCTGCAGCTGGCTGGTGTTTTCCCAAGATAGAAATCAGGAAATGCAAAAATTAAATAGGATTTGAGGGGGGGGGGGGGGTTGGAGGACGAGCCCTCCTGGATAAGAGGGGAAAGGGCAGATGGGCAGGTCTCAAGACCTGTGGACAGAGGGAGATCCCATTTCCTGGTTAATGAACTAAATAATCTCACGTGGCCGGGAGGTAACTGTCACAGGTGACGTGCCTGGGAGCTGAACTCAAGTGACTCACTCCCAAAAGTTGGAGCAAAAATACTAGATCAAGTTTAAGTCAAACTGCTTATAATTTATAAGAGGATACGTTGTCAACCCAATTAATGGGAGGAAACAAAGTAACTTTTCTTGCAGGTAAAGGGGGTAAATGTAAATTATATTGTTGTTGGCCCAGGGTTGCTACACATCTGTGGGAAACCATTTCTGTCAAAAAGTGGCTTCGGTTGTATTTGGACTCTTAAGTCCCAGCTCCTTCAACCTCCCAGAGCTGGTGGCTGACTCCCAGCCACACCAGAAACTATGACTGAAACTTACTGATGTAACCAACACAAAATGGTATTTCTTCGCACCTTGCACATAAAAGAGGAGGGGGGGGTGGAAATGGAAGACAGTAAGAAGCAAGCACACTCCCTCCTCAGGTCAGTAACCGAGGGGCTGCTCTCCCGCGAGGGCTCCGCCCTGGGTCTCCTTTAACCGCCTCGGGAGAAACATCTCACACCCGGCCCCCAGCCACATCAGTATGCCGGGACATCCGCTGATTTGCCTCTATAAATACTGGGATCTGAATCGCACCACTGTTGCGGCGAGAGGCTAAATCATTTCTCTCATCCCTCTTTTCGGAGGGAAAAGAAAGAAAGGGAAAGAAACGCCCGCATTTTCTGGACAGCCTTCCGACTCGGGCAGCACCACCACGCCCTGACGGTGGAGCGGACGGTGGGTGGGCTCAGAGGGAAGCCCCGTCCGTAAAATGGGTACTCAATAAGCCTCCTTGGAGGCGGTGATTTTTCCAGTTAATCGTGAGGATAGGTAATATGGATAAGTTGTGTCAGCTGCCCCTCGCCTAATCGTGACAAAAGCCTAGCCGGGCTCACGTGGCCCCCTCCACACATTCCAAACTGCAGGCGTAATACCGAGCCCCACATCCAAAGCCTCCTTGACTTACCCTCGCGCGTCCATGAACCAATTGGAACTTTCCGTAGCTCTGGAAACGGGAACAAAACGCAAAAGAACTTGGAGAGTTTCGGGCAGTTGTACCGAACTGTTTTGCCATTTGGCTAAACACTGTCTGTTTATACGAACATGAAAGTCATGGATGTCATACGTGACACAGTTCAAAGGGCCCATCCACAGAGCCCAGATGTCCAGAAGCCAGGGACTGTGTCCCTCCCAAGGCCCTTGCTCTCTGCACACAGGCATGTACACACACACCCCCCACAACACCACACTGAAGTCTGGAAAGACCCGCTTCGCTGCAGAAGGCGTGCTGTCCCGTTCCCTTACTCAGACAGCCACGAACATGTACCTGGGCCGTGGTGCTCTCGACCTGCTCTGTGACAGCCCCAGACCACGCCTGGTCTGCCCAGCGAGGAGCCAGTGCTGGAAAGAGGGTGGGAGGCACACGTGTGAGCCTGAGAGAGGGTCACCCCCCACCCCACCCCTTTCTACCAACCGACAGGGGCGCAGGCCGGGGGCAGGGGGGTGAGTACTGAGATCGCAGGCCCAAATGAAGACCTCCAACAAAAACTTTTTCTAGGTCTGTCCCATCTTAGGGTCTTCGCCTCCTGCTTTCCTGCAAGAAAAGAAACAGATGTGATGCCTGTTCACACCTAGAGGAGACAGAAGGGGAGGAAGGAACTGGGGTACAGCGGGGAGCTCAGGGCCCGCAGATCCTTTTCTTGAAGAACGAGGACATTAACTTCCACAGGGGTTAAGCCTGTGGCTGACACCTGCCCAGTCGAAGTCCGGCACGAAGTAGGTGATCGATCCATGTGTGCTCAATTGAATGAAAATTAAACAGTGTGATCCAAAGGCGTGGTGGTGCCCAGGGAGCGGGTTTGGGACTGGCCGAGGCTTGGGATTCGGAGCCTGACCGGATAGATGACTCTCACTCGGTTGGAGTTGCCAGTTGGTGGGGTGAGGTTGGGGGTGTTGGCTTCCCCTCCCGCTCTCCCTAGACTGGGTCAGCTCAGATTGTCCTAAACAATTATCCCCAAAGGGAATTAAATAAAAAAGCCTTGTTGAACAAATCCTCCACTTTTGTCTCCTCGGGGGCTGCAGACCGTGGCCCCTGCTTATTCAGCCCGCCCTCCCCCCATCCTGTGCCGGGCCGGTCTGTGGTTATGAGTCAGTGATCAGACACGGAAAGGGCACGCTTACCGTCCGGGAGGAGGGCTCCCAGGGCCCGGGCTTTGATGCTCGCTCCCCTGCATCCTGAATGCATGAAAGGCTACGGGAGGGAGAGGAAGAAATATAAAAGCAGAAAGGAAGAAAATGTTATTTAAAAAACGTTGAAGAAAGCAGGGGGGTAGGGCCTGGTTTGAAATGCTGTATCAGGGACAAATATCTCTGGGAGACAAAAGCTGGTGGAAAACTGATGTGAGATAAGCCATCTCCTTCAGTGCCTCATCTTCCTGGGGAATAATGGCAAGGGGCAGGCTTAGGAGGAGGGGACTGATGTGTAAATACTGGTGTCACGAAGCTGGGGTTAATTACAGGAAGGACTTTAGGGTAGCTGCTGATAAACAAAGCTGGGAGAGGGAGCCAGGCCTCAGGGCTCTGAGGTCGGCTCTGGGGATCTGAACAGGGTCCCCAGACACTGACACCGGGCTGGGGGGCCTCCCCCAGAGGGGTTCTTCAGAGGAGCCTCAGGCCTGGGTTTCGTCCCCTCGGGGGCTTACCCAGTATCCCCACCACCTTGACCCAGGATGCCTTCCCATCTCATCGACCCCTGAAAATCCACTTGTAAAAAAAGTTAGGAATAGATCGCTGCTTGTGATGCTGTTAGGAAGCGAACAAGACTGGGCCAAGGAAAGGCAGGAAGCTCCCCTGGACGGTCAGCTAAGTGGGCCGGCCGTGGAGAACGAGATCGGAGATCGGTATCCATAGGGGGATTGGGGAGGAGCAGGTTTCACCAGCCAGCACCAAAAGCAGCTCTGCCTTTGCACCATGCCCCCTTTAAGACATGAAGACGTGCGTTCTAATGACACCAGGCAAACCAACAGGTGATGATTCAGCACAGAAAGCCGCCGTGTTCTGGGGAGCTCACTGCTCAGGTGGGACCTGGAGTTGGGTCCTGGGGCATTTTCACAGGAGTGGTGGCGCAGTGCCCCAGGCCAGGGGCGGGGGCGGGGAGCTTTCTGCAGCCCTCTGCCAGTCTCGGCAGTCCTACGGCAGCTGCATAGAGACAGACCAGAAGCAGATGCTCCGTCCAAAGGGACTCCAGCTGGTCCTTGTAGGGGAGGACACACTGGGCAAGTGACTTGGGACTGCAGTGCCACCAACCTCCTGATCTCAGCCTGCGAAATGAGGGGGTGACTGAGACAGTGTCTCAGGGTCTCCAGAGATACTTCCAGCTGTCACCTCTGACGGCGCCCCTCCAACAGGTGGCCCTGCCCTGGGTGCAGGCACCACTTCTGCCGTCCCTGCCCTCTTCCCTCCCACCTCGTGGGCTGGCACCATGGAAAAGACCTGATAAATATTTTGTATAAATTTATGCATGCGTAATTGGGCAACTCTTGTGCGAAATAAAATGTTTGCGGGGTGGGGGGTACTTTATCTTTCGATCCTATGGCGTTGCTTTGAAAGACCAGATAAGAATATGCAAAAGTAACTGAAGCGAACATTCACTGTATTCAAACACAGCCCATACTCTCCTAATTACGTCACAGAACATCATTCTACGGAAGCAGCTTTTATCATCCTCACTCCCCAGATAAGAAAAGGAAGACCCGGAAAAATCCAGGGCTGCGCTGTTGAGTGGGAAGATTAGAGTCTCAGGCCCCTTGTAACTGTAGAGATCTTGTGGTTAAGCATTTCCTTAAATGCAAGCAGGGTCTGGCGGTGCCCCTGCTCCTAGTGTGCTGAGTGCCCTTGGGCAAGTCCCTGGCCAGTTCTGGTCGTGAGGTTGCCCTCCTGAGCCAGGGGACGCCTGGTTCCTTCCAGGAGTGACGTTTCAGGCTTCTGCTCATCCCTCAGTTCCCAGATCTGACGGCCCCTCCTTGTGAAACCCTTCCACACACACACCCCTGGCCCCCCACCGCGCCACACGCCTTTTTGGTGATTACTGGATTCCTGGTTCCCTTTTCCGCCAGCTCCTTTGGAATGAGGACCATGTGGGTCTTGCTTGCCCCACTGGTGCCCTACTACCCCAGCCATGTGACCCCAGAACAGTGTTTGGCCTGAAGAAAAGCTCACACACTTAGACGTCCAACTTCGGCAAGGGATCATCATGGCTGGGAAAGGTGCAGGTTGGGTGGGGTCAGCCTCCATGCCATAGATTGCCAACCGAGGCCCCAGAGAGCAGCAATCAACGATTACCCGGAGTCCTAGGAGAGGACTTTGACAGTGAAAAACGAGGCAAAACCAAAGCACCTTGGATGTCTCTTGTTAGGGAAGAGACGAGCCACGTCCATTCAGTGGGGAATGAGTCATCCCAAAGAGTTTCTCCAAGTGTGGCGGCAGGGACGGTCCCTAGGTCCTGCCGCCTTTCTCGCATCCTCCGGGACGCAGGTGGGGCTCGGAAGGACAGGGGATCGGAGTGCTGGAGGCTTTGTTAACTGAGCAACCCAAGCCTGTCTGGGAGGAGGGGGATGCTATTTGGGATGCACATAAGCCCCCAGGAACAGATCATAGCAACCGGGCATGCCTTGAGGAGGGGGCGCCTTTCTGGTCGCGCACAAGAGCCAGCGATGAAAGCACAAAGAGTTGGCCTCCCTCCCTCCCCAGCGGGCTGTGCACGCCCCATTCAGTTGGCGGGGTGGCCGCCTCCCTTTCAAGTGGGCTCTGGCCCCCTCCACCGCCGCCGCCACCGCGGCCGCCGCCTCGCTTGGTCTTTGAGTCACATACCAGACACGTCTCACAGAGCAGACCCGAAACCCCAGGTGGCAGAATCCCAGTTTCATATAAATTAGGCTGGGTAACGCTGTTCAGACACATTTTTTTTTTTTTTGTCTAAATCATGCAAAAATAGGATTTTCTCAGGGGCATAAATCTGGCCCACATCTAAACCTGAATGTGCGATTGACCGATACAGTTTATAGCGCAAACACAGAATTATCTGGAAGACTTCTGCCTCCAAAGAGTGGAGCCCCTTTTTTACCCAATCTGAAAGAAATGATTTATTTGCCATCTTAAAAAAAAAAAAGGAAAAGGAAAAGTCAGCGCATGGTAAAGGGGCCAGATGCAAGCACTGAGCCCCGAGAAGAGAGCATCCTGCCCAAGGAGACGGGCTCCGCCCAGCGCCGCTCGAAGTGACAGGCGCAAACCCCAGGGCTTTCTCCGCCACATACCAAGGGCCCAGCAGTCTGGGCGTTTAGCCTCACTTCAGGTAGGTGTATGTTCGTTTTCCCAAAGTAGGAAATAAGAGCAAAGAAGAGGGGGAAGAAAATGAAGGGCATTTAAAAGAGAAAAAAAAATAACTTCACAGCTTCGTAGAATCTCATGCCCCGTGAGTAACCCCTCCGACAGAGGCACACGGCACGCTGTAACAACGGCATTGCTTCGCTGAAATCGGCGGAGGACGGTTTCTTCAACACTTCTCTTCACTTGTCCCCATGCTCTTACTTTTAAAGCCATCCAGTCACTATGATGACCTTGAGCTTTGACGGAGGGGCAGGGCCGGGGAGATTGTGTCAGCTCCCAAGAGTTCCACCCTGGGCTCGGGGGGTGGGCCAGTCCGCATGGAGGGGAGGTAGGTCACCATGAACCAGTGCCTGCCCCGCCATTCCGTCGGCTGGCCTTGGGGAATTCAGAAATGACAGGAAAAGGTAATAATAATATCCCCTGTCACAAGTTGTTTCGATTCTCATGGCGGTTTGCCATCAAACATCAAATTTATTCAGTTCCCAGGGACTTCAAAGAGGGCAGAATAACAACCTGAGGGCTGCATTTCTATAAATAAATAAATAAATAAATAAATAAATAAATAAATAAATAAATAAATATCAGCAGCAAAGAGGGGGGAAAATGTTTCCTTGGGTAGATATAAATGAAAACCACACCGCGTACCTAAACCCCAATGTCTGCCAGAAGGTTTGATTTATGGATAAGCTGTTTTTTAATGAAGCCTATCCCTAATTCTTATTCAGGCAAAAATTGGCATTTAGGTGTAAAGAGAAAACACAAGAGAAAAAGAATTAGAGAGGAGAGTAAACCTGAACCGAAAAGGGACCGGAGTGGGCCAGGAGACGCAGGGGCCGTGGAAGCAGCTGGTGGTCTTCCTTCCGGTCCCTGGAGGCGGTGGCATGCGTGGGAGGCGGTGGCGTGCGTGGGAGACTGGCGTCAGCGGTCTGCGCACCGCGGGAGGAAGATGGCAAGGTGCTGGCGCCGGGGGGATGAGAATGGGGAGGACGTGCTTGAATCGAGGCAGCCGCTTCTTCCAAGGCCGCCTGTTCCCCTCTTGCCCAGCACTGTGCTAGGTCTACAAGCTCGCCACTCCCCCTCCGTGGTCTTCGTGGGGCCCCCGGGGCGGGCGCCCTGGCCCTGCCTGCCCCAGAGTAGGGTCTGCACTCACCCCAAGCGCAGGGAGCTGCCCCCTGGCCTTCTCTGAGCACAGGCCACTGTCCTTCTGAGAGCTGTTCGTCTCAAGGCCACCTGCCCGTGGCGCTCTTCCTTCACCGCTGAAATGGGTCAGGACCTGTTACCTCTGAATGGCCGGTAGTGGTCCCCCGTCCTCATCCAGGCCATCATCTGGTTTCGTTTTCCTTTTCATTGAGTCTGGTTGGGTTTTTTGTTTGTTTGTTTGTTTGTTTTAATGTGAAATAACATAAAAATGTAGATCACTAACTCCTTTTGAAAAGTTGGATCTACTGATGGACTCATATCCCCAGAAGTTTGGCCAGGGGGATGGAGGAGGGGATATAATCTCACCAGCTGTTTCGGGGAATGTTCTCCAAAAGCAGCATCTTTTTGACATGTTTTTTTTTTTTTTTAATTTTTATCGTATTTTTTCCAATACCATTTTGTCCCTTTATACCCCTCTCCTCGGCCCAAACCTCCCACAATCTCCACATACCGTAAGCGAGAGCTGAAGAATCTATGAGTATCAGTCAGCCTGTGACGTCTCTTTGCCGTGATGGAGGTGAAGGCGGAGGAACAGGGCTTTCCTCAGGACAGCATGTGGCTGGCAGAGCGGAGGCTTGGCCCAGGGAGGGAGGCCTGCAGGCCTCATTCGCAAGGTCCTCGATTCTTTAAGTCATGCTTCCCACCAAGGTGTGCACCTGGATGGACCAGCTCAGACCTAGCCTGGTCGCTGCCAAAGCCCTAGGACTGAGAAGCACTTAGTCCGAGGACTTGGACCTAGGTCTAAGAAGAAGCATCCTCTCCAGTCTAAGGGATTACTTCAAATATCACTCCTAAACCCGGTGACATTTTTTAGGACAACGGACCGAGTCTGCCACTTCTGGGCAAGTCACGGAACCCTTCCTCACATCATAGATGCAGGTAGTGATGACAGGGATGACCTTAGTGTCGATGCCCTTGTCTCACTGTCTACTCTGAGCATTAAGAACATCTAAGTGAAAGCACTATGTTCACTTAAAACAATGGTAACACGAGTTTCGGTTACTCTGATGATCAGTGTAACTAGTGAGCACGTTCTGCGTTCCGGGTGCTGTTGAGCCACGTCCTGGGCACTATCCCTCTCACCCTAGGAGACAGGCCCTGAAAATCACCCATTTTACAGACGAGGAAACTGAACCTTAAGAGGTTAGGTAATTAGCCCAAGATCATCAGCTGCTCTAAAGTAGACCCAGCGCTGTACCCAGCTCTGCGTAATTTTTGCAACAATACCGCAGTCCTTTAAACCATTTTTAAATCACAAAACAATCATCTTGGTAGCAGCTGAAACTATGGTTTGCCTTGTTCTTGTATCATGAGCGACGCCCAGCACTAAGCGCCCTGCATGCATTCGCCGCTTGAACAACAGTCGTGGAGTGGGAAGCTGTTTTATTCTCTGTTGTTCTTGGCTAGATGGGTACAACAAAACATCACGGGTTTTACTGCTCAGGGGAAGTGGTGACAAGTTGAAATTAACCAAAGGTGTTAACTCGCTGGAAGTTTATGGCGACGTTATTGGATTTGATCGCCACTGTGCTCCCAAGGTTTAGCCCAACACCCAACCCACAGGAAAGGGTCCGTGAATGGCTGTAGGCTTCGTTATCCACGGGGTGAGGGAGCGAATTGGTAAATGAATGCGAATTGCTAATTCTTAGAGGTTACTGGAAACATGGTTTGACCGAATACTCTACTCCCGAACATTCCACACTATTCTGCCCTCGCTCTGGCCCAAAATGGAGACCCTTCTGTTCCTTCCAGGTTGTTCTCTAGAATGAGATAAGATGCTGGGTTAATTCCCTGGGACCAACTCCCTGTTGACCCAGGGTCTTTCCGCAACCAATACAGGCTTACTACGTACAAGGAACACGCACTTTATTCAACCCTGCCTACCAAAGGGGTTATTACCAGCATCTCCACATTTTCTGACGAAGCCCAGAAAGCTCAAGGACCTTGCCTGAGATTCCACGGCTGGAGTTAGGAAGGAGCCTGACTCTACGCCAGACAACCTGTGTTCTGAGACCAAAACTCCACCGGTCTGTTGGGCTGACACGCTCTCACATTGGGCTTCGGAAATTCGTTCAGAAACGAGAGTTGTGACGCATGAATGGGCATGCGACCAAGTCTCGGGGACTTCTAAAACAGGCCAGCTGATTCCCACGCTTGTCTTCGGGTAAAAGCGCAGGCCTTTTTTTTTTTTTTTGAACACTATTTTGTATTTGCTACTGTCCTTAGCAGTACAGGCAGGTACCTTGTATCAGCAGTTTTACTGTTATCAGCAGCTATTCTGTTTGAACTGCTTCAGGGTCTGGCATGACTTCGTAATGTCAATCAGAATATTCAAGAGTGTTTATATGTAACAGTTCATTCCATGGGCTTTTGTGAATAATGTTTTGGGGATGAGGGGTATCTTTTCTCATTAATCCAGTAACTTTCTAATTCTTCAAGACAGTTTAATTTAGAATTTGTGATATTTCATATAAAATATTATCAAATTGCATTTTCTGGAAAATTTTGGAAAAGCTAGTGAACATATTACTAGAGTAAGTAAGTTCGTAGGAGGGGTATACAGGTCCCTTAAGAGAGCAAACTATTTTCAGGCAATTTTGAGACACCCTGGCCTTAGGTTGGTGCACTAATTACAAATCATTCTAATTGATTTAATAGTCTCCCCAAAGACTTCCATAATGTACTAGACAAACACTTTATTAGCCAAACTGAGTTACTGTAGGTTCTCAAAAGGTGGGGGAAGCTTTCTTGAAAACAATATCAAGTGAGAAATTTGCCAGGCGAAAGAAGGGTCCTTTCTTTGATTTTCTTCTCAATTGGTGTTTGTTCCACTGTTTGGACTTCCTGCTTTTATTTAATGAATGCTAATGTGAGACAGAAAAGAAGAAAAGGGACTTGGTTTCTTCCCCTCCATCCATCTCGTCTCCCTTTGTTGAAAACATCTGTTGTTCGTTCTTGACTAGGATCAATTCCCCTTCTTTCTTTAACAGTCCTGGTGTGTGTGTGTGTGCGTGTTTGCTTTCGGGGGTCACCCTATCTCCCCTGCCTGTCCGTGTAGATTAGCTACACTGACCCACCTTCCTGGGTCCGGGATGCACCTAGGGCCCAGGGCTGTCCAATCAGCACGCTCTGTGCCTTGTGATTAGGATGGATACGGGATGGACTCAAGAAGAGGGAAAAATTTAATTCAGCGCAAAGAAGTAGCCCGCTGCCGCTGCCAAAGAAAATTCATCTCAGCCCACAAACGAATAGCTTGCAGGCAGCAAGTTGGAGGCAAATCCTGCAGGGAAAAAAATGTGATGAAACCGCCCTCAGGAAAAAGACAAAACATTTAAAGGGCATTCGAGGACTGGGTGGTGTGGGACCCTGATGGTCGTTTTTCACGTCTGGGTCTCAGCTTCGCCACCTGGAATGTGGCGGTAAGCAGACCTGCTGCCCCCAACATACAACAAAGGCACGAGGGCTCCCGGACAGCCTCCAGGTCCACGGGTGCTAGGGGACAGGTGGCGCTCACGTCCAGATCCACGCAGCCCTGGGCGGCTCCCTAACAAGCAATTTTGAGGAAGGACAGGAAGTGTTCATGCTCTCATTGAACTTGTGGCTCTCGACACAGTCTATATTCATCAGTAAAGCTCCTGATAGAAATAAGTGTCCCTGGGCCAGCCCCTCAGGATGTCCAGGATGAGGTAGGGAGTCTGCCTGTTCAAGGAGTGACATGGGTGCCTGACTCCGGGGTTGGGGACCAAGGCCGTGGATGACCCTCCTGAGCACCCTCTGTTTCTGTTGGCTGGCCTGACCCTGCTTTTCCAAGAAGCTGGGACCTCACGGAGCAAGGACTCTGTGGGCTGCCGCCGGAAGCCTGTCCCCGGGGCCGCGGCAGGTCCCGTTGGCCATCTGCAGGGCCAGACCATGCTGCTTGGTCTTCTCGAAGAACACAGAAATAGGCTCTCTGGATTCCACAAACATGAGATTGTTTTTTATGCTGTTTCTGAAGTGTAGGGGCAATTTTTTTGGTTGTCCTAGGCCTCACAGAAGGGTGGGGGCCGGCAGGATTGATGTTGCAGTCCATGCAAAATGCTGCCACAGAGAAATACTGGCAGGACCAGGGGCCAGCGTCCCCCAACTGGGCACAGCAAGCTCCAAGTACAGTCACAACACCCTGGACCGCAGAGGCGTTTGGGTGTCGGAAGCCTCTGTGAGGTGACTGGTGAGAGGCAGGGAGGACCCAGCACAAGCACCCCGGATATAAACTGTGGCCTGGCCGCAGCCATGGGACAGCGCGAGGCTGAGCCTCCTCCTTGTGCCCTGGGGACTCTCTCCGGCGTCAGGCCCGGGAGCAGCGGTGGCAGTCACAGCCCAGGGCGCCCAGACCACACGCTGCATCTCACCCACCGTGTTTCCACTGAATGCGTATCGTTTTTAAACTAAGCACACGGAGGTCTGAAAAACACTTACTTATACGTGGAATCTGATGACCGAAATAAACGCACAAGCAAAATAGAAACGGACCCATACATACGGAGAAGAGGCCGGCAGCTGTCAGAGGGTGGGAACGGTGAAGCGACCAAGGAAAAAACAAACCTGGTAGACCGGACACTGGTGTGGCGATGACCAGAGGGAAACGGGGGGAGGGCGGGGGGGGGCTAAGGGGGTAAATGGTGATGGAAGGAGACCTGACTTGGGGTGGCGAACACACAGTATAATACACAGATGATGTATCATAGAATGATACCCCTGTACCCTCTAATTTTATTAACTGATGTCACCCCAATACATTCAATGGCATCTAAAAAGTTTCTTACAGTAGCTGCCAACACTTAGAGATCTTGAGATTTCACGTCGAAATCCACATTTTGAGCTTCTTTTGAAGAAACTCGAAGCCTTGGGGCCACGGGCTGTAATTCCATGCCCGTGCTGGGACAGGGTCACGCGTGTGACCTGAGGCGAGCCCTCAGCCCTCTGGTTCCAGCCCTCCCGAAACCAGCCTGGCCTTGCAGGCATTTGCATTTCTGAGCTCCGAGAAGTCATTTTCTTCTTTTCCAGAATCCTTCCTGCGGGACTCTTCCACGGAGCGTCCCAACAGCCCAGGGAGGCGGGCAGGGCCAGGCAGATGAGTCCCATTTCACAGACGGAGAGACCAAAACCCAGGGAGGGCAGGGGGTTTGCCCGAGATCAAAGAGCCCAGTGACCTCCGTAAATCAGCTCCCTGCCCGCTGCCCCGGCCCCCACCTATCCCCACCTCGGTTCAGGTGTTCCTGGCTTTGCGCCCCATCAAAGAACCGGGTTTCGCTCTGTTTGGCTTTGCTGTCCTCTTCCTGACAGACTGTTTAATGGACAAACAGTTCGTTTTATTTATCTGGCAGGGCTTCTTCGCATTGTGGGGTCATCGGCCTTCCCCTGCCGATCACATCACAGTTTGCGCTGGGGCCTGGACCTCCGTAGGGTTCGCTCTAAATCAGATCCTTATCGTAGCTGCGGTGATAAGCAGAGAGCCCTGGGGGCCCAGGCCGGTCATTTATTTAGTTCCTCAGTGGGACACGTTTGACGCAGCCGGCCCTCCCGGCAGGCCTTCTGCTGTCCAGCTTCGGTGGCATTGAGGAACGAAACCCCACAGCCCCTTAAATAACGTTCACTTACTAAGCTGATGTTTTAATGCAGTGAGTCTGCGTGGAAGGGGCAGAGAGGGGACGGTGAGACGGAGGGCTGGAGCTGGGTTTCAGGGGGTGGTTTGGGTGTGTGTGGAGGGGGGCCCCCCAGAGGATAGGGCAGAGGGGCTTTGATTTTGGGGCTTATCGCAAAGCCGCTGAGAATACTTTGCTTTTAGCTGAAGTCTCTCTCGGGGATCCATGGCTTTTAAAAGGAGGAAGTAAAAAGAGGGTGAGTTGGAGTTGAGGTTTAATGCTTCTTGGGGAGGTGGGCAAACGAGGGGTGACGGCTTCCATGGAGGGGGGCGTTGATGTGATGGGGAAGGGTTTTAGACAGAACCATCTGGCAGGAGCCTCATGTCCATCCTGTTTCTCAAGGACAAACTTTTGACATTGTGCACCAATGAACTCACACGTACAATCCCTGGGGCGGCCAGGGGGGCATGTGTATAAATGCATTACTTTGCCAAAAGTCAACATTTACCACTGCTAATGTTTTTTTCTCAGTCATCTTATGCCGTTTCTTCCTTTTCGAATACACTGGCAACCTAAAGAAGGGAGCTACCACGGGACACTTTCAGCCTTTCAGATCCAGTGGGGACATGGGACACGGGACACGGGACACGATGTTGCTGCCCTGTTTCCCCTGAGTGCCCTATGTCACCATCAGAGCCTCCCCGGCTAGAATTTGAGGGGAAACGTAGGTCCTGTTTCCATCACCCCAAAACTGAGTTGCACCTTCCAATCAGGGCAGGGCGATGGCCTCTCGATGCGCTCCACACTCAGGATGCAGATTCTCTCCCACCCCGTCCCGGGCCTGCCCGTTTCTCTTTACCGTGATCTGCTTTGCTCCTGCACAGAATGGCAAAAACAAGGAGTCAACAAAGAGAAGAGAAAAGGAAGCAGATTCTGTACCGTCCTCCTTAGTGCTCACCCACTTCTGGTGCTGGGGCCTCGGCAGGCGGCTATGGCCAAGAGGCAGGCGGCCCGTCTCTCTGTTTGTTATTAACCGCTGACCTGATGGCACCGAGGAGCTGGGCTTGCGCACCTGCGGTGCTCCCGGGGCCTGGGGTCTGCGAGGGCCTGCGGGCTGCAGCATCAGGATCACGCTTCCTGTCCATCTAAAAAGTGCTGGACAGCCTTCCGGCAGGGATGTCGTAAGTCCCCTTGCGGAGCCACGAGGGGCCTCAGAACATCCGCACGTGGCCAGGCTGGCGTAAGACACGGCTTTCCGTAGTTCCACAGGCACCACGCTGCTGTGCAACCAGTGTAGAGGGCTGGAGGCTTGAGAGAGGTTGGGAGGTGTCACTTGGGGTCAGTCCTCAAGGACAGTGACAGGCAAAAAGGTAAGGCTCTGGTATGTGTGGGAGTTGGGTGCCTGGCCCAGAAGCAAACGGTGCTTCAGGTGGTCTCGCTCACCAGCAGGGGCCCCGTCGGAAGAGGCTGGCCAGGGGGCGGGCCACCGTGGTGGGGGACGGGAGCCAGGGTTGGAGCTGAATATAGACAATGAGAAGAGAGAAAGCCATGGAGTCACTGGGGCTTCCAGACTTCTGAGAATGATGGCGTGTGGGTGCTGGAAAGAAGTCACAGTCAGGAAGCGCATGCGTTCCTTCACTGTGCCCTACTTTTACTTACTAGCTCCCATATACGTACTTACTTCGAGCCAAGCCCTCTTCTGCCAGCCCTGCCTTACTTAGGCCTCACCACACCCCTCTGAGCTCAGCACTTGCCCGTCATCACCGTTTGATGGGTCTGGAAACCGTGGCCCTGGGAAGGTCGGGCACTCAGCTCCCGAGTGGAACTCAAACGCGAGCACCGTGGCTCACGTCCACCATGCCTCTCACAGACACGGGCAGATCAGACAGGCCATGCTTGGGGCTCCTGCCTGCAGAGGAGCCACGTGCAGGAGATGCCGAGGCAGCTCTCTGCTGTCGCTTTCAGGCTGTCCCTGTCACTAATGTCTAAAACCTGCGCTCCGACCACCCCCTTCCTTCTTCGATCTGGGACGTCCGCCTTTCTAGTTCTTGTCTGCCGGGTGGGTTATGTGACGGGCCTCTCGCTGTGCCCTGGTCTCTGTTGTTGGGGCCGCTTCCCTGGGACTCATTCTCCATTCTGGCCATCGCTCACCTCCCCCACCTTCTTGCTGCTGCCACCATCCAGCAGGTGACAGACACTCCATGAATGTTTGATGAAGGAATGCGTGAGTGAGCGAAGAGCAACTAAACAAGCCAGGCCTCTCCCAAGTGCCAACAGCCCAGCCCCGGACTCCTGGGCTCACTCCCACTTGCAACAATCACCCAAACACATCAGTTCCTGAACGGAGCGGGAGCCAGGAGGTCGTTAGTCGGAGCAGAAAACAGAGATTCGAAGCGGCTCTTTCTCCGAGTCCCCAAATGCAGCCCCAGCACAGAGGGTGCAAACCCAGCCCTGCTGGGAGAACCCCCACCCTTGATGGCTTTCTGGAAAGTATCGGGCAGACCTTTATGGGGGGGATACTGGCCACACAATGTTAAAAGAAGTGAGCAAAATACAGACATCTTACGAGCACATAAAAATGACATCTGTCTACAGCCAAAGACTAGAAAGGAATATTTTTTAAAATGTTTAATGGCTTAGGACTCAGGGCGCTGAAATGTGGACCTTTGGAAAATACCTACTAACAGTTGGCGGTGGTGGTAGTGTGTGTGTCTGGGTGTACAAGCTGGGTAACAGCACGTGGAAGAAAACCTTGTACCACCTTCCCAGGGGACTTCCCAGTGAGCGGTCCAATGACGCTAAGCTGTCCTTCAAAAGTGGGCCGGCCTTTGATTAAACTGTCCAGGCAGCAGCCCAAGTCCCAGCCTCACGACAGCGGTGGTCAACGTGGAGCCGATGCAGTCTCTCCAGCTGGGTCAGCATCGCCCTTCAGCTCAGGGGCAAGTGTCCCTTGATGGCACGTGGAAGGTATTTGACATTTAAAGAGCGGCTGAGTCAGCCCCGCGTCTGGCTGCTACATATTAGAATGACTGCAAGAGAGGAAAGATAAACGTATTTCAAAGGGGAAAAAAAAAAAAACAAACAAACAAAAAAAAAAAAAAAACGAAACCCAAGCTTATTCTAGTCAATGTAGTGACATGAATCTATTCCTATTGAAGTCGTATCCAGTCGGTTCTGGAATTGGCGGGAAAGGTTGCCCAACAGGTGCATGTACTTAATGTTACTGGACTGTGCCTTTTAAAACAGCTCAGATGGTAACTTGCATGTTCTCTGTATTTCACCACCTTATAAAGAAGGGGTTGTCACCTTACCTCAAAGCAAAGACACCTCCATGGCATGACGTATGCCCCAAAGCGTCCCACCCACCAGGCCAGCGTTAGGCCTTACCTGGGACCACCTCCCTGGTCGGCATTCTCCTCTTCCCCAGTGAGCCCCTCCTGCTCCAGAAGGGTAGGGCAGATGACCACTCCCTCCATACACCAAGGGCATCTGAATCCCTGTCTCAGCCTCTGCTTACACGGAACTTGACAATAAATGAGCAAAAGGAATGTATAAAATGAATACATTCGAATAAAGCAAATGTCTACATGAAGATTTTCAAAACCCAAGCTCACAGCTTGGAGCTGGGAATTCAAACTACCATGGTTGGACTCCCAAGCCCGCTCTCTAACCACCGGGCTGCCTTCTCTGATGTACTTAGGCCAGTGCCGTGGTCCCTTCCACGCATCTGCTATTTTTGCTGCGGTCTTTGAACATCTGCACCTCAGGCTACGTGGCAAGCCTGTGTCAGTGGTTCTTCCCCCGCAACCTCAAGCCCTGTAAAATAATAATCTAAAATAAAGAGAAACATGAAGAGAGCCCCTCCCCCAACCTTCCATGTAACAGAGGAGTTACTGTACCGGGGAAACCAGCTGTCCAAGCCGGCATCGCCGACATGTCTCTAAGGATATAGAAAGATTTGTGCTAACTCGCTTGTCCTTGTGAAGACGTTAATTCTGTTCCATCACTGAGCAGCTGAAAGCCCCAATAAATCCCCATTTAATGGCAATTTTGTAAATGCCTAAAAGTAGTCATAATAATGGTACTGTGATTTTTGTTGGATGTGCTCAAAAGCGGTGGGTTATTTATAGCACCACGCTTAATGTTAAACATCACGGGGCACAAATTATAAACTCTTGGAGTTTGGGGAAAGTTTACAGAAAGATAGAATAATGGAAGTAAAATTTAATGGGGGGGATTATAGTGAGAAATCACTCGACCAAACAAGAAATCATTTTTACTTGCTTCACGGGTGGTGTTCGGAGTGACAAATGCAAAGGACGATGAATCGCATTCTCTTGCATTCAAGAGAATGTGATTCATCTCTCTCTAAATGCAACTCTGGAGGGAAAGGAATCAGGTATATTTTCATCCCTATCTTCCTCGTAGCTAGATCTGAGAGAGAGAGTTTCTTCGTCAGCTAGCACTCTGTAACAAACAGCCACAAAAGTCTCAACAGCAGGTAACGCGAACCTTTTCTTCGCACGGATGCATCTGTGGTTGGACTAGAGCTCAGCCATCTTGGCTAAACCCAGCCAGGTTCGCCTCCCGTGGCAAGTCAGGCGGGCCTCCGGGTGTATTACCATCCTGGGACCAGCGGCCACCCCAGCCGGTCTGGAGGGCTGCAGAGAAACCCCAAGCACACTGGCACATTTCAGACCTCTGCACGCATCTCCTCTGTCACTGTCCGGTTGGTGGAAAGTCAATCCCATGGTCAAGTCCAAGGCCAAGGGGCAGAGGCGTTCTGCCCAGCATGAGGACAAAGCAAAATTGTAGGCATAGTAATCTCTTTCAAAGAAACAGGAGGTCGGGCCAATAATTACGTGACATAGGGGGCCTGAATTACCCAGAGTTGCATAGTTTTTCTGTAGACCCAGAGTAAAGGGGGAGAAAACATTATTAGCAGGAGTTTTGGCCTACGTACTCCTCCTCCCCTATAATGCACACAGGGCTGACCTCTCCCTGCCTCCAGGAAAGAGCATGAGGCTTCAGATTAGCCAATCAGAGTAATCCACCCTCTTGACTGGTTCTCTGATTGGTTCAGGGTTGGTCATGTGACCTAACCCAAGGGAATAAAAACCAAGCTCAGGACTTCAGGTATAACTGTCAGGAAAAAAACCCTACTGTACACACATTGTGTGTTAAATTTTGGAAACTATTCCTTTTATACACTGTCGCCAAAGGGGCCTTTCTTTTACCCAGTTTTTCAAGGCCCTGCCAACATCCTCATCCACAGAAGCATCACTTTCTGAGAGAAGCTTCACCTGGCACCGCCAGTCTGGATTTTGCTCTAACCTCCTAATTGTTGAGTGACTTCATTCCTCAAGTGCTGTCTCTTGAACTCAGAAGCAATAAGAAAATATTTCAGAAACATTACCATCATCACAGCAACACTAGTCAACTTAAAATGTCCTAATATTTTTAAATGCCACCCGTTTAAATGGGAGCCAGAAACATTTTTAAAAATTCACTAAGAACAGAACCAAAAGGAGATTCCAGAGAGCAAATGGAATACATATGCACCGATATTACTCGTGGCTGGAACAGGAGTGTGGGGTGTAGGATAAGAAGAAATATGAGCCCACACAATTTACAAGGTTGATTTTTAAAAATTGAGTGTTTTCGTGTAATCTGCTCTCCTGCCTGTCTAATTACTAATGGATTTACCCTGGTTTCCTGCAGCACTTTGCGGTGCCCTGTTTGGTCTTCAGCCTCAGGGCAGGTAAACATTTTAGGTGATTGAAAAAAACATGTTTGGGAAATGACGCTCTGGAGGGCCTAGAGGAAGAAATTCACACCCTTCTTTACCACTGCATTGCAAGAGATGAGTAAATGTCTGTCCAACGAACTGGACTCAGCCCCATAAGTGGCGGGAAATGCAACGACAGAGGCAGGCACCAAAGCGCAATTTATTTCCCGTCCGTCAGTCACCGCATGGGAAAGACTCCGGTTTCTGCCCCACGTACTGCAGGCCCCTGCCCCGAATCTCGGTTTCTGGGCCCAGCTAGCAGAACTGTTCTCCTCCAGCAGCTGGGTATGTGTAGAGCAGGTGTGCAAAGGGACGAGGCCCTGGCACCTCCTAATTCCATTCCCCGTGACATGAACCTGAAAACCCAGGACCCCAAAATTGCAGTTCTAGGGCCATCTGCTTGATCACCAGTGACCCAGCTTACTACCCAGAGGTAGGTGATCCAAATCAATACAAGCAGGACGACCATCGTAGTCTGTGGCATCTGTTACCACAGCGGTATCGCCATGTAATAAACTAGCCTGAACCTCAGTGGCTGAACACAACTGTCACAAATGATTTCTCATGCCCAGGAGTCCACTGACCCAAGCCGTTGAGCTGTGTCTGTCACCAGCTCCTGAGATCTATGTGCTGTGCCCTGCCATGTTCCTCTTCTGGCATTGAGAGAGGGAAGAAAGAAAGGAAAGAAAGAAAGAAAGGAAAGAAAGAAAGAAAGGAAAGAAAGAAAGGAAAGAAAGAAAGAAAGAAAAGGGAAGGGAAGGGAAGGGAAGGGAAGGGAAGGGAAGGGAAGGGAAAGGAAGGGAAAGGAAAGGAAGGGAAAGAAAGAAAGAAAGAAAGAAAGAAAGAAAGAAAGAAAGAAAGAGAGAGAGAGAGAGAGAGAGAGAGAGAAAGAAAGAAAGAAAGAAAGAAAGAAAGAGAAAAAGGAAGGAAGGAAGGAAGGAAGGAAAGGAAGGGAAGGGAAGGGAAGGGAAGGGAAGGAAGGAAGGAAGGAAGGAAGGAAGGAAGGAAGAAAGAAAGAAAGAAAGAAAGAAAGAAAGAAAGAAAGAAAGAAAGAAAGAAAGAAAGAAAAGAAAAACAATAAGGCCACTTAAGGTCTGGGCTTCGACCTAGCACAGCGTCACTTCTGTCTCATTCCACAGACCAGAGAAAGTTAAGTCACTTGGCCGGACCAAGAGCCCACGGTGGGAAGATATGTGCCCCCCCCTTTATGGGGGCAACTTCAAAGTCACACAGCAACAAAGAGCGTGCAGAGAGGAAAAGGTGAAGAATTGGAGCTATTAATCCAATCTAGCACACTTACTATTTTTAAAAAATAAAAATATATTTTTACTCTGTGTATTGATCTCCATGTATTGATTTGTTTATTCACTTATTCACTCAACAAACATTTACTGAGCACGAATTATGTGCTGAACATAGGGACTCCAAAAGTGAGAGAAAGAGGACGTCCCCGGCCTCATGGGACTTGCATTTCCACAAAAGGAACGCACAACAAACAGGCAAACAAATAAACCAAACAGCAGGAAGTTGTGAGAAGCACGCCGAAGCACATAAAGAACGCCCTGGTGAAGGATGCTGGGGCGAAGGGAGAGGGAGGCCGGCTAACTTAGGCAGAGGGGTCGGGGAAGCCCGCCCTCCTCGTGGCCCTGCCTGCTTCTCCCTGCATTTCTCAGCGATAGGGTGAGCAAGAACCAGCCAGCCAGCCACAGCTCTGAAGAAAGGCTGGGCTGAAGGGGGCCGAAACTTACTCTCCAGAAGAAAAGGAAAAGAGTAAGAATGGGGTAAGGAGTAAAAAGGTAGAGGCTACTTTGTGGGTGGGCAAGAAAGAGCTCTTCAAGCTAATGACCCAAATGCACGGTCATTGCCGTCCAGCGGCCCCTCCCACACAAAGCACCCTGAGAGGACAAAGCCCCTGGAAGACGGTGGGAGACACATTTGCTGGCCCCGTACGTCAGCCCTTAATACCATTCTCTATATTTTCCTTAAAGCATATTACAGTAATATAATTCTATTTCTTTCCAGTAAGATAAGCAAAACATATGCGAAAGAAACATGGGGACCTCGTATAAAAGAGCTGGAATTCTGGAGTAGAATGTATAATGAACAATATATACATGTAGAGGTTTGGGTTGGTTTTTTTTCCCAAATAAGAAAACAGGCTCTGAGGGACCGAAGGACAAACGACCAGGGGTCCCCCAGAGCTTGGAACGTGGGTACCCCCTCTTGTCCACCCACCAGAGATCTCAGTGGGGGCATGGAGGCAGTGTATGGTTGGGGGTGAATATCCATTTGTTTTAAAATCGAAAGTGCTTTTTTTCCCCTGAGAACTTTGCATGTGGCTTCATTGTTGTATTTTTAACACATTCAAATTGCAGTTCCCCGTGTCTTCTGTGCCCCCTCAGAAGACTAGGCAGAATTCAACGGGTATCGACTTTCACGAAGACAAATTCTAGATTTATTGACCTGAGGAATAAATATTAATAGAGGTTAAATTGGGGTCAATTTTTACTCCAAGAGATGATAAATCTTGATATTTCCCGTGGTCGGCTGGTCATTTTGTCCCCCGCACCCACCATTGGGTCCCCCCAGGGGAAGGCCAGCTCCCAGCAAGGATGCCCAGGAGCGCCATCCTCCTCGTGGGCACTCAGCTCTCATGTGAACCCGGCTGGCGATGACTAGGTTTTGGCCACTGTCCAGTTCAAATCATGTGTCTGAGAAAATAATGACCTCCTCTGGCATTTCAGCCATCATTTTTAGGGTTTTCTTTACATACACACACACGCGCGCGCGCACACACACACACTCTCCACCCCTTCCAGCCCATCTGTCACAGTGGGAGCAAGGTAAAGAACACAGGTGGGTAAGTCCAGGATTTTCCTGGAGGAGGGGGTTCTAGTTTGCTCATCCACTAAAACTCTGAGACCAGATTCTCTCCTCACTGTTCTCCTCTTTCTGCTTTAAGACGGGGATGGGCCCGGGCTGGTGTGGCTCAGTTGGTTGGAGAGTCGCTCTGCAGACTGAAAGGTTGCAGGTTCGATCCCCCATCAGGACATGTATGGGAGGCAACCAGTCGATATTTCTCTCTTACATCAACGTTTTTCTCTCTTTCTCCTTTCCCCTCTCTCTAAAATCAATAAACATACCCTCAGGGGGTGAGTATCAAAAAAAAAAAGATGTCGATGGCTATTTCACTCAACAAACATTGGCTGCCTTGGTAGTTACTCCTAGGTCATAATTATTATAAATAAGCCAGACACTATTGTAAAAGCTTTTTGTTCGGTAATTCATTCATTACTCACACTCGTCCAACAAGGGAGACACAATTATCACGCTGGCTCACTTGTGTCGGACGAGACACTGAGGCACGAAGAAGTTGAACATCTTGTCCAGGATCACCCCGCAAGATCTAAACCCTGGCAATCACACCGCAGGTCCACACCAGGCACCGCCCGCGGCCGACCTCACCGGAGACTGAGCCGACAGCCGCCGCCGAAACCCCGTGTGGGTGCCCCTCCTCACCCACGTCCTTTCGTGCTTCGAGAAATGCTGGGAAGTTTACATAAAACTGAAAGTTACAGCTATTGCCTTTGAGTGACAGGAATGTACATCTTATTTTTCTTTTTTCCTGTTCCCAATTTTGTCTTCCCTACACTTCCCACAGTGTTGTCTGTGAGGTCCTACGGGTTGTCTGTGAGGTCCTACGGGCTGTCTGGAAAATCTGTAAATGATTGTACGTGCATAAGGAGGGCAAATGCATTACAATTTAATTTGCTGTTCAAAGGTTAAGTCCAAGAGGCAGAGATGAGCTACAGATGTCCGAGGCACTGTAAGAAATGATGCTTTGTGCGGGAGGAATCCGAAGCCTGAGAGACAGTTGCCAGGACACAGTGCCATTGTCGACCTCTCTAAGCAAGTTGGGGACGTGTTCAGCTGCAATTAATAGAAAACCTGACCCAGCAGGAGGTTCAACAGAAGGTTGTCTGTCTGTCTGTCTATCTATCTATCTATTTTCCCATAACAAGAGGTCCAGGGGCAAGTGATAGATTTGTGTTGGCTTAGAGGCTCAGCAATACCATCGACATTGATCTCGGGAAACCAGTTTTTTCTATCCATCTGAAGCTCTGCCTTTTGCATATCAATCCGCTTTGACTTCTCTGAGCATCAGGACTTGGCTGCCCGGGTCCCCCTGCATCTCGAGCCATAAGCAACGCCAGCAGCACAGGGCGCTGCCAGGTTTCTGACACCTTATTATGGTTTTGATTTGCATTTCTCTGATGTTCAGTGTGATGATGGGTTATTTTATGTACTCATTTGGAAATACCTGCTCAGGGCTTTGACCCATTTAGTGTTTTATTGGGTGGCCTTTTTCTCATTGATATGTGGGTGCTGTCTATTTATTCAGGACGCAAACCCTCTTCTATCCAATATAATTTTGCCCTACCCACCCACACTACACAGACAGGAAGTACAGAGAAATGTATATGTGTTTGTGTATATGTTATTGTATACTTATCCAAACATATTAAATCATTTCACTTAGGATCTAGCAGAAACTAACTTTTTTTCAATTAGCATATGCATAAAATGATACAGGGATCATTTCTCTCATTTGGGTTTTTAATTGTCAACAATAGTTCTTGATAGAGTTAAGAGGAGTTAAACGAACCTAAGGAGTGTTTATTACGAAATGTGTATTTTACCCAGCAAAAATAGATAAGTGGGATTACATCAAACTAAAAAGCTTCTACGCAGCAAAGGAAACGGTTAACAAAATGAAAAAGACAAACTACGGAGTGAGAGAAAATGTTTGCAAAGCATGAATCTGGTAAAGGGTTAGTATACAAAATACATAAGCAACTCCTATGACTAGGTAGAGCACACATGCACACACACACACCAGTAAACCAATTTAAACAGGGCAAAAGAACGAACAAAACAGACCTTTCTCCAAAAAAAAGATACACAAATGCCCAACACATGTTGACCTGAAATCATCAGGTCAAGACAAATCAAATACACGATGAAATATCTCCTTCTGCCTCTTAAAGTGGCTTTAAGAAAAAAGGATAACAAACGTTAGTGAGGATGCGGAGGAAAGGGAGGCCCCGCAGACTGGTGAAGGAATATAAATTCCACGCACCCACTACGGGAAACCGTAAGGAGGGTCCTCAAAAATGTCAAATAGAACAACCGTGTGGTCCGGCGATCTCACCCCTGGGTATACAGCCAACGAAATGGAAATCAAAATCGCAGAGAGATACCTGTGCCCCCATGTTCTTCGGGGCAGCAGTCACAGCGTAATATGGGGTGCCGCTCCCCTTGACTGGGTGTCAGCAGGCATCGCGTCAGCGGGGGGTCCCTCACCTGACCCCAACTCATGCCCTGACCCATTCACGGCCCGGTGGACCCCCTTTTTCAGGCATTCACTGCCGATCAGCCTTAGAGGAGGAACATGCTTTTTCCTTAGATTTGTTAAGTTACAGTCTCAGTCTGGTGTTCTGGAAGTTTCGGGGTTTTTTTTTTTCCTTCTCTTTCTGTTGACTTTGCCTGTCTCTGCTCTGGTTTCAGAGGGTGCTCTTGCTGTCTATATTTTCAGATCCCTGGGCCACCGAGCTGTCACCCCCGAGGACTGTAGCCTGTGTTTCTGAGATGGGTGAAACTTGCCCTCCACGCACGCCGTGTTCCCCATGCCAAATATCCTCAGCAAACGGTGGGACGTCTCTAGTAGATAAAGCATATTTTAATGACCAAAGAGGTTCGTATTTCATAAACACAACAAAAAGTGTAAACTGACTTCCCACTATCATCAGTTTAAAATCAATTTGGAGGCATTTGGAAAGCATTTTAAAGAGCGACTAGACATCAATAAAATTTAATTAATTGGGTCTATGGATGCACATGTAAATTGGGTGTTAATTATGCTAGCGATGCGCTTCCATTAAAAATTAAGCTCATGATTAGTAACCGAGAAAAACAAGCCGTCATTCTATAAACAAGTCTCATTCCCTTGTATTTGAACCCAACCTTTCGGTAATTAAATCATAACTCCACATTTTCTCAGCTGACTCCGAGCGCTGATGGATGGCTGGCGAGTTAGCCAAGTGATCCTCACTTGGCTGTTCCATAAAAAACAATTGATATCTGTGGACGTAAGTTATGTGCGGCGGGGCTGCCCTTTAATACAGAACTATTGAATTATTGAAAGTTCTCTCCTATCTAATTGACACCAAACAAAGGAACGGTTGACAATTGCAAGAGAGATAGTGCAGATGGGTGATCCTTTCAGAGCTGATGACATCTGAAGACGGAGGGCCTCGAACAAGAGGTGACATGCTGGGGAAGCTGAGTCCTCTCTCCACCCCGTCTCCCCTCTCCCCACCCCCACGATGAAGTTCTTGCATATGGAGATGACAACGCAGTGAGATTTTTTTTGTTTTAAGATACACAGAGGCTAGGCTAGCACCCTTCTGTGTTTCCTCGATTTGTTTTTCTGGACCCTTGGGAAGCGAAGTCTAATCTGAGGCTGGAGCTGGGATCCACTCCAACGGGCTCGCTAAATTTTCAGTTCTTTCAGAATAAATGGAAATGGAATAAAAGACTTGAAACACTTGAGCCACAGTGCTTGGTTTTCTTTTTCCCAATAGATTTGCCAAGGGAAATTGAGTCCATATGCTTCTGATCCATCTTCTCGAGAACCATCCACATACCGTTTTACTGGAGCTATTTGATGAGGCATTTTATCTATTTCACTGAGCCTTTTGATGTCCCTTTTCTTAGTCATGGTGAATTGGGTTTACAGAAAAGGCAAAGATAATACCCTTTCGTTGCCACATCCAACGAGAAAAAATAAAAAATAAAAATGTCCCCAAGCCTCAGAAGAGTTAGGCGAACTGTTGGCCACTCCCCCTAAATGGACTGACTAACCTGCCTGGGTGAGAAAAGGGGGCATCGGAAGGGCTGTAGCCTTGGAATTCTGCTTTGGGCTGCTTTTTAAAAGAGCATGTCCTGACTTTCATTGGGGACCAGCCCTGTCCATCTGTGTGTCCTTTCCAAAACGCCACGGCAGAGGGTCGGGCGGTGGAGGAGAGGTCCCCGTACACAGGAAAATACTTAAGGAAGGAAGCAGTGGTGGCGGATAGTTTTGAGCTTCTTCTTCTCACTGGACTTCATTCCTGGAAGCCTTCCGTGAGGCACCAGCAAAGCTTTTATCTGGTTGGATTCTGTGCCACGCGGAGACCCCAGCGCCTCTACAAATTTGGGCTTGGCCATCACTTAATTATGCAACGTGTAGAAACCCATTCATGCTTCCGTGTCAAAATGCACGTTACAGTAGGTGCACGTGTGTGTGTGCGCGCCCATGTGAACGTGCTGCTCCCTAACGATGCCTTCGAATCACTAGCCAGTCATCACACTTAGGGAAGAAAAAATACCCTGCCTGCCGGCCTGCCTGTGCTGGGCCTTCAGTTCCACAGACATGCTCCCTTCGTCTGCTCGTGCGTGCTTCTGTTGCCCCATTGCCTACAGAAGGTGTAGGAGATAAAGTCAGAGCAAAAGATGGATGTAACTGTTGGGCCATCTGGCCACATAAAGACCGATGTTGCCTCCTTCTTTTACTCCAAGTCCACTGTGTGAGCACCGCCTGGGTGGCTGGTTTTGTGTGAAGCACTGAGATGAGTGGGGAAGGAGAGACTGGTTTTGTCCTCCACCAGTAAGAGTGTGGGGCAGGGGGTGCGGTAATGAACTGCACCAGGAGTCCCATTCTTTGGAAAAGAAGGGCTTGAAATATTCGCAGTGCATGACATGCTCCACATGCATAATCCCATTTAATTGTCACAGCAATCTTAGGAGGTGAAGGCAAGTATTATAATAGGGTGCAGCCAAGAGGGGGGCCCCAAGTACGGATTTGGAATGGGGTCCAGAACTCAAGGTGTCCAGGAAATATTAGAAAAATAAATTGGATGTCCTCACCCTTTCCCCAGGTGTGAGCTGGGGGAGGGGACACATGGAGCAGGACCATGCAGAACTATTTTGTACAGTCACAGCTTTGCAGCTAATCCATGGCATGGTCATTTAATATACCTATAACCTTTAACTGGTTGCACAGATAATGTTAAATAGCTGTGGCCATGCTCTGAGCCAGGGGGATGGCAGTGACTTCCACCCAAGATGTGACTGGGGGCAGTTCCCCCTGGTTAGAGCGCCTGCCTGAGAGCTTGGAGACGATTGGCTCCACGCCATGGGGACACACCTGCGCAGACTCACTATGGCAGCCCAGTAAAGCTGGAAGGGTATGGGAGTGCTGGCAGGTGTAGCTGATTGTGGGAGGAGTCAGAAATGGGGCTGCAGAGGAAGACTGGCGTGGGGATTTAAGCCCAGATGTGGCTGCCATGTGAGGGGCAATCCACACGGCTTAGGCAGAGTGGGGTCCTCGAAGCTTTGGCGAGAGAGGGCCACACGGCTTTGGGGTGCCCCCTTTTGCCACGTGGCTTAGGAAGCAGGGGAGATTTTGCCTGGAAGAAAGGGGGTGAAAGGACTCTTGCTGGTGGGCTGTGAGAAAATGCCACATGACTTTGGATTAACTGGAGATCCTGGCGGTGACACAGCTGATGGTGCCGGGATCCCAAATCACGGACTTCTACTCCTTTTCCTGAGATACGGTACCCCAGATTAGGGCAGAGGGAGGAGGAAGGACCGTGTGTGTCTGTGGGTGATGCAGACACCGGCCTGCAGTATCCGCGTCATCATGGGTGAAATGAGACATTCACACGGACTACCGAGTCCGGTGGAGGAAAAAGGACAGCATGGCTTTTCTCTCAAGGGGAGCAAAAGCCCATGACAGGCCTTTGATTGATTTCTTCCACATTACATGATGGTCCTCACTCACTACGCACAGGTTCGCTTTAGGTGGTTACCTTTTACAGGCAACAAAGGAGCCGATGCCGCTAATCACATCACAGAAGAGGGATATTTGCAAATGAAAAAGGGAAAAGTGGTCAAACCGGTTACGCTCATCCTGCGAAGGTTTAGCATGGATTTTAGGAAGTTACAGTAAGCACTTGCTGTCTCAAACTCCTTCGGGGTGAGGGAGTTTTAGCAAAAGCAATACTCAAAGTGGCTTAAGTACAAATGCAGGCCTGATTCCCCACGGGAGAACCCATCGGTGGGCGTGGGTCCTGTGCACCTCCGAGTGGGAACTGGGCAGACGCCACACAGAATAGTCTCCTACATGTGGGTATCCTAAAGGACTTTAATACTTTAATGAAGACCTTAAGTCACTACTCTAAGTCTGTATAGCTTTAAATAAATATTCCCTTTCCTTTTCACAAATCTCTAGCGTTGACGATGTCTTTCCTCTGGTGGCAGGCACAGCGAACATAGTGGGGGGTCCTTTCGGTAATAGTACATGGTACACCCCCCTCCCCCGGTCTGCTCTGTAGCAGTATCACCTGCTTCCGAAGCAACTGAGGCTTGGGAGACCTGCGAGCAACCTTCCCAATAAAGGCCCAATCCAGCATCCAACCCATCCTGGGTTTGGATCTGGAGCCTCAGAACCACCATGAGATGCTGAGTCACAACCTTCAGCTACTTAGAAAAGGGGGCTCGATAGAGAGGTGGAAAGCGTGGGATAAGAAATTCATCTGGGGAGGTGATGGGGGAACAACACGTGACGGTCCAGACAGTACCAAGAGCGCACCCCCCACCCCGCCCTGCCCGAGGCTTCACAGCTGGCGCAGGAAAAGAGGTGCCACCCAGTCTTACGGTGTCCGGGGGTGGACTGGTTTCTAGGCACCCTGCTCCTGATCAAAGAGTCTCTCCCCCTTCCATGCCGAGGAGGGGAACCCCGTGCCTCCCTGTCCTCCCGTGCGGGGCGCGGGAGTACCTCTGCCGTCAGCCCACCTGCACCCCTGGCCCCCGGGGCCCCCGGGGCTCACGGCTCCCTTAGGTGGCCTAGAGCGCAGGGAGGGCCGTGTTGCTGGCTCCGCCCAGTCACCATTTCGACAACCACCCCGTGAACTTCCTCAGCCCCAAGCAGCAGCACCCTGCGCCCCTGCAACCCGAACGGAAAACAACGCCATTGATTTTCCACCATTAACAAGGAGAAAAGGCCACGGCTCTTGAGGGCGGGTGCGCACAGTGCGTCTCACAGCACCGGCCCTCGGCGGCCCTCCGCCTCCCGGGACCGTGCTGGGCCGCGGTGGACCCTGCTGCAGATCCCGCCGCTTTAGGCGCTGCAAGAATGAACCCTGAGGCCTGCGGTCCCCCATCACAACGGGCCTGAGCGGGGTGCTCAGGCAGAGGACGCGCTCTCCCGGACAGTCGTGATCAGCTAGAAACCGCAAAGGAGCTGAGCCCGGCGGTGGCAGGGGCTGGGGTGAAGGGCTGCAGGAATCTCCTCCAGTAAAATCATCTTTCAAATGAGCACGCTGCTTTGCTGCATTAAAAGCACTCTTATCATCCATATTGGTTTTTGGAGACACGCAAGCATGCATGTGCACTGACCAAATTGATCGAAGAATCAGATTACTATTGAGTACATTTTACCACCGAGGCAATCGCTCTGGCGGAGCCGAGGCCCGGGACCTCGCTCGTCAGTTACGGTCCCCAATGACCAGACCTTTTCTTTCTTTATTTTTTCGCCCTGTGTTGTGCACCAGGCACGTCCCAACAGTGCCATTTTTGACGTTCCCAGCACACCCCCAAGGACGCTGGAGGAGTCAGAGGAGATGCAAGCCCCTTGCAAATGCAAGCCCGACCCTCGGGAGGACCACAGCGGCAAAATGGGTCAATAGTTATGCCTAGCAACCTTCACAATATCCTTTTAATTAAAATCAATGGAGAAATAAAACATGCATTAGGGATGCCCTTGGGATCAGCCACCTCACGAGACAGGAGAGACTCGGAGGAGGTGCGTGGAGCGAGCAGGGCCAGACCCGCGGCCCCTCTGGGTGGGTGTTTGCCTCTGATGTCTCCGGGCGATGTTGCTTTCCTTCAGCGCTACTGTGTTTGGCTTTATTTATATATATTTTTTCTTCCATCTGGTGCAAGTTTTTTGAGACAGGTGTTAAAAATAAAACTCTTAAAAAGTCAGATACTATGTTCATCAGGTCCAACTATTACCTAGGTTTTCGTGGGGCAACTGGAAACGCCGAGGGGGACGGGTTCCCTGGGGCGGCTCTGCCTCTAACCAGCGGATACCCTTGAAAGGGTCCTGGGCAACGTCTCTGAGTCTCAGCTCCACCTTCTCTGAGATGAGACGATTAGGCTCCACCCGAAAAGGGGCTTTCTGGCTCTCTAGGGATATTGTACCGGACCGATGGAGTTAAAAATCAGAGCAACGACTGCTCATCCACCGCTTCCCGGGGAGCTGCTCACAATTTCCGCCACAAATCTCTGAGAGGGTTTCTGCAGCTACTCCTAGTCTATGGCTGAGGACCTAAAACTGGAGGGATGGAGTCATTCCCCAGGGTCACCCTGCTGGTCGGTGGCAGAGGCTGAGGACGGTCTGGACCATGAGCTTCCCCATTGTCACGTGCCACCTCCTTGAGTCTGTAGAGAGTGGGAGGGACTCAGATGCCACCTCTTTGACGTTCAGACTTGGAAGTACCTTCCTTGGGCCCTGTTCAGCCAACAAGTTTCTCTAGAGCTCTCCACCTGCGCCCCCAGCTCGGTTTGTGGTGGTTTCCCTTAACCTCAGGCCACTTCCAGGGGTTCAGAGTTCACCAAACCGGGCCTGGTCCAACTTCCCTATACATCCAGCTCCAGTTTCAAAGGCTTCCACGCAGGCAGGCTTAGCAATGACAGGTTAAGGTGACCCAAGAATAGAAGGCAATTTAACACTGTCCTCTCTGGCCCGGCCAGGCAGATTAAACACCAGATATTAGCACTTTATAAAATCCAAGCGTCACAGAGGTATTTTTGTTTGTTTGCTTTTCTCAGGCGGCTTGGCTCCTCTCGGGTTGCAGGAAGGAGCTCTCTGGGGCTCCCAGGAGGACTCTGCTGTTGTTAAAAGGTCCCTTCCTTATCTCACTTCCTAATCTCGGGAGAGGGATTTGAGGGCCCTCAGCCCTGGTTTTCCTCTTCAAGGACCTGCTGGTGCTGAACTAATTAATGAAAAGGGCCTGGGGACAAGTTCCTTCAAAAATTATGGAATGTCCTAATCAGACGGGCAAGCAGAGGCTTGACCTCTGGGTCAAGAGGTCACCCTCACACAATACAATGAATTCAACTAGTACTGTCATTTTTGTGTTACTCCAAAAGGGTGACAAAAGAGGTTAAAGAAGGCCCCGAAGGGCAGGGGGACGCCCATGTTTCTGCTCTGGAGACGAGCAGCGTAAAACCATTCCTTGCGCCCTCCCTGAGCCTCCGCAATCCAGCCGCCCGAAAACGATTTTTGCCTCGTCGGTTCCCATTACTCGGAAACTCATCCCCAGCTCTCCCTCCCGTGTGTTTTCCTGTCGCTGGCTTTGTCCCCGGGACATCGTCCCCATCTCCACCAACCTCGCTGCTCTTCCCCCCGCCCCCCGACCCCGGTTGCGCCCTTCACTCTCCCAAATCCCTGTTCGCTTTGGGGTGCTTCTTTGAATGATAAGTTACCTGAAACCTATTTTTTGTAAAGTTTGGAAAATTTCTCCTTCCGAGAAAGTTCTTTTCATCCCTCCTGCTAAGTGAAAACGGAGAAAATCCTCAGGCATGACGCGTCAAAAACCCACTTGGGAAGTCTGTAAAACACAGAAGGCGGCAGACCGGCTGGGGACTTCAGGCTCCAAGGAACAGCGTGGCGGTGAGCTCCCTGGGCTTGCCTGTTGCCTCGTATGTCCCAGACTTGAAACCGAAGGAGGTGGGGCCCTGGAATTGTCAACAGGTGCAGAGAATGTCAGCTAGAGAGCCAGGAGTTTCACCCCGGCCAGGACGTAATGAGCAGTCCCCGCCCTGCCCCCCCACGATGTCAGTGGGGACCACAGAGAGCCCCGACTTGGGTCTTGCTCAGCAGGAAGAGGGCGTTGTCCCCACTCCCTCACCTGTGAGAATGCCCAGTGAGAGTCAGGACTGTCCCCACCGTGCAGCAGTGACAGGCCAACCTGTTCCACTGTGACGTCAGGGGAGGGAAGGTCCAGTAGGAGCTGGAACTCGCCCCCCGCCCCCCACCCCCCGCAGTGACAGGGATTACCCAACACACACAGTGAGGAGTCAGCGGAAGCTGAATAAAAAACTGGAACTTTCTGCACCTGGCGATGACAAGCCAGCTTCCTCCCTTCCTCCCTTCCCCTACCAGAGCTGAGTCAGAAGAAACTGGATAAAACAGCAGATTTAAATAATGTCCAGAGTCTTCTCACATGATATCCAAATATCTATGTTTTAGTTATATATAAAAAATTCACATACCAAAGAGCAGGAAGATCTCAAACTGAGTGAAAAAGGCAATCAAATGAGAACACCAAGACGACAGAAACTTTTGTGGCAAAGATTCTAAAGCAAGCAAAATAAAAATATTTTAATAAACGATTGTAAACAAGCTTAAAACAAATTTATAAAAATAGAATCAAAAAAATGAGAAAGTCATGGCAGAAAAAGAGAGGACATGAAGAACCAAATGGTAACTTCTAAATTGAAAACTACAAGAGTCAATGTAATAAAGTCAATATCTGGGCTCGCAACAGAATAGAAGGAACAAAGGAAAGAACAAGTGAACTTGAAGCTACAACCAGAGCAACTGGCCAGTCCGAAGGAGAGAAAAACAAACTTTAACAAGTGAACCTAGTCTCAGAAAGCCGTGCAACTTTAACAAACGGTCTACTATTCAAAGTTCTGGAAGAAGGAGAGAAAGAAAGCGGGGTCGAAAAGCACTCGAAGAAACAATGACGGGGAAATGGCCAAATTGTGCAAAAGACACAAACCGACGGAGTCAGGTTAAACTCAAAGAAACCCACACGAAGACCCGTCGGAGCCAAACTCCCAAAATCTAAAGACAAAGGAAAGAATTTTGAAAGTGCTGAGAGAAGGATTGTTTTCCCTACAGAGAAAAAATAATTTGCATGAAGTCTGTTTCTCCTGAGAAACCACAGAAGTGATACAGCATTTCAAGAGCTGGAGAAAAAGACTGTCAACCCAGATATCTATATCCAGTGAAAACATGCTCGAGGAATAAAGGAGAAATCAAGATATTCTCAGACAGATAAAACCTGAGCCCCGACCGGTGAAGCTGCCCTGCCCGGTGTGGCTCCGTGGTTGGGTGTCATCCCACGAGCCCTTAGGTCACCGGTTTGATTCCCGGTCAGCACACATGCCCGGGCTGCTGGTTTGGTCCCCACATGGGGCGCCTGCAAGAGGCAGCCAATCAATGTTTCTCTCTTACATCAATGTGTCTCTCCCTCTCTTTCTCCCTCCCTTCCACTCTCTCTAAAATGGAATAAATAAAATCTTAAAAAAAAAAACAACACTGAAAGAATTTGTTGCCAGCAGACCTGACCTAAAAGAATGCCTCAAGGAAGTTCTCCCAACAGAAAGGACATGATCGAAAAAGAAATATTGGAACGTCGGGAAGGAAGGAAGTACATACTAAACAAAATGTCTCGGTATGTACACCAGATATTTCTTCTCTTGAGTTATCTATATTATGTTTAATAAAAATTATAAACCGTCGATGTGGTTCTAAATGTATGCAAATGCGTAAGATAATTATACTCTAAGTAGGAAGAATGGAAGGATACAAAGGCACTAAGTTCTGTAAACTTCACTTGCAGACAGTGTACGCCGAGTGTAATACCTAAAGCAACCACTGGAAGTGGGGAAGGGGGTGGGGCAGGTGGGGGAGGGTGAAAGGAGGATAGAGGGCGCTGCAGGGAGACTTGAGGTGGCGAACGCACAATGCGGTGTACAGTTGCTGTGTTAGAGAGCTGTACTCCTGTAACCTATATACTTTTATTAACCAATGTTGCGCCCATAAGTTCAATTAAAATTTAAAAAATAAAAATGCTGCATAGAGACTCAAAAATATTGCAGCATGGAAGGAAAGAAACCACACTGTGCCAGGACCAAAGGGCTAACTTCTCTCCAGAGAAGTATTCGACCTCTCCCGAGGACACCCACAACAAGGGAACGAGTGGCCACTCGATCGTGCCACTCGATGGAACGGCTACCCGGCTCTCGGCTGTCCAGGAGTCTTGGACAAGAACCCAGAATGATTTCTGTGCATTTGAAACAAACAAGGAACTTGGTAAACTGAAGCACAGCTCCTTGAGAAGCTCGAGCCACGGCTGAAACACACTTTTTCTTCTTCCGACGGCTCCTCATCCCCAAGAGCGTCAAGGCAGGAGAGAAATCCCATTCCCCCACATCACGCCACAGGAAGGGGAAAGGGACAATTCCCACACGCACGGTTTTTCAACCTCCATTTCCAAAACTCGCAACCCGTAGCCTCCTTCCGATAATATGAAAAAGAGGAAAAGCATTTTGCGTGAAAACATGTTTTAACTGTGTTTGTAACACTCAATAAATAAATTACAGGTTTTATATCATTCAGAGAGAGCTGCCAGTGATTTATTCAGTTATTAACTTCGCACGCTTGGGAGCATGAATTAAATGTCGGCCCGTGTAGAAGGCTTGGGGATTATCAGTCGGAAGAGGCCACCGTCGAGCGGGGGCGGCTCTGCAGGCGTTTTGGGAAGCAGGAACACTTTGGCAGGAGCCGGGAGGGCAGCCGGTTCTGTCCCGTCCATTTACAGCAGCTTATAAATTCCATAAAAAGGAAATGAATTATGCATTATTGAGTTTCCATAAGGTCACCCCGTGCACTCTGACCCCTCTCTTTTCTCATTTGGCTCAATTATTAGATGAAATGACAGATTTGATCTCTTTTCAAATTGTATTAGAAAGGGTCTCTTTATTTCACCCTACAGCGGCAGTCAGCCGACAGGGCTGGGCAAGCGCATTAATTATGATTGATTTAGAGTGTCTATAGGGTGATTATTTCTAGAATTCTACACCCGAGCCAGAACCTTTTGACCTATTTCAGGCCACACAGCAAATTAATCCATAAGAAGATTTAAGGGAAGCCTGTTCAGGGCAGCGGTTTCCCTCCTGAATTTGCAATCAAAACATTTAAGACACTCCGGGTGACCCAGAGGGATTGAATTACTGGAACACTCCATGGTGAAGACATCGGACAACCTGACGACTCCGCTGAAAAACATCGTGTGAATAATAACCCCAAATGGCTCTGCATTAGCTGCCGCCACCCCCCCTCCTGCCCCCCAAAGAGGGGAAGACTTAATTCCTAACTCTCTCTGCTCTGAGCTAACAGGGCAGCAAGGGGGGTGGAAATCTGTTTTATGGGATTGTGAGTTTGTCCCAATTGGAACTTCAGAACAGCGTGTCTGTTGCTGGGACATTCAATCTCCCAGTCATCATTCCAGGGGATTAAAAATGACAGTACTAATTAAAGAAGTAAAGGAAAGAGACCACTCTCAGTCGCATGCATAGGCCTGAATTATAATAAGGCTCAGAGGGGGAGCAAAAAGAAAGTTGGGGAGGTCTCATTGTTAGGGGTTTCTTTTTAAGTACGGGAAAGCATCCTGCAGATTAATTCTATTTAAAAAGAGGGCGTTTGACCCAAATTGCCGTCTCTGAGTTATTCGATCCCAGTAAGGACTGAAGGGGAGAGTTTCTAGAATGAATGGCAGCTGATTGATTAACGCAGGCCGGCTTCCTGCCATCCAAGGCCCCCAGATGGTGAAGTAGAAGAAGTTTGGGTAAGGCCTGAGGAATTCCTCTCCACAGCACTTACAAGCTGTGTGACCTAGGGCAAGGGACTTGACCTCTCTGATCTCTGCCCTTTTTTCCTGTGGGGTTGCAAATAAAACCTATCTCACTGCAGAGTTGTAGTGAGGATTAGAGACCATGTGTGTTTAGAGAAACAAAAATATTTTATTGTTCTTATTTATAATCCTCCATTGCCATTTATGGAGGTAGGTCATGGGAACTGAAGAATCTTTTCTTTGCTGAGCACAAACAAAATTTCTCTTCTCAGATTTGCAAACAGCATTAAGTGACAGAAGGAGCTAGAAACTGGGGACTGTCTGGCTCAGCAGAAGGAAAGAGGAAAGATAAGTTCGGGGAAGGAGTTTGGATTCAGGGGTCTTAGAGCCTTGAGATCAATTGAGGAGAGAGACCTGGTATCCAGTGAACAGAGGAGTGAGATGGGGGGACAACTTAGGAAAAAGACTGGCTACACTGTGTCAAAAAAACACAAAAAACCCTTGGGTAAAATATGCAATGCTCACTAGTGTGTTGGTATAAGTGGCCTTCTGCAGATGAATGAAAAGTTCTCCCGGCTTAGCAAGGAACAAAGCAGAGGTTGTGGCCGATGACAGCTCACGGAAGGTTCTGGGTCCGACACCCTTAATTGGGGATGTGACCGTGATCACTGTGGTCCATCAGCTTTTGTTCTGCTCAAAAAATGCCCAGAGCCCACGGTCTCCTTTTGAGACTATGAGCGGCAATGATTCTGCCGCCGGCTTACCTGTGAGCCAAGGGTGGTTTTCTGTCACTTCTCCTGGACATCAGGGCCCCCATTTGGCAGTGTGGGGCCCTATGGCTCTCTGTCCCTATTGGGTGATTTTATATTTACACAGGAGGCACCAAGGTTTTTTAGTTGTCTTCAGGGACCGAGCAGATTAACTTAAACAAATGACACGGACCAGATGCAAAACAAAAGGGAATAGTAGAGATTGTAGCAAACTAGAGACTATATGAGTTGCCGAAAAGTACTCAACTTTGCCCTTGTCAGGTGGCTCAGTTGGTTGGAGCATTGTCCCCTACACCAAAATGGTTCAGGGTTCAATCCCCAGCCAGGGCACATGCTGATGTTATGGGTTCGATCCTCAGTCGGAGTGCACGTAGGAGGCAACTGATTGGTATTTCTCTGTCATTTTTTCCCTCTGTCTTTTACTCTGTCTCTCTCTAAAATAAACAAAAGTATTCTTGGGTGAGGATTTTTTTAAAGGGCTCAAATTTAATTTTTTATGGAAGCCTACTGCTGACCAAAATCTGCCCTCTGGGGCCCAGAGGCCCAGGCTGGGGTGTTCAGAACTTGGTTGGTTGTTCAAGCCCACAGTTCATCCCGCCGTTGCCTCCGCACCCCTGACTTATAAACACAAAGCCAGCAGTCACATTTGCTTCTGGAAAATCCGTTATATTAAACTGAGCCATTGTGGGGCAGCCAAGCTGTCATTATCCCAAGGCCCGGTCATCAGTTACACAGCTAATAAGGGCCTGAGGACCGAGCGGCACGTCAGTGGCCGTTCTCAGGCTGCTCACAGAGTTCTCGGATGATTACATAACCACCAATGCATGCGGCTTAAGGAAAGCTGAAAAAATAACCCACACAGGCGCATGGCTGAGGACCTTGCAGGGTGGCTGGCGTGACGTAGTCAAGCTCGGAGACGGAGGAGGCCAGGACATATTTCACAACGTGGGGAAGACAGCTCCCACCCCCCGCAGGCCCAGGTGGGCCTGCCTCCGGTTGTTCTCCGAATGGCCCGGCGGGGCGGGGACCGCCGGAGGATGGCTCACTCGTTGCGAGCATTTGGATGGGGGACCCAATGAAGAAGATCCAAAAACAAGGAGAGAGGAGCCACGATTCAGGGGCTGTTGGGAGCAAAATGTCAAACAGCTTCCTGCAGCCTAGGAGACAGCGGGAGCCACTGTGGCTGAGGTCAAAGGAACCACTTCCTGAGCAGTTACCCTCGGCAGAGCCATTCACCGGGCAGGGAGGGGAGGCAGAGGTGAGGGGAAGAGGGCTCTACCCTGACCAGGTCAGCAGTTCCTGGGGTGTCAGGGATGAGGAGAGGTGATGCAAACCCAGAGCAGGAGAGGGGACTGTTGGGTTTGCTAGGACGCAGCTGGAGGAGTCAGCGACAGGCCTGAGAACTTGGCTCTGGAGGCAAAGGGGCAAGAAGGGCCAAGAGATGGTGGCAGAGCCCCTTCGGGTTGACACTCTCCAAGTTGAGATAAATAGCTAACTTTTATTGAGCTCTCCCAACATGCCCGGTGACTTGGAAATGTTTCGCATGAATTAACGCATTTAGAATAACATAACACCCTTCTGAGGCCAGTCATTATCCCCGTTTTACAAACAAAAAACCAAACAGAGGCACCTGGAGCTTCAGTCATTTGCCCCAAGTCTCGCAACTAATCGTGGCAGGGCTAGGGTAAGACGCTGCGCTGCACGCTGGTGACGACCCCTCCGGGCAGGCCCCAGTGGGCGACAGTCCTGGTACTACTGAGCGAGGGAGTTTGTAAGATGTCTGGGAGGAACGGGACCAGGAGGAGGATGCAGAGAGTCCAGAGGCGGCACTGGCTGGAGAACGAGCTTCCGCGTCAGCAGGGTGGGGAGGAGGGCGGCTTTAGAACACCCTCGGGGGACGAAGGGGAGGTTGGGACCAGGGCCCAAGGAGAAGAAAACCTTTTTGCATTTTATGACTTTGCCCAAAGCTCGTCCCGCATCTTGGAAGCAGATGAGGATGCTGAGAGCAGAAGGACCTCCAGGCTGACAGCGTCTTCCCACTGAGTCAGACAAGGGCGGGCAGGACATTAGTCACCAGTCATGGGGCGTGCAGCAGCTCTGCGCTGGTCTTCTCTGTCCTTGTCCCACTGCGCACAGGCCCTGCACCAGGGTGTCTTTTTCATGCCAGATTTCAGTAGGCACCTGCGGTTCCTCTCTTCCTCACAGTCCCATCTCAGGGCAGGTGAGCGTGGGGAAAAGATGCTGCAGATCGGTGAGGTGTAGGAGAAGGTGTGATTGAAAGGCAAATGGCTCCCGGCCATTACCCCTGTGTGCGGGGAAGTTGAGGCGAACAGCGGAGTTGAAGGAGGTGACGGGGAAAGGAGGAAGAGGTTCAGGGGTCCCTGGGCTACCAGTGGCTGTAATGTCTCCTCTCTTCTTCCTCACCTGCAGAGCGTGGTAGTTGCAAAGTTGGCAAGTGACCGTTCCCCTGGGTCTGCCCGAGCCCCTCCAAGCTTTGTCCCACCCATGGGACATTGCCGGACCACAGACCACCCATGTGCAGACAACGTGCGAGGGACCAGACCTCGGTCCGGCTGCCCCTACTCATCCAAGCCCCCGTCAGGGGCTTCGCTGGGAAATGAAGCCAAAGCGGAGCTGGCCCTCGCCCTTTGGGTAACATAGAGAAGAAGCCACCAACGAGGAGGGGAAACGCTAAGACGTGCTCTGCCTGTCCTCTGGGCCCTGGAAGACTTTGACCTGAGGGGACAGCAGGTGATGTCGACCAACTTCCTGTGCCAGACCCCAGGGGGCCCTCGGGGGCCGTCACCCAAGGCAACACAGGAGGAGCACCAGTCTAGTGCAGCCAGAGTTGGGTGGGCGCTTCCCTGGTGTTTAAGATCGGCAAATAGTTCTTTTAGTAAACAGGGCCAAACAAGGCATTTCTGCAGGCCTGAGCCGTTCCCCAGGCCACCATTCAGTGACATCCCAGTACCTGCATCAGTCGGCTCCAGCGATACTGTAGTAACAGCCCTCAGATCTCACCTGCGGAGCCTAATTCCGCAAGCTCTGTGCCCAGCATGGGTGGGTGGCTCAGGGTCGAGGGGGTGGGCTCAGCTGGCGGCTCCATGCAGTGTGGAAACCCAGGGGCCCACCATGAAGGCGCCGCCACCTCCCCATGGACACGCAGCAGGTGGGGAATTGCCGTAGTCTCTTCAAGCTGCCACTTGATGGGCAGCGATTCTGAGCGTGCCATTGGTCAAAGCAAATCGTTGGTCCCACCCAGCGGCAAGGCCGAAGATAAGGTGCCTGGAAAGAAAATCGACGCATGGTAAAACGGAAGATGAACAAATCCAATTCTTTTTAACAGAGGTCCTTATCCTTTTAAGAAGGATGCCATTTTTGTTTCCTAAGTCAGACGTCACTTTAAAGTGTAGATGCTTTGCAGAGAATTAACGTAACTTCAAACTACTGCCCCATCTTTCCCTCCACTTCCCCCCCCCGCCCCCCGCTGCCGGTTTGGTGGAGATGGTGAAGACAGGGTCCATGCACCCTTGCACTTCGAGGCCAGAGAAGCAAGGAACACGCAGTCCGCCCCCACGGTCTCCACAGGTGGGGCTCAGTCCACTCTCTGGAACACCCGGTCGGCCACCAGGGAGAGCCTCGGCCCTCGGGCCCAGCTGGGAGGCTTGCTCTCCTGGGGATGCTTCATGGGTTTATTTCTACATAAGCCTGCGTGTGCCGGAGCAGCTTGCGAGCCCAAAGAATCGTCCCTTGTGACCGCCCTCCTCCAACAGGCTCCAATTAGACACTGCTTAATGGCTCCTCCAATTTGACTGTCTGTCCAAGATTCCACAATGCATGGGAATTCTCCCCGAGATCATTCCTGCTTTTCCCATCCCCAGAACAAGGCGGGGAAATAATGCATGATTGAAAACTAGCCACCAAATGTTAAAAAAAAAAAAAAGATAAATTTAGTTGTGCTGCTTTGAAAACTTATTGCACAGCTGGGGGCATTTAAAGAACTTAATTAACAAGCTTTGGCTGCAGTGTGCCCCCTCTGTGGGAGGGGGAAAAATCACAGTTAAGATTTGTCCAATTAAATTATAGGAGAGCTGGATTCAAAGAGAGAGAGAGGGAGGTAGGGGGACACCTTCCTAATTTACAGAGATTTTTAGTCTTATGGGAGACCTGCAGTCTGATTATTTTGGTGCTGAGCTGTTCTTCAGAGTTTCCACAAACTCATCGGCGGCTTAAGAATTTTTAACCCAAATGTAATTACAGGTTTTGATAATCAGGCTTTGGTTAAATAAAGTCCCCTCTTTCCTATAAAAACTGGGGTTGGAATATGCTGTTATAAGGAAGCCCCCTTATCCCCCCCCCTTTTCTCACTTCGGTGGAGAATTCCACCTGGGCCAGAATCAGGGCCACCGGCTGACGGTCAGTGGGCTAGCGGGCCCCGGGCGCTTTGGCCTCTGTAGGCCTCTTCCTAAATAAAACAAAATTAAAAATGACATTTTACATTGCGTTGGTATGACAGTGATGGTAATCCAGGCTGGGTTCCTTCTCGTACCGTTCATTACTGCATTCATTTCATTTTCTTCTCCCTTACAAAGAAATTAAAATGAGAGCGTTCACGGGGACCCCTGAAAACATGGCAGGCCCAAGACACTGCGCCTCGTAGGTAAGTCGGCCCCGCCCAGAATTCCCACAGTGAGCCCGAAGAGGGACATCGGGGTGCCAGCTGAGAACGGGTTCAAAAATAACAGTGGCCGTAAGACGACTCACAGCCGCTCGATTCATAACAGCTAAGTTCTTATTTTTATAGCAGACTCGCAGCCCAGTCTCCCAGCCTATGCCCCCCACCACACACCAAAAAAAAAAAAAAAAAAAAATGTTATTCTGACATCATTGGTCTCAAAGAAAACCCCGTACAGTACGCACCCCTGGAATGGCAAGTTTTCGGCCTTTTCCTGGGGGGATGTTCAGCCAAAGACACAAATGCGTAAGGGCAGCATTACAAAATTCATTTGTGTAAGCTGGCCCCCTACTGTGGAATTTTCAATTATATATATCTAATTATGGCTGTCAGTTGATGGGTCCAGAAAAGACATTTTGGTGCCCCCCTCCTTTTTTTTGTCTTTTCGTCATCTCTTCTGTTAGAATGATTATAGCACACTTACACAACTAATTGCCTTACTGCTGATTAGTGATACAATTATGCAGACCCGGCTGCTTGTGTGAACAACCATCTGCAGAGAAAAAAAAAGTGACACTATTCAAAAACTATCCATAATTTAACCAATGTTATTCCAATGCACTGAGCCCAGACAATCGACTAGCCTTCATATTTCATACCCACCCTGGCAAGGGGAGGCTGGGTTTTGTGTGCCCAATTCACCTCTTTAGACACACTGTGAATCAGAAAGAAAGAGGGGGAAGAAAGTACTTCAAATGCCAACCCATAGTGGGGAATTGAAGCGTGGTTAACGTCCATTCCTCCTCTGGGTAATTTTTCTTCAAATTTTATACCACTTGGCAATTTTTTGTTTCCTTTCAAAGTGCTGAGAAAGTGCAGATGTTTCCAATTCCCAAAGTAGGGTTGGGTTTGCTGGCGTTTTGTGGACTGCGCGCCCCGGTCTTGTTCTCTTCGTTTTCCCCATAATGTTGCGTGCGTGTGTGGTTTTTCTTTTTTTTTTTTTTTTAAGGGAAAAAAAATAAAGAGAAAAGAGATGGGGTTTTAACAGAACTGAACGATGAGGGCTGACATATGACGTTTCAGTAAAGTGTGTCTTTTGTCCCCTACGGCGAAGCGAGTGGGACATCACTCTCTGAGGTCTCGGGCCTCCCGGAGAGCACAGGTGGACGGCGGAAGGCAGGACACTGTTCGCCACACGGAGTAAACAAAGAAGTATCTTGGGCTTGCCCAGCGTGCGAGGCAGGGTCAGCGCTGCCCACGTGGGCATAAGAGGGGCCCGTGACGGGGCAGGGAGGTCCCGAACTATGAAGCAAGGGCCAGATTCTCCTCTGGTTTTAACACTGGGGGGTTGTCAGGGCAGGAAAAGAGTGAGGACTCGGAAGGGCTAGGTTCTCCTCCATTTAAATATTGAGGCAGAATGACTTCCTAGGGCAGGGAGCAGGGCTGGACCGCAAAGGCAGACACTTAAGAGAAGCCCATGGTTCGTCTGGGTCACGAGCAAAAGGAAAGATGAGGAACGGAGGCCTGGCCCTTCGTGTGGAGGAGCCTCATCTCAGGGCGAGACAGGAGCTCACACTGGAAGCATGCCCCAAATCCTGGCTTCCCTGAAAGACACCCCCATCATTGGGACCGTGAAGTCAGGGGGGCCCACGAGCCGGCCGAACCTGCTCGGGCCCTTCTCCCTTTGTCTTCTGTGGAAAGGGAAGCTTGATACCCTTTGCTTCACTTCACTTTGTTTTACAGCAGAAGTCTGATCCCCTGCTCCCTCTGAACTTCTTAAAAACAAGGCCACCGAGGGCTGTCAGGGCGCTGCCGGCGTGAACCCTGACCTGGAAAAAGTAAATGCATGTTCGCCCGGTGCTGTTTTGTTGGCTATGCGATGCTAATAAAATTAAAAATGGTAGTGAATATTTACGGAGCGCTCGCAGGATGCCAGGCCCGTTTACGCACTTTATGTGAATTGCTTCGTTCTGACCTTCACGAAACCTTCAGAGAGGAGGATCCTTCAGATTAATAGACTTAAGTAACTAAGCCAGGACTCACAGCTAATCGCTGGTAGAATCAGGCTTTAAACCTAAGCCCAGCGCCCTCCCAAGCCAGAGCTCTTAGCCACCAAGCACAACCATGGCTTCGTGGCAGGCGTTTATACAGAGGGGACCCGGCAACTCTGCTACCCAGATCTGTTTAACAACTAATGGGGAGACAGAGGAAGGAGAACGAGGGGAGGGAGGAAGGGAGGGGGGTAGGGAAAGAAGCAGGAGGGAGGGAGGTGGAGGGGGGGACTGCCTTGCAGAAGGTAGCAGGGACTGAGCTTAGCTGCCCTGCTGTCCAATTGCTGCTCTCCCCCAAAGGTCGGATGGCCCAATGACCTAGGGCCGGTTGGAAGTCATCTCCTATGCCTTCACCGCAAAGGAGAGGCTTGGGGAAGGATGAGAGTCTCTTTCCCAAGGAGCCTCTCCCAGCCCCGCCAGCCAAGTCTGGTACCATCTTTTTAGGCTGGCACAGACCTCTCCTGAGTCAGCTGGTGGGGCACCCACTTGGAACCAGCTTCGGTTCTTTGATCATTCCACGGGCGTTGTTTCTGCCGACATGGTCAGAGAACAAGAGTCTCCTTTCTTCCCCCTCCTGATTTTCCTCCTCCACTCCCTTTTCCTCCTGCTCCTTCTTCTTCCCTCGTTTTGCTCTGAGGGTTAACCGAGTGTCTGCTTTGGGTCAGCACGAAACGTGGCCTGGTACTTACAATTGTCCCGTCTACTAAACAAGCCCCGTGGGACTGAATACGCGCTTGGTCAGCTGACCAAAAGCAAAGTTCTTGCGCTTGATTCTCACCACGTCCACTCTGGAAAAAGAGCCTTTGCGGGTGGGGAGGATGGTGTCTTTGGAGACTGGCAGGGCTCGGGCTGGCAAAGCGGGGAAGGCTCGGTAATGGCGTGGTGCGCACCGCAGACTGGGATGAAGTGGCTCTCACCTGCCTGCGTGCAGAAGCGTTCGCCCCGTGGGTCTGGAGTAAGTGCCAGGGATCCGGGACCCACCGAGAGCTTTAGACATGGCCTGCTGGGCGGAGTGTGATGACTGAGAAGCCAGTGCCCTCAAGGAGAAAGATGAAGGGTGAGGGCCCCAGCGGATCCCATGACTTCGCACCAAAGCTTTGGTCTTGTTTGTGAAAGTGTGGGTGCTCCACCTTGGGCCCTGCCTCACGAGAAGAATCAGGGGGCGAATTCAAACCCAGATCCTACACTGCCCTTTCCCTTACAGGCCCCGGGGGCAGCCAGACTTGTGTGACATAATCCCGAAGCTCAGGTGACAACTCAGGTCGCTCACTGTGGGCAAGGGGCCTCTGCATGACCCTGTGGCATTGTTACATACCGGAGACGTGGAAAGGGAAGGCCAAGGTTCGGCAGTAAAAGGAGCCTTGGAGGCAAATTAAGGCAACTCTTCAGCCAGGGTGGATAAAAGTGGGCCCACCAGCCTTCTCGGCTGCTCGTTCTGTTTTCTTGTTCTCTCCTTTGTCATCCCTGGTTCGTAGGAAAGAGTTTGGGAGGCTGCTTCCTGACCCTCATGCTCTCTGCCTCCTGATGAGATATTTGATGTATCTCAGAGAGCAGAGATAACCCAGACCCCTCGTCCATCCATCACGTCAGGCAGCACTACCCAACTGCCCCCCCAAACCACCCACCCGTCCACCCACACTCATCCATCCGTCCATGAGACACCAAACGGAGCACCGTATGCCAAGCACTGGCGTAAGCACAAATGCCAAAACATGGAGTAGACACTGTCACTGACTTGCAGAAGTTTGTGGTCTAGCGGGGGTAGAGACCCCACTGTGTGACAGTCAGAACCACGGTACCAGGTGTTCCGCGATATAACCTTCAAAACGCTAAAATAATGCACAATTCATGAGCATTCAGTGTGTTCCTAGCCCCATGCCAAAATTCTGAGTAAATGATTCTCATTTACTTCTGACGATGACCCTCTGAGACAGGCCCCGCGACGGCTCTCATTTCGCGCAGAAAGGAGCCTGTTCTACCGCACACGTCGGTGGCAAGAAGGGCGCACCCCGGGGACCCTGCGGGCCAGTCTGCGTCCAGACCTCACGCTGTTAACCAGCACGCTGCTCCCGCGTGAGATGAAATCCCTGACGGAAAAAGGACTCGAAGGGAGTTTTCAGAGTTCCCCCAGAGAGGGTGACATGTATGCTGAGCAGCAGGTCACCAGACAGAGAGAAACGGCAAGGGCTGCGCGGGGAGCTGGAAGGCAGAACTGACCGGGAGTGTTCGGGGAGGAGCGAGCCCGCAGGTAGGCATGGCGCCCAGAGCGCATGCGCGGGCGAGACGGCGGAAGATGGTGAAGAAAATGAGTACAAGGACAATCATCATCACCACGTCTTAGAGGGTGCCCGTTCTCCTGCGCCAGGGCCTTCGCTCTCCCTGCAACCCCTATGACGCCCGCGAGAGAAGGAGCATCGCCTTCATTGGAGAAGTTCAAGCTCAGAGCCTTCAGTGACTTGCCCAAGGTCACATAGCTAAATAAGCCTTGACGGCAAGAATGGTCTGATTCCCAAGTTCGTGCACTTGGAGAGGTTAAGAGCACGAGGTCCGGAGTTAGACATCCTGGGACATAAACCCCAGCTGTGCCACTTAGTGGCTGTGGGGCCTTGGGCCAGTTATGAAGCCTCACTGTGCCTCAGTTTCCTCATCTGGGTGGTGACGATCAGCGTTTCTATGCATCTCATCTGAGTGCAATTCCAGTGACTCGCTGGGAAAACGCAGGTGAGTCACGAAGCACGATACCTGGCACCGTGCTTTTGAAAGAGCTGTTATTATTGCTATTATTAACGGGGGGTCCATTTTGCAGGGACATCTAAGCTCTGTTCAAAGCAAGAGACCCAAGTGGGTGCTCGTAAGAAAAGAGTTCAAGTTTTGGTGGTGGAGCAGTGGACAGCCACGGTGAGCTGGCCCAGGCCAGGACTGCAGAGGGGACAGCTCTAACCACCGGCACTGTTGGCTGACAGAAGCTCCAGGCTTCACTAAGGGTTCTGAAACAGCTCCCCAGCCCCTCCCTTCAACGTCTGCCGAACCGCCCTGGGGCACGTTGACCTTGGCCCGAGGATAACGTGATGGGCCTCTCCGGGCCAGGCCTCAGCCCCAGGAGGGGGAGCGTTGCCTTGGGAGGAAGCCCTGCTGCCCGGGTTTGGGCCTCCCGGTCAGGGGAGCCCGAACGCCACGCGTTCTTACTGGAGCTGATTCGGTTTCACCCAAGTCCCCACCCTAGAGCTGGAGGCACAGCACCCTCAGGCACCCTCGTGTGGGTTCTCCGCCACGAGTGAGCACGTGGGGCAGAAAGACAGCTCCAGACCATTTGTATTTTCTCCACGGGAGAGTGTCACACCGCAGCCTATTTTTAGCCCAAGCAGCGCACCCAGCCAGTCAAGTCAGGCGTCCCGAAGTTGTGTACAAGGGCAGCCAGACATAACTTGATTTATTCAAAAAGGGCGCTTGTCCCTGCCAACAAGCAAGGTGGGGCATTGTCTTTGCTTAACAATATCTCGCTTCTGCGTCGCAGCTGCTGTGGCCGCCGTAGAGGGGAGACAGGCTGTCTCCATTTGGGACCTCTCTCCCCCCAGAAACAACCCAGAGACGAGGGTTCAAGGGCAGATAATGGGTCTGGGAGGTGCAGAAAATCCAAGGCAAGGAGAGGGGATGTGAGCCAGGAAGGAAAGGCAGCCGAGAGAGGGCGTCTCGTTCAGCCAGCTGCCACTGGGTGTGACCAAGCTCAGTCCTTGGGGACCCCCCAGGAATGGGGTGGAGCGGAGGCCTCACAGTGACCCCGCTTGGCTGTGATGGAGCTGGATTATGGAACCGCAGCCTGTGGCTGAGAGCTGCTCGGAGGGCCCATTGGTTCCCGGGCACTTTGGGCCTCTGTCCTAGGCCTGAAAGCTTCCGGAGGCGTTGGGGAAATACCCCCAGCCTGGAGAAGCAGAGGACCATTGGAGAGAGAGCTGGAATGTGTCGGGAGAGAGGATCCTGAGCATGTGGACACCCACGGACCGTACGTGCCTCAGGAACCCCTGCATGGCTGACCTTCTTCCAACAAAATCGCAGAGTCCCTTGCTCACCCGGAGGGCGGTTGTGGAGCTGCCTCCCGTAGCCATGGACGCGCTGATGCCCTGATATTAACGGGGAGCATCCGCCCCCATCAGAGCTTTCCCCGGAGCCTCTGTACCCACGGGCACACTGTTAATGAACTTCACCATTGCAGGAGATGATGAGGAGAAAAGAAAGGAGGAGCTGACACCCTATGACTCAGCGATTTTATTTTTAATTTATTTATTTTTTTATTTTTTTCCTCACCTGAGGACATGCTTATTGATTTTAGAGAGAGGGGGAGAGAAATATTGATATGAGAGAGAAACGTTGATCAGTTGCCTCTCATATGCACCCTGACCGGGGACCAAACCCGTAGCCCTCGTATGTCCCCGGGTGAGGGATCCAAACCTGTGACCTTTCGGTTTACAAGACAACGCTCCAACCAACTGAGCCACAACGGCCAGGGCTATTTTATTCGACTTCCTGACTGTCATCCCGTGTAAGTATACATGCCTGTGCACAAAGACGTATGAACCAGGATATTAAATATTGCTTCATTTGTAGTAAACATTAAAGAGCATGGAAACCATCTAAATGCCCATTGATGGAGAAATGCCGTGAGATCCCGCAGCTGTGATAAAGAATGGCAGAATTCTGCCTGTACGAATGCGGACAAAATTGATGATACCAGTGGGAAAATCTTGCTGCAGAATCCTATGTGACAGCCTCATGTATATAAAAGTCGCGTCGTTGTGTATTAATTTATTTTTATGTAGAATAACATGTATATATGTAGACACTAAAAGATCATGAAGGAAACATGTCGAAGTGTAATAGAGATTCTTTCTAGACCGAGAATAGAAAATGGTTTGAGAGGGATGTTCTCCTTTTTATCAATGTATTGTTTCAATCCCTCACTCTGAACACGTATTCATGTCCTAGTTATGTAATTAAAAACCGTGAGTGACAGCTGACATCTTTTCACTAACCCAGAAGGCTGTTCGCAAGCAATCACAGCAGAAGGAACACCTGGAAGCTGGTAGCCGTCTGGGTCGTTCTGTGTGGGGAGATGAACGTCGGTACCTTCGCGTCCCCCGGGGCCATTGGTGACCGCAGAGCCCGGAGTGGAGCGATGGTTGTACTCACCTCCGGTCTCAAGGGAATACTGAAATGTTGTCAGAATTTCTGTGTGAAAGGTGGCGGATTAGGTGATGTCATTTAGAAAAATGTCCACTAAAAATAAGCAAAACTACAATAATGAAGAACCTGATACCAAATGGACAGTGTCTGGCTGCTTATAAAATTTGCTTATATGGGACTAGGAATTTGCCCAACAATGCCAGGGAAGGGGGCAGTCGCTGTGTGAACTTTCCAGAAGGCTGCACAGATTCTGCTAGACAGACGGTGTCGTATCCAGGGATCTGCTGGCTTGGGGTAAAAGGACCCTGATGTGTGGGTTTCTCATTTCCACAGTGAAAATATTCCCCCCAATGGCTGATTTCAGGACATGAGCTGCTCAGTGGTGCCCCCTTCTCCGCTGTTACCTTCCTCCAGGTATAAGAGTTGTAAGTGGCTTTAAGGTATAACTGTGTCACCCTGGCTAGTGTGGCTCAGTGCCAGCCCGCGAACTGAAAGGTTGCCAGTTCGATTCCCAGTCAGGGCATATGCCTGGGTTTCAGGCAAGGTTCCCAGTTGGGGGTGTGCAAGAGGCAGCCAACTGAGGTCTCTCTCACACATCAATGTTTCTCTTTCTCTCCCTCCTCCTCTCTCTAAAAATAAAACTTTAAAAAAGATAGAACTGTGTCTATAACCAGTACAAAGTAGCAAAAACAATTGATAAGTTTGACTGTTACTACCTTTGTTTTTACTTTGTCTATTTTTTAATCCTCGTCCAAGGACATTCTTTCATTGCTTTTTTAAAAGAGAAAGGGAGAGAGAGAAACATCGATGCAAGAGAGAAGAATCAATAGGTTGCCTCCTGTTCACTTCTGGACTGGGGATCACAGGCGCCTGGATCAGGGATGGAACCCACAACCGAGGTTATAGGCCCTGCCCAGGAATCGAACCTGCCACCTTTCAGCTCCAGGAGGACACTGCAACCAAGTGAGCCACATGGGCCATGGCTACCATTGTTTTGAACATGATCCATTTAACTATCCGTTGATACCATCCCCATTTTACTAACGGTTGTGTTTAAAAGCCAGTACACACCAGTCCTGCAGCTTTGCCCATCAGCCCCTGCGCTGGTGGGGGCTGCCTCCAGCACACCCCCCACACACACCCCCGACAGTAGGAGCACACAGATTTCTATCGGAAACATTTCCACAGAGGATACTTCCAGGAAGGGGCCAAGTAGATGCTAATCAGAATCACAGAAAACACCGTGCTTGGCTCTAGAAATATAAACAGACAGCTTGTGTTTTCCCAGCAGCCTACGCAAGTTTCGGTCAGAGCGGTGCTCCCTAATTCCCCTGAGCAGCGGGTCCGAGTGGGGAAGCTGGGAAGGATGAGAACTTCCCCTCTCGTGGGGAGGAGACGGGACTTCTGTCTGAGGCCTGACACTGACAGGGGAGCCATAGGGTTTCAAAGGCTACAGCTGGGATGCTGTCGGCTCAGCAAGCAGCAGTTCTGGCCGAGCCTTGGAGGATTTTTCTTCCTCTTCAGATGTTGTCCAGGATGAGGAGCCTTTGCTAAGAGCGTGTTCCTCGCCAATACTCTTTTGGCCTCTTTATTACTCCTTTTTATGTTTTAACTCCATGATCACGCTGAGTACCTTCAAAGCGGGGTCGTGTTCTTGGCGGCAGAACAAATGGAGACGTTAATGAAACAACCCAACCTGGTGACAGCCCGTGCTCGCATTTGGGAAACGGGACGGAAGGGGTGCTGCCCGGCGCCGTCGCGAAGGACCATTTTGGCAGGAAAAGCGGACGCCCTGGTTTCCCTCGTTTTTAGGCCGTGAAGACGTAACCGGTGGCAAGGGCGGAGAGAAAGCAGGAAGGGGAAGGAGAGAGCCCGGGAAACCGGCGTCCTCCACGTCTGGCAAACGCCAGCCTGGCTGCTGGAGAGAGATTGATAAATACGATGGAAATCGCAGCCGCACTCGGGGCTCAACTCATTTGTTTTTCCGGCCCCCAAAGGAGCACAGACGTGGGACTCGGGTCAGGCATGAGTGAACCTGAAGAATTTGACTCTTCCCTCCCGTAATCTGGGCAGCCCACGGGGGCAGCCCGAGGCTGGCGGGGGTGGGGTGGGGGCGAGAGGAGATGCTTCATCTGGCCAAGAGCTCTGGGGACGGAAGAAGGAGCCAGGGGCAGGCCAGCTCAGCACTGTCGTTCATGAATAAACACTCTAATTGGGGACATCACAGATAATGGGTCTGACTTCTTTCACTGGAGGGCCAGATCATGATTTGCTAATTGGATATTCCCGGGGTGGTGGAGGCGCCCTCACAGCCCGGAGTGATTACTAGTTAATGGGGTTTTAGAAGTTCCTATTCCAGACTGATGCAGGGAGCCCAGCTCTGGGAGAGCCTGGGGGTGGCACCAGGTGGAAGGAGGGCACCAGGCCTGGCATTTCCTTTGTGAGCTGGGTGCCACCCCAGTCCGCACCCCAGTACCGACCCCTTCCCTACAGGGGGATCTGACCCCAGATACAATGTGCCTCCTCAGATCTTTGCTCAAAGCCAGTACAGGGAAGGCCAGGCTCAGGGGCCCAGCCAAACAGCTCTTCACGTAAAGGGTGGAGAAGCTGCTTCGGAGTCTCTGGATGCGAGCTCCAATGAGAGGATTCGCCAATGGTGGGAGCTGGTGCTTCCCTTCTGCCCGCAACAGGGGGAGGGTGGCACCCTAAGAAGGGGACATGGAGGAAGAGGGAGCCCCCAGAGCAGAATGGGGCTGAGGTATCAGAGCTGGCACTCTGCCAGTCACTTTCCTGGGGTTCGAGGCTTCGCTGGGGTCCTTGGCCTGTCTCCGCAAACTGTCGGAGACAGAGGACAGAGGAACTGGGGAAAAGACAGGATGGGGTGGGGGGGGTGAGTAAGTAATCTTTCTACACCGAAGCTCACGCTAATGAAACGGGTTCTCCTAAAGCAAAGCTCAGCTGCTCTGGCCAGAGCCATGTCCCACAGAACACCTGGCTTCTCTTCCCGCGAGAGCGAAAGGCTTCTTTCTTGATGAAACTGACGGGTAATTTAAGATCTCTCCTTGGGTTAGGCACATGCACGAGCCCTCCCCCTGCTCCGTTCATCCCTGCTCATTGGTCTTGCTTGTAGGGAATGGGGACTCACTTCCTAGGACCAACTACCAATCTTGCCCAACAATCATGGGCTGATGGGTGAAAGACTCCGGGAAGCCTCAGCTGCCACCAGTTCCCAACATGTGACCCACCCCTGGACAGCTCGGAGCAGACATGATGATACTGATTCGAATCGGACAATCTCTACATTTATTGGACCCTTGTTACATGGGAGACGCAGGGCTGTGGACTGTCCCTACAGTGCCCCATGTGACCTTGCCAAGAGCCTGATGATGTAAGAACTAGCATGTATCTCCGTTGTACAGATTCGAATATACTGACTTCGCACCCTGAGCACCAGGCAGACCTGGAACTTGACCCCCGTTCTTTTGACTCAAAAGCCCTTGTCCTTATCTATCGTTGCCCCGAGCCTGTCCTTGAATTTCACCCGGTTCAACGTCTTCACCCTGAAGACAACTGACCGGAGAGGGGTCATGGCCTGGATCCACCATGCCGAAGGGTAAGGAAACCAATTCCGTCTTTGTAGAAATGGTAAGAATGGATTTCTAATAAAGGACACCTTTTTTTACTGGTGGTCTGTAAGAACTGCACCCTCTTCTTCTGGACTCACTGACTACCAGTCGCTGCCCAGGAACCGGAAATGACCACGCTCATCAGCAAAGAAGCCCTGCTGATGGCCCCAGACAAACTGCTTCAGCTCTCAAGGACTGACTCTGCCACCACCTGAAATGACCTCTAGGAACAGAGGTCGGCCAAGCTCTGTCCCAGCTCCGTACTGATGCAGCAAGAATTCTGTGTGTTCTTAGGCGGAAGTTTGCCATCTCCCATTCGCTGCTTCTGCATCGCTAAAAGGATCGGCTAGAATATCGGGGTTTTTAAGGCTCATAGTTACTAGTACTCGTGTCTCTTTTTCTTCCTCTTTGCTTTCCCTCTCCCGGTGCTTGTCTCTGTTCCTTTGCGATATCTATCTCCTGGCATGTTTGCTCCATCTGGCTCATTTGTTATTCATGAATTGGCATGTGTTTTGCATGCATTCACCTTTTAACAACTGTTCCAAAGTACGCCATTAAGTGTAACAATAAGGGTCTCCATGTTCCATCATGTAAACCATCAGTCAAAAATGTTTGAACAGGCATCCCAATATCGGCGTGTTTACTTATACATGTTTACATTAAATAATATGCATAAATACACATTTTATAATAGACACAAAAGCAGAAAGTGAAAAGTCCAAACCTATTTGTACGATGCCCTCTGAGTCGTTTGGGACTAGCCTGCCTCTTTTTAGAGACCCCCAGTATTTAGGACAGTGGAGGGCCTTGGCCACTCTGGGCTTGGGTGGCAGGCCCTTGAGAATGGACACTTCTCAGGCAAGAGGAGCTATGGCTTAAGAGTTTGCGGACACGCGGTGAGCGAGACTGAGGAAGGCAGGCCTATATTCATCCGGGGAGGCCAGACTTCCAGGCTTTTACGGCCCACGTTCTGCCAGGGCGTCACCCCGCCCTGCAACCTGGAGGTGATCTTCTGCAGCTGGTTGAAATCCAGATCCCTTAGGGATGTATCGCATTAAACTGGATCAGCTCTTTCCACCAGGGTGTGAATGAATTTGACAAGTACAGATAAAGGCTGAGAAGGGAGAAAAACCGTAATAGGAACCAGACAAACTGAGACCTGAAAAGAGCCAACCTCCGATACTCAGGTGCCCAGGAATGTGATTCTGACCCGCAGGCACCCTCCACCCCGGCACCTGCTAGCCCAGGGCGTGACGGAGGGGTGGAAGCATCGGCCCCTCATCAAGCACCGGCACCCCTTTGGATAATGTTAACTCTCCTGGACTTAGACGCTAACAGGGCCTGCTTTTGTGCTCTGAACCTTGAAAGTCTCTATTTCCTCCAGAGTGCCTTGGAAAAGACTAAACACCTCCCCACAACCCCCTCAATGCTTCCCGGCTCCTGCTCCACCCCCACCTCCCTGGCACCATGTGGTCTGCTTTCTAAGAGTTGCTTAGGGAGGGGCATGCAAAACATATGGTAATGAACGACTACAAATGAGGCAGATAGAGCTGTAATGAGGGTATCTGGAGACAATTCAAGGAGACAGATAACAGGCTCAAGAAGAGGGAGAGACAGAAAGAAAATGAGAAAGCAAGAGATCCAGGGAGGCACAGAAGAGAGGAAAGCGCTTGCCGACCTGCCTTGTTTGGTGAAGAAAACACAGGACAAAAGAGAAAAGGTGAGCAGAGAAAGCATCCCACTGCCGAACAAAACTACAAGTCCAAGTTCAATGCAGGCGTCACAACTCCGTGGACATGTTAACTTGGATTCCGCCGTGAAATAATAGCGACTTACAAACCTGAGACATTTCCTGCAGACCGAGCTTAGCCGACACATAGAAAAACGTCCTGTTTAATACCCACAACCTCCCTAGGAGGTAGAGGCTATTACTAACATCTCAATTTTGCAAATGAGGAAACTGAGGCACCAAGATGGTGGCGTCACAGGCTCATGTTGCACGGCTGGCAGATGGCAGGTCTGGGGCTGGGATCTCAGGCGGTGGGCCCCCGGAGCCTGCTACTCTCCACGAGATGACCCCACACCAGCCCTGGCCAGACGACCCAGTTGGTTAGAGCGTCATCCTGTAGACCTAAAAGGTTGCAGGTTCGATCCCTGGTCAGGTCGCCTATGGGAGGCAACCAATCCATGCTTCTCTCTCTCTCTCTTTCTCTCTTCCCCCTCCCTCTCCCTTCCTCTCTCTCTAAAATCAATAAACATCCTTGGGTGAGGATTTAGAAAAGACAGAGAGAGATCCCACACAAGCTCCAGAGGACCCACACGGTCAAGAGCCAAGGTTTCCATCTCAGAAAAAAGCCCCTCTGACTGCGCTGCTTGATTTGTTCCTGTCAACCAGCATTTAGTGGGCAGACTGGGGCCATGGCGTGGCCACCCACCTGGGGCGCAGAGTGCCGGTCCTTTGTCACTCTGAGCTTCAACTTCTAGGGACTAGGGACTAGTAGGAAAACTCAGGGATTCCCTGGTGGACTGATTAACCCTCATAGCTTGTTGAGGACATGCTTGAAAATAGGGTTAAAAAAATCTTCCCAGCATAGACAAAGTAATATTTGAGACTGATATCCCCTCCAGAAGCACAGAGATTCATCCTGCCTGGTAAATATTTGTTTGGACAAGTGTTGCATTGAGGACCACATGATTGATAGCTCATTGTTTCTAATGGGAGCTAAGCGCTCTCGGCTGTCGCCGCCGCATCACGAGCTGATGCGTTATCTTTTTCTGCTTGCTTTCTCTCTCATTTCTTTCATGAACATTATTTAATTAAGACCAGCTCTTAAGTTGATCTCTTCACTACAGAAAAAACCACGACTCCCTTTTATCTCCGAGGTACCAGAAGTGTTGGAAACACCAGAAGGAAGAGTTTGGGGCTGGACCCAACCAGAGCCGGACCATGTGAAGACGGGCAACCAGCCTGCGGGGCCAGGCCCAGCCACGCCATGGGCTGAGGGAACTGCAGGGCATGTTCCTCCCAAGCTTCCATCAGCCTCTCACTGTCCCGGGAGGTGATCCCAGCCGGGAGGGGTGACTGCCCTGTGATCCCCAGGGGCCTTTCAGTCCCTAAAACGCATGTGCACATGCACACGCATGCATGCCCACACACGTGCACGCTCAGATGTATGTACATGCACGTGCATGCCCATACACACATGTGCATGTGTCTGCGGTTATGCAGGTGCACACATATGGGCATATACATGTGTGCATGTTTGTACTTACAATGCACAAACATGTACATTCATAGTCACATTTGCACATGTGCACAATACACGCTCGTGCATGCATATGCACACACATGCACACACTCACACTTCCTGGCCTAGGAGATCTGGGAATTTGAAGATGAAAAGATGAATGTAGGTTAAAGTCAAGAAAGCTTCTTGGAGCCAGTCTTTCAAAAAATTAACTTTTGCTAAAGAAACAAAAGGACGAGGAGAAAACACTGACCGGTTCTCCTCCGTCAGGGCCAGGGCCAGGGCCTGGGTGAGAGGAGAAGTGTCCTTTGCACCAACCAGGTGCTGGGCCGGGCCCTTTCCACACCCACGCCCTGGTCTCACTCAGTCTCCTGGTCTGCAGGCAGGTGCTTATTTCCACAGGCCCTTTACAAACAATAAACACGATTTCTGTGGCTAATTAGCATAGCAATCGGGATTTTCATTTACTCCTCACTTCTGGAAAAGTTAGTGGCCAGAGGGGGGAAAAAAACTCAATTCTCTTAAAGGTAATTTTTTTCAAACCCTTCTCCTGTTATTTTTTTTAACAATAAGTTTAAAAATCTATTATTATAGAATAATTGCTCATCAAATTTCTTTTTAAAAGTCAAAGCAATTTTCAAATTATAAAGAACTTCTCAAATGTGTCTAGATAATTATGAGGCTGCATTTTACAGAGCTCCTGTACCTCAGTAGGCTGCGAGCCTGGCAGTCTTTGCCCGCGGAGCCCACGGTTGAATCGGCTGTGTTCAAACTGGAAGCACTGTGAGACACGTGTTAAAATGCAGGCACGCCTTGGAGGCTGTGCGGGTTCGGTGTCAGGCCACCGCCGCAACGCCAGGGTCACGATACAGCGCCTGCCAGCCAGCCTTTTTGCTGGCGGAGGGTCTGGCCTTCAGTGTGTAAGAAACGTGTCACCTGCGAAGGGGCAGTGAGTCAAAGCGTGATGAAATGAAGTCTGCCCGAGTGGCAGCTCTGGGTTCCACGCAACGCAGATGGAAATCATAGCTCAGCTCCCGGTGACATCAGCTGTTAGGACTGACGGTGTTCTCTCGGCAGAAGGCGCAAGGATGATAAAACCGCATAATAGATAAGAATAGATGGATAGATGAGAGGTCTATAGATAGTAGATACATTGGGTAGATAGATAGGTAGGTAGGCAGGTAGATAGATAGATAATGACTTCAACTAACTCATCCCTTCTGGAGAGAGTGAGCCCCTGGTGGGCTACAACCTCCACAGAACAGCCACCTCTAACCTGCTCTGGCTTTTCGCTCCCTCCACAGTTCTCTCCCCAAAGCTGAGTGCCGTTCTGAGGCTCCCCACCCCCATTTTGGCCGACCCAGCAGCAGCCGACCCAGTCTGACTTTTTAGAACTGGAGATGCCTGTGTGTACCTACGAACCTGAGTAGCTGCGAGCTTCCCTGAAACACTGAAAAAAAGGCCAATGGGGGGGATCTTTGGGGCTGTGAATTGGTTCTAGGGAAGATGGAGGGCTGAGGATACCTGTTAAGGATCGCTCATATTGATCACACGTGTGCGTGTATCTGCTCACACGGGCTGCAGCACCCACACACCCATTTAGGGCACATCCGGCTCTTCATTTCCATTCAGCTCTGGAGTGTGAGTTTCATCTCCATTGCTCACATCCTGGGACCTCCGGGCACTTCCGGGGCCCTCAGTGGGGAAGGGTTGGGGGGAGAAGACACCTAGAACTGCTTGGAAAACGGTCCGGTTCGCTTTTAACCCGGCTCTTCTCGTCAGTATTCCCAACCAACCCATACAGTTGCCGGCTGCGGTCTGCTGGCTTTCAACCCGGAATAAAATACATTACTTATGCAGAGAATGTTTTTAATGTAACAAAGCAAAGGAATAAAAATGCCTTACAACAGTTTTATTAAAAACAAATTCCCACAGTAAATACATACACACTCGGTTTCTGGGAGCAAAACAGCCACCATAGCGCTGCTAAGTGCCCGGCGAAGTGCTTGTAAATTACTTGAAATGAAAAACATTGTTGCCTGGACATCAGGGATGAAATGCTGCAGTTTGTAATAAATTAACACAGAACTTTACTTCCCCTCCTCGAACAAAGCAGCCATTTGTCTGAATAACCCACATTCAGCCGTGAGTTATATTTTCACAACTCCGGCTGCATTCATTTGCAAATTACTCTGCAGTTTTAATGCTCAAGTTTTAAATACCTTAAGAACTAATAAATAAAGCAAAGTAGAGCAAACAGTTGGCTTGTAGTTTAAAAACTGCCCTAATTTCTGTTTTCTTTTAGCTTTTTTTTTTTTTTTTTGGTCTTCCCAAGTTATTTATTTATTTTGTCCATGGCATAAAGTTTTTAAACTACATTTAAAAAACAAAAGCGCTCCAATGTATTAGGGATATTCCCACCAGACAGAAGTTTCCATAATTCCATTAACTGTGAAGGTAGTTGGCTGATACTCATTTTACATTTTTTGAAGACTTTTCTTCTCCTAGTACTTTAATTTAGTGACAGAATAATTTATTACTATCCTTGAGGTCTCTCCCATTGTATGTAACTTTTGTCTGCTGGGCTTGGAATTGGTTAGATTTTTTTTTCTTTCCCTCTCTCTCTCCAGTAGACTTTGTCCAAGAAAAAAAAAAATCTCAAAAGTCGTGTCACTTCCCTTGAATTATTTTGATTATAAAACAAAAACTCTGCAAGAAAACTCTTTTGAAACCTGTTCTGTAAAACTAAATGAACTGCTTTCCAGGTTCTTGAAAGAAAAATTTGATAGAAGCATTTATAGATTCAATCTGAGGTTTGAAGGTTATTTTTCTGGCCAAAAAAGGGGGAGGAAAAAAAAAGCTTGGTTTCCTTGTGTGGAGTTGCTGGCTTTGTCAGATTTCTTTGCATTGTTTTATACAAGTCCTGCGCAGCCAACTGCACTGGGTAAAAGTAATGTCACCATTTCTTCAGGAAGCGATTTTTGGAGGAAAACTCTTCAGAGGTATGATATTTTCAGAAGAGCGCTCATAAAATACCTCTGTAAAGTAGGAGGTGAAATCATTTTAAAATCACTCTCTTTTATAAATCTGTTTGGAGAAAGCGCTTTTGATCCCTCTTGCTTGTGACCCCCGTCTTTTATTTTGCTTAGAGGTAAACAACATTTGCTTCAGTTAAACAAGGACATTAGCCAGTTTGGTCCTTAAATAGTTTCCCAGTCACCCTCTGGCAATTCATCACCCGGATAAAGAATACTTTGCATCTGAGACCTTTATCACCTCCCAGAAAATGTTTGTTGTTTTTTGCCTTGGTTTTTTTTTTTTTTTAAATTCCCTCTCACTCCTACCCCCACCCCGAGCTGTGGGGTGGAGGTGGGGGGGGGGGGGGGGGGGGGGATTGTTTTAGAAGCTTCCACAGCTTTTGGAGAAGACAGAACCGAAATCCTCCTTCGGAGAATTAAGAAGTGCTTGATTGCTGCATGCAAAATGGCAGATTGTCCCAAATTCCCCTCTAATGAAGACGTCTAAATAACCACTGCTTGAGAGAGAGAGATTTCCAAACAGTTTCAAAATCAGGGTGTACTTAGAACTGCAACAGATACCTCGACCTCTGCCCGACCCCGGGGGGGGTGGGGTGGGGAAGGCGGCTGTCACCTGGGGAGGTAAATGGACAGCAGGGACTCTGTAGGAGTCACATGGGAAGCCCCCCCCCCCCGCCGCAAGGGAGGCCGGATGCCGAGGTGCTCCGGGACTGGAGAGTTAATAGCGGCCTGGGCTGCAGTGCAGAGGGAGCAACACCCCCTGGATAGCCAGTCAGTCATTTTTGCAAGCGCAGACACCTTTGTCATGCCCCAAAAATCACTCAGTGATTGCGGGTTTGATGCTATTTAATTCTCTGACCATCCAAGTCTGATTAAGAGCATTTGCTTAGGCCCTAAAGATTTCATAGCTGGCCACCCATCTGGTGCTCGGCTTGAGTCTGTGAAAATCCCTCAGCTTAGCACTGAATATTCTTTTTAAAGACGGTTCAGTAAAAGGGCCTCCATTAGCATATGTTCCCCCCAAGTGTCCTGTTGAACTTTCTGCCGGGCATTACCCTACCACGGGCTTTCTGGACGCTGTCCAATGAGAGATTGGCTTGGAACTGTAAAATTAGCCATCTGCCTATTAAAAATGTAACCAGCTGCATCCCCTGAAACACAGTGACTATTGATACGAACTCATCCGGGAGAGAGCTCGCGTCCCCCACTTGGACATTTTTCCAATCGGCTGCTGGACCGAGACCCTCCTCCGGCGCAGGCGAAGAGCCTCCCCACCCTTGTGGGGAAGGAAGTGGCAGGACTCAGGGATAAAGAAGAAGGCTTGCGAGTTTGCTTTGTTACTCAAGTTCCGGTGCCTCTCAGGTTAACCTGGACCTTAAGTGCAGAATTTTCTATTTCTTTGCTACTTCTTTAAAGCATCTCCCTACTGCAGAAAGAGATAGGGGGTGGGGGGACAGGGGGAGATATAAAATAAATGAGCAAATTCCAAGTCTCTCTCTCTTACTTCAAGACGTTCGTTCAGATAGTCCACCCCATTTCTAATAAACCTTAATCCCCAAGACTAACATACTCTAAGCACCATAATAATAACTTAAAACAGAGAGCGGCAGCCACCATGGCCCAGCAAGGACCACCGTTTCAGCAGACTTCGGGGATTCCATATCCACCACCCAGGCTGTTTATTAAAAATGAGAATTTTCGAGAGCTCGCGCTATTTTTTTCCCTAAAGCTTAATGGAGCATTAAAAAAAATAATTCATTACCTAATTAACAAAACTGTGTTTATTTACAGTATAGAGAATGTTTCTATCAGGAAAATAACACACACCATAATGCCGAGTTGTGCTCACAGCAAAACACCTGCAGCTTCATTTAATGCATTTCCTCAACGGCGAGGGGAAACCGAAGGAGTCGGGCAGCAGCCCCTTTGCCGCCTGATTCTTGTTTCTCTCCCTGGAGGTCACAGGCACGGAGATGCCCCTTGGGAAGCCGGGGCTGTGTTCAGAGGTGCCCTGTTCCGTAACCCGTATGCAGCTATGGATGGAGTGGGGTTGCCAATAGTTTGGGCTCCTATAGGCCACCCCTGCCGGCATCCCCAACCGGACCGCCCCACAGGCCCCCACTCTGTTAGGGCGAACCGTATGGATGTCAAAATGGGTCAAACATCGACAACTGAATTACTTTCCACCTAATATTTCCCATTTGAACTTAGTGGCTTTCTTTTCTTTCTTTTTCCTTCTCTCTTTCCCGCCGCCCACCCCCACTTCCTCCTTTTCTTTCTTATTTTGCCCTAGGCAGGATTTTTTTCAAATGTAACTAATAAAGCTCAAAGCAAGTATTAATTAATACGTTTGCCTATTAGATTACCCTATTTTAACAGCTATGCTGCGAGGTTCATTTTCCCATTAAACCTCTCCTCACCACGGCCTGAAATCTCTCAGGAGTACAAGGCATTCTGTTTGTAGGTCTGATTTCCTCGTCACCACCCAGATATGAAATCCCAGAGAGACAGAGATGGCAGGAGCCGATTTATAATTCGGGCGGATGTGTAAATCATGGTCTCTCAGGAAGGAAAGTCCTAGCATGAAAAAACAAATGACCCCAGCAACAGCACCTGCCGGCGTGATGTTCTGAGAGTTTGTTCTCCATTCACCTCGACCTATTAATGCTCAGAGCGACCTACGAAAGGAACTAGGAAAAAATTCTGTGTTCCCCATAACACCCAAGTGTAGTCTGTCTGCCCTTGTTGGAAACATGCAGTAATAATACAATGTTTCATTTCAACGCAGCTAGGCAGGGACCATCCTTGCTGCCTTTTTACAGGGGAACCCTGGATAGACAATGCCCCAAAAAGGAAATTTCCGGTAGCAATTTCACCTGCTCTAGATGCAAACAAAATTTAAGATTTTAAGGTACCCAGCACAAATAGGATAAATCACAACTAAAATTAGACTGTAAACCCCTGGTTGGTGTGGCTCAGTGGATTGAGCACTGGCCTGAGAACCAAAGGGTCTCCGGTTCAATTCCCAGTCAAGCCACATGCCTGGGTTGCAGGCCAGGCCAGGTCCCCAGTAGGGGGCGCCTGTGAGGCAACTGCGCATTGATGTTTCCCTTTTTCCCTCTCTTCTCCTCTGTCTAAAATAAATAAAGAAAATCTTCAAAAAAAGAAATTAGATTGTGAAGAATCTAGTTCAGCAAACAATACTTGAGCCATGCCCCTCTAGATGTATATACACAAGGAGCATGTCACTTGGACCTCTTAGCTCTGGCGCAGTTCTCGGAATGTGGTCCTATTGAGCTACCGACTTGGGTTCCCCGCCGTGGGGTCGCGTTAGGGAACCATCCGTATCTTGAGGTAAACTGTTCGAGTAGGGTACTGTTGCAAAGGAACAAGGTTTCCTCTGCCCTCCAGGTTCTTCGGGCTGGTCAAAGCATCAAACAGACATGAGACGGATTAGAGAAAACAACCAAATTCAATGCACGCCTGCGTGGGAAGCCCACGTGCCGGACAGGGTCAGAGACAGAAAGGGGGGCTGAGGCGCACAGGCCCTGCTGAGCTAGGGGTGAGCTCAGGTCGGTGCCCTGGGGGCTTCGAAGGGTCCCTGCAGGGCCAGAAGAGCAGACGCCCGGTGCACGGAAGTTTGCTCCGCCCTGTAGCCAGGTCAAAAGGAGCTATTTCTGATAGTAGCTCATTATGGGCAAGGCCCCTAATTCAAGTTCTTCTGGGCAGTTAAAGGGACAGGCGAAGTCTCTCTGGAGCCTGAGGCTAAACTGCCTTCAGCTCAAAGCAATCTGCATACCACATAAGCCCGTCTTGGGGTGCCTCTTCCTGAACCCCCACAGTAACGAATACCTGTTGCTTTGTGTCAGTCCCACTAGGTCGGAGACTTGGAAATTCCTTGGCAGATGTGCTACCACGACCCTGTCTGTGACCTTGGCAGACATTGCTGGTGTCTTGCTGTGGCCCCAGGCACGGCCTCCGGGGGGGTCTCAGCGCTGGCTGCACAGGTGGGACCTGTTGGCTGCAATGAGCCAATCACCTGGAGACAGAATCCAGGGCTCCCCGGTCCATTTGGCCGGCGTGGCCCGGTTCCCACCGCCTCACAGTTCTCAGGGCTGTCGGACTCATTCTCACGGGGGGTCACATCAGCCTCGCAGTTGCCTTCAAAGGGCCAAATGGTGTTCTAAACGTTAACTACTGCTTTCCATTTTAATTTCCAGCGTCCGTGCGTGGAAACCCCTCACTCAGTACAGGGACCTGACTCTGCTCATCCTTGTGTTCCCAGTTCTCCGCCCGGAGCCTGACACAGTGTGGACACCATGGAGTGACTTGCTGGGTGAACAAGACACGGATGAGAAAGGCAAAGGGGAGAGGGGCTGCGAGGTTGAGAGCGAGACCCTGGTATCCTGGTGATACATCTGCATTCTAAAAAGCCCTCCGAAAATGCCCCTTCGTACATGGGAGCCTCTCCTTCCAGCCACTCATCAAGGGGGAGCACAGCGTGATGATTTTTGTAGGAAAAAACCCTTCCCTGGGTTTATTTATCTTCTACCCCGCGGTGAGGGCGGGAGGCTTGGCGAAACCTGATGCCAAGTATATGGTCGTTCATCCAACCATAGTTGGATCTCCAGAAATCCAAGCCACCTCCCATCAAGCCAGCCCCGGGGAGGGTGCGGGCGTAAGAGAGCCTGGGGGAGGGCAGGGTCCAGCGCAGCCCAGAGAGCAGTGACCCCGTTTTTTCTGTGCCCCCCCCCCATTAAGGCACAGGCTCTGAGTTTGTAGCCCAGCCACAAAATTGACCAGCCAGCTAAGCCTGGGCAAGTCCCTTTTCTTTTTTCCCTTCAGTTGTCCCACCTATAAAATAGGGATGACGTGGGCACGGCCTCATCGGGTAGCTGTGAATCGAAAAGAGATAATCCTCAGAAACCCCTAAAGCCAGCACCTGGCACCAAATACGCACCGTGTTTTTGCTGAACGAAGCTTCTCAAAGGGGGCGTACAGGCTGGGTTGGTGGAGCCGGGGGAAAGGAACTTTCTGGATAAGAAAAGACCGGCCGGGACCCGGCAGAGTAAATTCGGCATTCGGGGAGCGGGGGCAAGGAGGCAGAGTGTGTGTTCCTTCCTTCCCCGTGTTTGGATTGGCTTTCAAAACAGCACAACCTCCGCTAACCTTCGTCGCGACACTGCGCTGAAATGTTACTCCCAGGATTTGACATCCCCTTATTCTTCCCGCTGCTGTTTTCGCCTTTGTTGCTTGGAAAATATGAATTAATGACGAATACTAATGAGCCCTGTGACAAGGCGAGACTCCCTGACGTTGGGAGCTTCACGACGCGTGGCGTTTGCAACCAGGGGGCGTGGAAGGGGGTCCGCTCCCCGATTTCCGAGTTCCCGTGGCCCAAATCCTCGCTTTCTCCCGCCTTCCTCCCATCCAACGCCTTTCTTTAAAAATGCCTAAAAGAATCGTCATGAAAGCCTGGTGAACGGGACTTTGAACGTGTTCCTAAGATTTTATGTGCCTACCTGGAGTCGACGTGGAAATTGCTTTTGTAAAAAAAGTACTGTTGCTTTTATGAAAATCTTTCTTGATGCGTTTTATTGTTCTGTGCTTTCCTCCCGCCTTTTTATCGTCTCTGACGCTGTTTCATGGGGCTCGGGGATTTGGGGAGTAGCCAACCAGAGAGAGGTGAAGTCACTGACATTGAACATGTGGCGACTTCCTAGCGGATGCCAATTTTCCCTCCGTTGCCAATAAAAAAAAAAAACAGCAATATTTGTCTGCCGTTGGCATCAAAGACAAGTTTTATGGCGTGGTCTGCACCACTATGTCAACGCGGTGGTGACTGTCGCTGCACCCCGAGTTCGGGAGAAGCCAAACTGGAATGTGCATCAGCTCCTGTCCCGCTGCTGTCAGTTCTCACTCGGATGCCGCCCGTAGGACCAACTTCAACAAACAAAAGCCACCCTGTCATCCGGGCCTTCTCTCCGCCCTAAATTGTCTCTGTCACTGATAAGAAATGTCAAGAGGGGAAGAAGGTCAGCAAGAGCCTGAGGGTCCCCCAAACCACCTCGAACCAGATATACAATTTGACCCACACGTAGGGGGGCTCCTGTGGAAACAGGGCCATTTCTCTCAAGATGGCTCCGGTTCTGAAGACATGGATTCCAATCCTAAGTAGCCTGTGACCGTGACCCTATGGGCCCCACGACTCAGTCTGCCTGTCTGTAAAATGGGAACAGTGTGGTCGCCAAAAGGATGAAATTAGGTAGCACTTCCGAAGGCCTGAGCACACTATCTGGCTAAATGGAAAGAGCTTAGTTCGTCTCCTCCTCCTCCTCCTCCTCCTCCTCCCCTTCCCCCCTTCCCTCTCCTTCTTTTTCCTTTTCTCCTTCTTCTCCCTCCCCCTTCCACCTCCTCTTTGTTTCCGTCCCCACCCCCATCGCCGTCTCTGTCGTTAACAACAGCCGTAGACAGTCATTTACTTTGGTTTGATTCAGTGCTGGTGACTCAACATACACTTAAAAAAAAAGAAAAAGAAAAGAAAAGAAAAAAGGTACAAACTCCTGCATGCCCAGAGATGTGATCATTTATCACAGGCCGATATGTAGTCACATGTCATGTGACCACACAGCACTGTAACTGACTTCGGTGATGGCCGGTGTGACTGAGCCCGAAGCCAAGAGCAAAGCGAATGTGGTTAATTAGGACTGTAGGGAATGTTGAGACTGTGTGCAATTGATAGCCCAGCCACCGTCTCCCTGTTTTCCTGGGGATGGGATTCTGCACACCACGCAAGTACCACTGACTCTCCTAAAGTGCATCCAGACATTGTCAGGGAGAGACTGGAGGGGAAGGACTCAGTGCTTCTAGAATTATCTCGGTGGCAAGCTTAAAGCGTGTTGACTGATGAGGAAGGACAAGTACTGATTGCTGAATTATGCTTCTATTTATACTTCAATTAACATTGAAATCGAAAGCTCCACTCTCTTGGGGAGGGCACAGCCTGTGTCTGCCCGCACCCTCCATGGGGCTTGGCTTGGTGGCTGTCCCGTAAATAAAGTCAGTGACTCCAGGGATGAAGCAGAGAGGAATTTGGTCATATCTCTGGTACGACAACAGAGATCTCTCTCTGCTTTCTGGTGAAAGATCCCCAAATGAAAACATGCTGATGAAGTATCGTTTTCTTTATGAGGAGCGTGAAGCAGGGTAGACCCGGGGGTCAACGCTCCCCAAGGTGAGAGCTCTCGGTAAAGAACAGTCCGGTTCGAGCTAGCTCTTTTAAGCTTCAGGAACCAACCAGTTAGCGGAAGACACTAGGGCCTGCCTGGCATCAGCCGGGACGCATCACCGCACCTTCCCCGAGTTCGACTCCTACGGAGAGCGCAGCTGCGCCGCAGGTCACCTGGGCACTTGCTCCACCAACGCTTCCAAGAAATAAGGGTTCTTGTTCAGAAAGGAGAAAAATACCACAATAGTTAGTAACCCTTCCTCCGAGAGTCGCAAACCACACGATATTGTTAAAAGGATCTGCAACAAAAAACTTATTCAACCGTGCTGAAGGCAGTGATTCCCGACCATGCGGGGCCATGGAACATAAAATTATATGTTCACATGTTATAAGTTCTCTGTCTCATCTGTAGTGTACGCTGATGCAGCTTTCTCTCTCTTTTCCATGTCAGGATCTCGTCTGTCCCGGAGAAATGGTTTCTGATGAAACGTGGGACGAGAGGCTGGTCTCAGTCGGATGGCCAGGCCTTGGCCGTGTTGAAGTCAGTTCTCCAAGGAGCCACGTGCATGACCTGACGCCGGTGGGACGCTTTGCTGGGGACGAGATCTGAGCTTGAGCAGAAGGAGAAACTCGGGCACAGGAATCAGGAGAAGGGGGAACACGACGTAAGTGCGGAAAATGTATTCCCACCAGCGCCCCCCCCACTCACCAGCACTCGCTGCCCCGAAGGTGGATTTTGAGCGGTGAGGTGGACACCGTGGAAATGAAAGCCTGTGTTCCTTGGCCACTTTCGGCAGCCCGGTCGGACGGAGCCGACCCGGAGACCAGGGCACGGGGCGCACAGCTGGGGCGGGAAGCTCAGGGGGGGCAGCGTCCTCACGGGGCAGCTGGGGCTGGGGCCGGCAAGCCCACACGTGCAGACTCATCGCAGAACACGAGGTGGATGCCCTCTGCCCCGAGGCCCTCCCGGAGAACCGGGAGGTGCTGTCGCAGTTACACGGCACAGTCCGTCCGTCTCGAGGGCGTTTCAGTTTCGCCTGCCTTCTCTCAGACGTACGGGATTTTTAGAAGACATTTTGATTTTACATGTGAAGCATCCCAACCCATTCTTTCTCTGACCTTAAGCGTGACTAAAACCAGGCCAGAGGACGTGGAGCTGCTCTGCCTGTCAGAAACGTGCTTTGTGAGGTCAATTTTGATTGAAGAACAAAGGCGGGTATTTCCAAAGGCAAGTGGGCAACGAAGGAATGACACGCCTCTGTAGGTAGCAAGCCTCCCGTCAAAGGGGGTATGACAGTGCAGGCTGTCCCGTCAAAGGGGGAGGCGCCGTTTTAGAAGGAACTGACGCATCAGGAGAGGGGGCAACTAGCTAATCCCTAAGACCCTCTCCTGCCCGGTCACGTCCCGCTTTTCTTTAATCTCCTGGTGACAGAACAGTCTCCTGAAAGCAGGACTGGTGGCTGGTCCCTGAGAACCTTGCTGTGCGCATGGGCTGTGTCCTCGGCTTTCGGGAACAGCTCGGAGCAGACCCACCGAAGCCTCTCGCCCGGTGGCTCAGGGTGGGCGCGGGAGGCTAAGGTGCCTCTCGGGGAGCCTTCCAGCCCTCGGCAGCGGTCCTTGCGCTCGCTCCCCCCGGTCACCGGGCACCCTAGGCAGCCAGCGGAAGAGAATTCGGAGGCTCTCAAGCTCCCAGCAGGAAAGCCTTGGAGCCCTGTTGTTGGAAATAGCTTCCAACCTGCACCTCAGGCGGGTATTTTTAGGTTCTGTCTTGAAGACACAGAAACTTTCTTACGTTTCAGCTTCTTTGTCTGGAGTCCCTGCAACCCCAGACATGTCATTGGAATGGGGTATAATTGTGGTCTCCTCCACCCACCGATCTGAGCGAGTCTACAAGGGCTTCCCGCTGTGCCGCGGGAGCATGGGGGGCCCTTTCTGGCAGGGGGAAGTCAAAGTGGATTTTTAAAAATAATAATATGTTGATCAAGGAGAGAAACAGTCTATTGAGGAGAAGGGGCTTTGCCTTTGGGTTGATAAGGAGAGAAAGGTTACCTATTATTTTGAAACCTGGCCTTAGTTCTCTTTCAAAAGCCGCAGAATTCAAGCTTGGAGGAGCTAACGTCTCCGATGTGAGGTTAAGAAATAAAGAGGCTTGGAAGGAATCATCTGAGTGAGATCAATGGCTGTTATTAATACGAGGCTCTCTGAGGAATAATTATACCTGTCAATCACGGGGCATAGCCTCGCAATAAAAGGGAAAATAGAAGAGAAATCCAAAGTGATGCAGGGCAGGTCTGTGGAATTGGCGAGAGGCATCCTGATGGTGCAGAGGAGCTGAGAGAAGGGATGCGGAAGTCCCAAGGGGGTCGGGCCACCTTGTCACCGCAGGGCCGGTCAACAACGTGACCCAGGGACGGAGTTCTCTGGGAACACGGGGAGAACCGTCGCTGCTGTTCTCACTGTAGGGCCGGTGACCCATCCCGAAGGTCACAGAGGGTGTCAGAACCCTACAGCTCACAGGACCGTTGGAAGCGACGATCATGAAGTCACCCACGATAACGTCCTGTCAGCCCCGTCATGAGTGGGTGTAGATAATCAAATAGCGAAGAAAGACTCATGCGGTGATGGGTGTGTGGGGCGTCGGGCTGAACAGATGGTGCGCCTTTTTTTAAAAAAGTATTTTATTTTTTTATTTTTAGAGAGAGGGGAAGGGAAGGAGAAAGAGAGGGAGACAAACATCAATGTGCGGTTGCCTCTCACATGGCCCCACTGGGGACCTGGCCCACAACCCAGGCATGTGCCCTGACTGGGAATTGAACCAGCGACCCTTTGGTTCACAGCCTGTGCTCAATCCACTGCGCTACACCAGCCAGGGCAATGGTGTGCCTTTTTCATGGGAGGAAGAGGGGTAAAGCCTTTGCCCACAAAGTCTCAAAGAGAGACCGCCAGCTCGTCTGTTTTCTCAGTTTCCCTTGATTGGAAAGCAGACAATCTGCTCCAGGAAGCAGATTCAGGGAGCCTCAGGGAACACAGGGAGCATCCGGCCCCACGGCCGCCAAAGGCCCAGGTTCAGTCCCCGCATTCCCGGGACAGGACCAGCTATGGGATGTGCAGGGCCCCATGCAAAGTGGAGATGTGCAACCCCTTGTTCAAAAATGACCGAGAACTTCGGGAAGGCAGCAGCCGGGCGTTGAGCCAGGTGTGGGCCCTTGCTGATCACAGAGCACACACCCCCATCCCTGGCAGTTGCCGGACCGGGAGCCCAAGGCCATGGGGTCTGATTCAAGCCACAAAGACACTCTGCACATTTCCCTGGTATAAGTGGTAAGGCAACGTCACGATGGACTTTAAAAATTTTTTATCAATTGATTTTAGAGAAAGACAGAGAGAAACACTGATTTGTTGTTCCACTTAGTTATGCATTCATTAGCTGATTTTTTTAAAGATTTTTATTTTGCTTTTAGAGAGAGGGTAAGGGAGGGAGAAAAACGTCCATACGCGAGAGAAACATCGATCGGTTGTCTCTCATACCGGAGACGTGGACCAAAACCCAAGTACATGCCCCGACCGGGAATCAAACCTGTGACCTTTCACTTTGTGGGACGATGCCCAACCCACCCAGCCACACCGGCCAGGGCTCACTGGTTGATTCTCATATGTACCCTGACCAGAGATGGAACCCGCAACCTTGGTGACTCTAACCAACTGAGCTACCCAGCCAGGGCCAAAGCGAGCTTTTTAAATAATAAGATGTGATCAAGAATAGAAAAAAAAAAAGGTCTGTTGAGGGGAGAGGGCTCTGGGTGGGCATTTAAGCCCAATGGCGATGCTGCCAAAGGCTTATGTTCCTTCCAAGTCTCAATCTGTAATACATGGCATTTAACCCAGAAATCACCTGATCTTAGTTCATATTTCACACACATCCCCCAAACCTACACTTGGCAACATTTAATGACATAGCAACTACATCATAGGTTGGGTACTAAAGGCTTTCTTCTGCTCTTTGTAACAACCCTGGAGGGAAGCGTGGTACCCCACATCTGAAGACAAGGGAGCTGAGGCTTCCCGGGGTTGGCTCTTTGCTCTGAGTTACAGCTACTGAGCAAGACAGCGAGGCCTGGATTCAGAGTGCTGATCTGGGCTCTGCACCACGAGACCACACCCCCTGCTCACCCTCTGCACCCACTGTGCGTCCCACTTGACAATCAAAGGGAGAGGGCCACTCTGAACGTCACTTGGAAAATGAGTGGGTGAGTCAGACCCTGCACTTCGCCCCAACGCACAGCTCCACAGCTGGACACAGGGAAGGGAAGAGTCCGGCCCTCGAAGAACTGGAGACTGAGAATAGGGTCGGTGGGGGCGGGGGGGGGGTTCTGCATCACGTGACCCACAGCTCTGGCCGGGGAGGAGCCTGGGCCCAACAGACAGACCAAGAATAACAAATTGCAACGATAACGGGGGGGTGAGACCACCACCCACATACCTGTAAAATCTTTGAGGTTCAAATTGTGTTTCGCAATAGCCAGAATTTTTTTTTCAAAGGGGCGGGGTGGGGAAGGTGGCCAAGGTGATGTCAAGTTTGAGAGCTGAACAGAGAAGCAGTTTCATGCTCACGCTTATAAAAAGCAGAAAAGCACAGAAGGAGAGGTAATCAAGGCAGAACCAAGTTGCTGAGAAAACGTTGCCTCTTATCAGAAGGAAGTTACGTCACGTCGAAGGCCTGCGTCCTCTGGAGCAGCAGGACGTGGCGTGGCGTGTTCCTGTATGTTCTCTGCATCGGCGGGAAAGAGGAGGGAAGGAGGGAATTAGGAAAAAGCCTATCCCCCCACCACCAGGACGTACCATCGCTCTCTTTTATGAAAGAAACTACTTTGTTAGAGCTTTAGTGAGGTATACGTAACAAATAAAATTGTGAGATATTTACAATATACAGTGTGATGGTCTGATACATGTACAAATCGTCACATTGATGGTGTCATCCATCTTTCTACCCTCCTGGGCTCTCCGTGCCACATGGAAGCTCCATAAACTGAGCTGGCAGCAGTGAGGTGCGCGGGAGAAGGTGTGGACTTGGAATCCACACTAGTTGCGTTTCTTTAAATCTTGCCCTCTGTGTATTCTAACTCCTCCTTGCAGACTGAAAAGAGCTGTCTGAGATGTTTAGCGACCGTTACTGTTATTTTAATGAAACATTATGCTTATACCCCTAACGGTCCGGTCCGCACCTAGAGAAAAAACAAAAGCATTCCAGAGCTCACCAGCGACGCCACAGCCCTGAGAGCCGCTTCGGAAGCCCTGGCGTGGCTCCGCGGGCTCATGTGCATTTTTTTTTTTTTTTTTCCATGTGGGCTGTGAACAACCCCCAGAAAGGAAATCCAGTGAATGGGAGCAGAAGCCAGCACTATCTTAAACTACAGGTCCCAGGAGATCTAAAAATTATGCCCTCGCACTCAGTGTTGGAGACCCCACTCTGTATCTGTAACTGTCTGGATTGCGTTCACCCCAGTCAAGCCCCTGGCTCCACACGTTTTTATTCAGCATCTATCATGTCAGAGGCGGGTTCTCTCTTCCCTCGTAGGTGGGTGTCTCAGCAAGCAAGCTCAGCAATGTCAAATGCGCTCTGCGGTTCGGGCCAACGCTGATTTGCCAGGCACTTTGGGCGGGAGAAAGAGTCGGGGATGATCAGAGGCGGGATCCGAGGCAGGACCTCGTTTCACCCCACCACGAACCACCTTCCTCCCCCAGGCACTGTGGTGTTCCCCACCCTTATTTTTCCATTCAAGTTGGGGAGGAGGGGCAAAGAGAGAGCAAACGGACGGCATGAGGAGAGGGCAGCCCAGCGTGCACGACTAAATGTCAGGCTGTATAAGAGAGTTACAATTAAAGTCCAAGATGACAGATAACTATAAAATCCGATTGGTCCCTTTCCACATGGGAGGAAAACATAATGTTGTCATCCAACCCAAGCTTTTTTTTTGGGGGGGGGGGCGGGTAAATTAAAATTACAGTTTTATTTGGAGCTATTTTTAAGGTCCATTAATTAAAAATTGGAAGTCGCGCCAATGCAAGACATACCATAAAAGGTGTTCGATTTAATGATCGCCCAGGACCGTAATTAAAAGATGATGTTATTTGAATAGCAAATGTTCTAAATCCATGTTTGTGCTTTTTATTGAAAATAAACAAATCCAGGAGCAAAAAAAAAAAAAAGAAAAAAAATATGTGCAAAATGTAATGATAATGCTTGACTTCTAAACAGCCGAGGAAATTATAGTCATCATGTGTAGGAAAAGAACAAACACCTCTTAATTGCATTTCATTATAACGTACCTTTCTCTGCTCGGTTGTATATATTAATTATAAAACTCGCATTGCAGAGCCGAGTGGTTCTACAATGCCTCTCTTCCCCCTGTGCTCCCTGAATTCTGTCTGAAGCAGAATAGAACAATATCAACTGTCATCCGCAGAAAGAGCTTTCAAAGACAAAATCATAAAAAGAATGAAAGGCTATTATATAAAGAGAAAAAAAATGCTTTGATTTCACAGATTTCCCACTTAGGAATGTTTAAGGTTATCTGTTCTTTTAGAAAAGCATCTTCTCACATTGTTTTGTATGTGTATGTTCAGGTAATGCCGCTTTCTGATAACTGTATCACATGGCACGTGCGTTACGTAGATAATTATTAGCGGGAGGGGGAGGGGGGACGCCGGCATTATTGTGGAAAGGCGCCATGTGGGACTTGAGGACTTTTCTAGGAGGGGGCAAAAGAAGAAAATGATGGGTTGGATTGGAGGCCCAGGCTTGGATAGAGGTAGCCAGTCCCTCCATCCCCGCAAAAGGGCAGTGACGGAGGGAGCAAGCCTGCACCGCAAAGCGAGAGGCGCCCCATAGGTACGATGAGGGCTTGCAGACTGCCAGCCCTTCGGGATGGTGGCCAGGGAGAATCCAGAGTGGAACCGGGGTCTCTGCTGGTCAGGAGGGACCCATCTGTTAGACGAAGGTTAGGGCGCAGTCCTGGAGAGAGCTGGGGATCTCTCCTGGGCTTTTAGGACGGGTATGTGCATAATCGCAGCTTTCGGGGCCCAGGTCTACAAGGTACCAGATTCCAGAAAGGCTTCAGAACTGCTGCTCTAGCCTTTGGTGTTTACTCCAGGTGTGCTCCACGGGCCAGCAGCGGTGCATCACCTGGAAGCTTCTTGGACACGCGGACTCTCACGTTTCCCCTCAGACCTGCAGAATCGGAATTGGCATTTAGGCCGGATCCCCAGGTGATCCACACACACGTTGGCCTCCCGTGGGCTCAAGGGCCAGTGCTGTGCTCCTCCACCCACGACGTGGGCCACACAGGCTCGGGTTCAAGGCCGGTCTCTGCCGTCGACTGACCACATGATCTTAGCCCCTAAGGGGGTGGCCACAGCACCTTGTTCAGGTGAATGTCATGCAATTTAGATGAGACAACGTGTGTAGGGCACTTAATGGGACACTTCACACCTAGGAATCACTACATAGTCGAAGCTACTTCCTGGACTTTTTCAGATGCTGGACATGACCCACGACATCAAAAATGCTACAACCAACAAGTCTGGAGCAGTGGGTCGCCTTGCCCACCAGGGGACAGGTGACAACGCCTGGAGACGTTTTCAGTTGTCCTGACTTGGGCAAGGAGGTGCTGCTGGCATCCAGTGTGTAGAGGCCGGGATGCCAGGGACGCTGCTAAATGCCCTTCAGAAGACAGGACAGCCCCTGACGCCCCCCCCCCAAAAAAAAGGGGTGGACAGGTTTCTCACACAAAAGTCTCACTTGGACCAAGGTTGAAAACGCCAGTGTAAAAGTTAAGGACAGGAAAAACTGGTGCCTAGGTCAGGTCTTAAGCCAACCTTAGGGCTCTGTGAGGACTTGGGAGGCACACACCACCTCCAAACATGCCAAAAACCGGAGTAAGGGGCCCATGGGTATGGCACTTCTGCACGGAAGGCCAGCAGTCGCTGATCAGACTGTTGCTATGAGGCCCCTCTCTGTTCCGTCACCTGTAGCTCAGCACCTGCGTGCTCCCTTTGGAGAGCCCTTCAGGCTCAGCAATCATTGCCCAACTATTATTTTCTCTGTTCTGCTCTGCCTTCATCGGAGACCTGGACCAGAGACCTTCCATCTGCCTGGACCCTCACGCCCAGCAACGCCCAGCCCTGTGCACGGCGCTGTTGGAAGCTTCCAGAGCATTTGCCCAATGGAGGCATTTGTGTCAGGCTCGCCTGGTGGATATCGGCGAGACCCACCAGGCAATTCAACACCTCTTCTCCTGGCCCCTCCCTCCCGGCTCTTTTTCAAGGCTTGAGACAAAAATAGAATAAAACCTTGGGTATGGGGTTATTTTGAAACCTCCTAAGGATTCCCAGAAATGGGATGATACTTAAAATAAAAAGAAGAGAGGAAAGCATACAGACGTCCTCCCACACAGGGGCCGCCCAGGGCAAGGTTGCGGCAGCAGGCTTAGTTAGCACTTGTATTTTGTACGCGATGGAGACAGACTCCAGGGTCAGGGTGGGCTGCATCCGGATTAGCATCACCTTTTCCTAACCACGAGCCTTCGGCGCCTTCCCCCAAGCCCTGCTTCCCTCACCTTCTCGTCCTCAGAAAGACCTCCGGGGGCATTCTGAGAAAGAGAGGGGACCACACGCTGGGCACAAATCGACTGTGAGCCTACCGCGTGTGGAGCACCGTGTAAGAGCAAGTGCAGGTAAACCACTCGGCACGGGCCTAATGCAGAGCACGTGGCACTAGCCGCAGCTAGCGCATGCGCCGTGGACCCTCTCGCAGGCAAGCTGGGTGCATGAGGCGCCGGGCAGGGGCCCCGGCCTTTGGCAGCTCAGCGTCAAAGAGCAACGGTGACGTGAAGATCCTGGGATCCCAGCGCTCCGTGTCGCTTGGCTTAGTGGCAAGAACCAAAGAGCGGTTTCAAACGGTTCGTTGGCATATTGAAGTCTCCTTTCCCAGCTCTGCAAACTCAGACAGGAGGGCGCTGTCAAAGTCGTCTGGGAAAAATAAACGACCGGTGCAGAAAATCGAAGCGCGTTCGTGAGAAACAGCGATTGCTGCGTTTGCTGCGACAGCGGGAGGGTAGACCCGGCCGCAGTCTCCACGGAAGTGGCGGGTCGTTAGGGAAACCGGGCAAGTCCGTGCGATGGACCGGGCAAGACCTTCGTAAACATTAAAATTACGTAAGTTTGCAGGGGCTGAATATGTATGTATATATATAATGCCTACGTGAAAACGTAGTGTTTTAGTACAATTGCCTGAGATAAAATGCAAGAAATAAATAAAATTAGAGTGATTGAAACTTCGCTCTGTTTATTGGTGTCCATAATCTTCTTTAATACTTCTACATTGTCTTCCTGTTTTTTAAAAAATAGTATCTATAATAATAATGAAGTACTTTAGTGCTGGATTAATGACTAAGAATTTTCCTATTTTGGAAAAAAAAAAAAAAAAAACACTCTAAGAAAGGTCCGAGGGGTGGGGGGTGGGAAATGAATAAATACATTGGAAAAATTAACTATGGCCAGTGGGTAAACTGTAATTACCTAGCGCCTAACAGTTTCAGACGGAATGTTATGCAGATGGTGATTTGCATGCTCGCTCTACTGTAGAGGAGAGAGGCAGATAACTTTATCCGGGGAGGGAAAAAGGAAAGAGGTGTCCTTTGAAAGCAAGGATCCACCAGGTATGTTCTCATCTCTGTACAGCCAGATCCTGCACTAAAGGCTGGGCCGCAACAGAGGAAATCTCAATGTTCAGATGCTCACGGGTCGGGGTCTCCGGGGCCAGAGAGGCCGGGCTGCGCATCCGGGCTCCGCCTCTTCCTCGCTGTTGAACTTCGGGCAGGATGCTTCACGTGTCTGAACTTCCACGCTGTCACCTGTAAAACGGAAATCTGCACCTGCAGGGCTGTTTTGAAGATTACGAAGTAAAATGTGTGCATCCCACCCTGGACACTGATAAGCGCTCAATAAATGTCTTTTCGTTGTGATATTAATATGACTATTCCAAGCTGTGTGTTGCGGGATTACTATTGCCATTCTAGGGGGCCGGGCTCTCGCTGCGGGCCAGCTCAAGGGCAGGGGGGTCGGCCGTCTGGATGAAGAGCTCCTTCGGCTTTAGGCGCTCCACGCCCAACTCAGAAACGCCCAGCCTCCCGGCTCTTCCCACTGCTGATCGCGGTTCCCTGCTCCGTGGCCGGCGTGCCTCTCCTGTTCGGCAGTTGATGGATCAAACTGCCTATGTAAAGCCGTGACCTGGCTGTTGAAGTGGCTGATGGCACGTGTGACGCACACGGCAGGAGGTTCCCTGGAACGCCGGTTTCCCTGACCCCAACCTGCCCAGGATGACAGTCTCACAACCTGGGTATTTGCCCACCGGCCCTAGGTCTAGTTTCCACGGTGACGGTTGTTTGGGGGCCAACATCTCCATGATCCTGTGTCAATACCCACACCATGGCACTCAGTCCCCACCCTGTGCTGCTGTCCCTTGTCCCTCTCTGCTGTTATTCCTGTTCAGAATGTGTCCTTACCCCATGCCACCAGAGTCCTGTCTTCTCAAGGCAGGGCTGGTTCTCTGGGCAGCGTGTCCCGGGCAAGCTCTCAAGGCCAACGACTGTTCATTGAGCAACCTCTCTGGAGAAAGTAGAGGATTTTAAGACAGAATTCCAGGAAAGTTAAGCTGCGATGCAGGTTGCTCGTTGAGTGCCTACTGGGCGCCCAGCACCGACCTTGCCAGAGGCCGGGCAGCACGAAGAGTAAGGCGTATAAACATCAGCGAGCACCGTCCGGGCTCCACGGAGCTCAGGAGGGAGTTGGGGGAGATGAGTTTGTTTAGCTCCCAGCAGGATGTTAGATGCATCCAAAGGGAGAATCAAAGTGTAATCCAAGCCTGAACCTCCACCAAGGAAGACCCCTCCCCACCATCACAGGGGCAGGTGAGGAAGTAAACGGGGTCGGGGTAAACCATGGACGAGCAGTTCTTGAGTTGGGTGTGGCAGAATACGTTTTAATGGAAAAAACAAACAGAAGATGAAGAAATGGCACCCATGGCTAAGGAAACGGCAGGATTAACGGCAGGAGTCCCAGAGGGGAATCGAGTGGGAGGAATGGGAGGAAAGAGCGGGGGCAGGGGGCTAGAACGCCGATGCTGTGGGGGAAGTCAGCAGGAAGCAGAGCCTGTGTGCTAGCAATGAGCCGGTATAATAATATGTATCGAGGGCCTCGTGTCTTCTACGCGCTATAGGGGCAGGGGTGTCCGACCTGTGGCCCGCCGGCCATCACAGGCAGCCCCGGGGCAGCTATGAGCACCGCCCAACACAAAATCGTAAACTTACTTAAAACATTATGAGGGTTTTTTGTTTTGTTTTGTTTTCATCCGTGTTTGTGTATTTAGCATGTGGCCCAGGACAACTCTTCTCCTTCCAGTGTGGCCCAGCGACTCCAAAAGGTTGGACACCCCTGCATAGCAGGTATTCAGTGTTGGCAGCGAATCTCGGTGGGGACGCTGAGGACGCACGCACTGTGCTAGTCACTGCGCTACATGCCAAGGAGTTTCCATCCCCGGGCAAATCAGCTCTGGCGCCTGCGAGAGACTCTCGTTCTCCTGTCCTGCTTCTGAGCACGCCTGCAGGGTACCAAAAAGGCGCCGGGCGGTGGGCGAATGCGGGAGCTTCCCACTCCGGCTCCACACTCCTGGGGCCCCGGACCAGCTTCTCTCCCCTCCTGAGCTTCAGCATTCTCGTCTGTAAAATGACATACAGCTAAGCTAACGGCTGCAGAGGAGGCTGGGAAGAGTCACGGGGAGACGGCCCGAGAAGCACCCACCTCAGAGCCTGGCCTTGGCGGGCTCTTCATAAATGCTGATTATCATGAGCACCTCACCACTGCCGGTTCAGGACAGGCCACGGCGGCCCCCCTCAGGACACAGAGAGGGTGAAAAAAGGCACTCTGTTTCATTTGCTTGTTTTCTACCACTTGGTTTATTTGTCCTTTTCCCCAATCATCAGCCACAGCACAGGCGGCAGACACAAGGCCCGCGGGCCGAATCCGGCCCTCCACCTGGTTTCATCCGGGCCCGGCTCCTTGTTTCCACCCGGCGGCAGCGCCGAGCTCCTTGCCCCCAGTTAGGGAGTAGTTACTTGTATACAGTCCTAAAATCACATTCGGCCCTCTGAAGGCCACCGCGAGGCTGATGGGGCCCCTGGTGAGAATGAGTTTGACACCCTTGAGCTAAAGGGTTGTGTGTGGCATCTTGAATGTTACTTCTGACTCTAAAATGAGCATTTTTCTCTATTTTTTTAAAAATTACAGTGGACATTCAAGGCTACATGAGTTCAGGCGCGCAGCATAGTGCTTAGAGGTTTCTGTCATGTACGCAGTGGGCACCCTGATAAGCCCAGGACCCACCGGGCACCACGCGCAGTTACTGCGGTATCAGCGGCTCTGTTCCCTGGGCTGTGCGCTCACGCTCCCCTGCCTGCCCTGTGACTGTCCCCTTGTGCTTCTTACCCTCGTCATCTTTCCTCCCACTTCCCCAACCTCCTCCTGCCTGGGACACACTCATCTCTCCGTGCCTCCCTCAAGGAGCTCCCCTCAGGAAGCCTGGCCAACCTCCTGGACCCACAAAGCCTGTTCCCTTCATCAACTGCCCGCTGCCGCTCCTGTCGCTCACCGTGGCTTCTCACTATCAGGTGAATGGTTGCCGGAGAAGCAGCTCTTCTATGTCCTTTGAGCCCTCGGACTGTCTTGGGGTGGGGTGTCAGGAAGTCTCCAGCAAGGCTCTGGCCCATCCTGGATGGACCCACAAACAGACGCCCAACCCATCGGCAACTCTCTCTGTTTCGCACTCATCTTTCTTCTTCTTTTATTTATTTAGGGAGAGGGGAAGGGAGGGAGAAAGGGAGAAAGAGAGGGAGAGAAGCGTCAGTGTGTGGTTGCCTCTCGCACGCCCCCTACTGGGGACCTGGCCCGCACCCCAGGCGTGTGGCCTGACAGGTAATCCAGCTGGCAACGCTTCGGTTCGCAGGCCCACGCTCAATCCACCGAGCCACACCAGCCAGGGCCCATCTTCCTTCTTAAGTTCTGCATCAAGGCTGAATTCCTGCTCACTCCTCAGACCACTTTCCGCCTGAAAACTGTATTGTTCTGATAGAAACCTGCCACAATCCATCTTTCATTGTCTCTTAATTCGATATCTCTACATCTTAAGATGTTTGGAGTTTAGGGCTTTAAAAAAATTTCATCAAGTATTTAAATCAATCTCGCTCCTCTTTATTGATGGAAACTCAAGCCCGCTGATTAACTTTTCAATCAAAGCTGCCTGCAATGCGCAGGCTGCCGAGACGGCAGAGGGAAGAGACTGCAGCCCTCAGCTGCTGATTCGTCCCGAGGCAGAGGAGCAGGGCTGGCCCTGGCCTTCCTACTCCACCTACCTGGTGTCGAGATCCCTTCGACTCAACCTAATTTTACTGCAGGCATCCTGGCTCGCTGAAATTTCTGGAAAACACCTACTATGTGCAAGGTTTGAGCCAAAAGCTGCACATTTGAGAAACAGGGGGAAAAGAGCGTGTAACCTGATTTCTTCCAGGCTCTAGAAGACAAAGCTAACCCCGGGCAGGTTAGAGGTGACAGGGAAAGAAACAGACTGGAGTTCCTGTCAGTCAGCCCACCCTGCCTCCCCAGCACCCATTCCTCCTAACTTCCGGTCTAACTGAGGAGTGTTTTTAACCCTTCTTTCCCCCACCAACATCAAAATGGCTCTTTTGATTGGAAACTTCTGGAAGGGTTCAGTGAGAACAGTTGTGGTGAAGCGGACGGTCCAGAGTGACATTTGTTGGTTGTTCCGCCTGCAGACAGCAGATTTTCTACAGCCAGAAATCTGTCACCCTTGGGAATCCTGGGTGACTTGGTGACCCTTTTGGGACTCAGCTTTTCCATCAGTGAAATGGGAGTGTTTACTCCGAGCTCCTCCACCAAGTAGCTGTGCGCCGACGTTGCTACGTTCCGTGGTGCTTCAGGGACAGCGTCCCAGCCGGTTTTGCCCGTGCCGCACCCAGCGCTGCATCTGGTCGGGACACGGGGGGGGGGGGGGGGGGGGGGGGGGGGGGGGGGGGGGGGGGGGGGGGGGTCGGAGAAAAGGAGGAAGGAGCCGGCAGTACCGGGAATGCTGGGATCCGGGAGCAGAGCCCTGGGGTCTGCGGAGGACCCCCACCCCGGCACTCGTGCCAGGCGTCCAGGTAGTTCTTGCCAAACTGCACTGGGTTACCTGCCCCTCCAGCGCCAGGAGCCTTTTGTCAGGACGGGGACGGAAGCACTTCTGCCGACACCCCCCCACCCCCCAGTGCTCCTGGACTCACGTTTCAATCTCCACATTGATTTCCATTCTCATTTTTTAATTTCCTTCTCATAGGACGGAACTAAATACCAAATACCAGGCTCAGGCCTTCTCAAGTCCAATCGGCCCCATGCTTTGTTCCCAACTTATATAAAAGTTTGAATGTCCTCTTCCCCTGCTCACGTTTCTGCCAACACAGTCATCAGAGATGAAATTTTGGAAGATAATTAGCATATCAGGTATCGGTAATCAGCTAATAATGTATTTCTTGGATTGTGCCTCTCTGCTGAGATGTTATTCACCACGAATATTATTCACGTCCTGGGGAATATTCCTGCTGGTGGCTGTGTTTATGCTTGAGGGACTCCATCAAAAAGTCTTCAGCGGTGGCGGTGCCCCTCCCCCACCCTCCCCGTGAGAGGCGGGACTGGCTCCTGTCTTGTAGAACAGGGTTAACCTTCAGGGGGAACAGCATTAAGGGAAGTAATTGCCCATTCACACTGAGCTGGCTACAAAGAAAGTGAGAAAATCACCTTCTCAGAACTCACATGAAAAACATAATGTAGTTAATATTAAATAAAGGAATTGGGCAACCCAGCCGCTTTTTTACAGTGTGTTCTGATGTGTCCTTGATCGGGGACCTGTTTTGTTTATGATTAATGAATGACTCACCTTGGCCTGTGTTCCACTCAATGCATACCTCATTATGAATTTGAAGAGGTCATTTGTTCTTGGGGTTGAAAATGAAAACCCCCTTTGTACGCTCAGAAGTCGAAGCGTTTGATATTGGTGCAAAACCAGTACAAAGAGACGGGGAAGCGCTTGCTGCGGGGTTGTTTGTTGGTGCCGTGGTCGTTTTTCCTTTTTTAGCTTTCGGGAATTTCGGGGAGCAGTTCTCAGGCTGGGCTCTGAGTTCACAGAGGACCCTAAACTGAGGCCCGTTCACCCTCGGGCCGCAGGCCTGCCCCGTGGGGGCTGTGAATGAGAGGGGCTTCCGGTAGGTGGGGCCAGGGAGGGGGGGGGCTGGGTGAGAGCGCCCCATGTTGGTCTGGGAGGCGCTTGAGTTGAGCAAGGGAATTAATTAAAAGGCACAAAAACAAATCAAAAGTAAACACGCCCCGAGGCCCCAGCGCTCCGACAGGGTCCGTCCTTGTTCTTCTTCCCACGCTGTCCTGCAGACTCTTTTCATCGCTTCTTTTCCTCTTTAAAGTGGGTCATTAGGTTCTTTTTTTTTTTTTTTTTTAATTTGATTCCACTCATCTTTCAATGTCGGAAGGAGCAGGAGTTTGCAATGTGATTTGCCAAACCCAAACTCGGGGTGGAAGGTTGTCACTGGGAAGAAGTGAAACCGTGTGCCTCTTCGTGCGCACAAGGTGTCTGACACAGCCTTTGGGGAAGGAAATATGCGTGTATCTCTTTTTTATGACACACACACAGAGGCAAAACCACACGTCTCAGAGGAAGAGCGGGGATACGTCTATGAATATCGATTGTTCTGCAGGCATGGATTTTATTACCGTCTGAGGGGGAACTTGTGTATTTGGAATCTGCGGCCCTACGGTGGGCGGGGAGTCCCTCCGGAATCACGCGAGTGGTTTGCCCACTGTGGGCCCCGCACGGCCCAGTGAACCATCTTCCCACGGGGTATGTGTGTCCACTTGTGCATCCAAATGAGGGCTCGTCACCCAGAAACAAAAGCATGCGCAGGAGCGGAACTTAGCGGCTGACCAGGGATGCCCGCTTCATGGGAGACATAGTTCACTAGTCACCTAACCAACTTCATTTCAAGTTATTTCTTTATGTGTGGGAGAAACCGTGTCCTTTGATCACAGCCACTGAGGTGGGATTCAATAACAGCACATCGCAGGGACCCGAGGGTCACCTGCGGCTACGTCACCAAATGGCCGTGTGACCTTGGACAGGCCAATTCTCCGCTCTGGGCTTCATTGCTCCCACATGGAAGCTTTGGACGAGACAGCCTTTAAATGATTTCTTACCATCAACGTTCAATTTTTTTTTCTAGAAGTACTGTCCCTTCTGTCCGTGTTCTGTGATGCTGGGCCACAAGCAAATACGTGAATCGCTGATGTGAGGCGGGAAGCACCTGCTTGGAAAACGTCCTTCTGCTGAAGTCAAGCCTTGCTGTGTCACCAGCTCAGCTCAGAAAGATGCTGTGTCTTTTTCCGTAACCGCTACCGGCCTCGCAGGCGTGAGAGCAGCTGCCAGACTCTGAGTACATGACCGCTTCGATGCAAACCAGGAAACAAACGCACAACTTTTACAACTAGAAAAAGCGATGGCGTTTACCTTCGCACTTCAACGGTGAAAATAGCGTAACAGGAATTGTGTTGTTGGGAACGAAACTGCCAGGCACAATCTCTGTGACATCCTAATACAACTTGGCAATTTTCGAAACAAATTGAACTTCCAAGAAACTTAACGAAATTCCATAGGAAAGATTCCTCAAATTACCATAAGACACATTTAAAGAACTCAGGATCTAAAGAGCAATACCGATAACTTTTTTAACCTATTGAAAAAGTAGAGAATTTGAATGGGGAAAAAAATTCAGATGGTCATCCTTCTCTCAAAAAAAAAAAAAAAAAAAAGGCTCCCACCAATTGGAGAACATGGAGAAGGAGGCCAAAGGGTGTCTGTGAATCACTTTTATTACAATGCGTCATACTGGTAGTCGTCAGCCATGGGTGTTAGCCTGAAAGCTGAAGAAGCCAGCTCAGGAATAGCAAAGCAACAAAGAAACAAAAATCCTCCAATCGTGTGTGCTTTTCCTCTGGAAGCCCCACCCAGTGGCTTTTTCTTACCTCTCATTGGCCAGAACTTCTGCCTGCCCCATGGACCCCCCCAAGGACATCACTTGAAGGTACCTGGGAAGACAGAGGTGGACCAAGGAGGGGCCACCTGTATCAGCCACACTTGCCTGGTATCACATGCTAGTGAGTGAGCGTCAGCTCTAAGTGACACTTGCTGGTATTTCTTACTTTGGGAAGTACTGTATCTTCTGCTACTGACCACTACAGGGAGAGAGCCTGGCTGGAGGGAGAGCACAGGAAAACAGAGGAGGGGAAAGGCAGAAGGAGGGGGGGAGGGGGGAGAGAGAGAGAGAGAGAATATTCTGATGATGCCATTTCAGCATCTGAATCCTGCTTTATTGCCTGATCTGTTCGGTGATGTGCTGTTACACAATATAAGCCAACCTGGTTACATTTCTGGTCACTTCCAGTTGAAGTGACCCTAAAGGCTATTTGGAGATTATAACTGCGCCCTGCGGTTGGGTGGTCCTTCATGGCTGACAGAACACTTACAAATTCTTTCTCCCATTTCCTCTGCACTGGGACCCCAGGAGAGAGGTGGTGCATCTATGCTCACAGGGCAGGACATGGACTAGCCAAGACCTTGCCCCTGACGCCTTCCTCGTGTGGACTCTGAGCGGTTATCGAGCACTTGGCGTGTGCAAGGCTCTGGGCTTCGTGCTGGGCGTGCCGTGAAAAGTCAGCTGCCACCGTTGTCTTCGGGGACCTCCAGTCTAGTCGGAGAGCATCATTGTCAGAGTGCACCTGCAATAAAGGGGCCGTCCAGAAACGCCTTAGAAGGTCAAGAGTGGTCTTTGAGGGCTTGACAACTAAACTGAACTCAAAAATACGGGTTAGGTTGAAGAGGAAGGGGAAAGGGAAGCCTGGGAAGGCGGAAGAGCAGAGGCAAAAACCCTGAGGCCGCAGCAGGGTGGCTAGGGAAGGAACTCGAAGATCCCGGCATGGCTGGGGTAGGCAGAAAAGGGGGGTTCACGTGGATCGACTGGGAGGGAGGCAGAGAAGGGCATGCGGAGCCCATGGGCCACAGTTAGAATTTTGGTCTTCACCTTCATCAAAGACTTTAAGGATTTGTAAAAAGGGACGTGGCATGATTTTATTTACATTATAAAGGAAACGTTCTACAATGTGGAGAAGTAAGGCTGGGTTTGGGGAGAAGTGACATGTGCCTGACATCGCGCATGGGGCTTAAATAACATTTCCATCAAGCGAGCGTAGTCCCTTGCCCCGACCACAGAGCCAGCAAGCGTCAGAGACAAACGAGGGTCTGCGGAGGGGGCGCAAAGCCACGTGACGTGGAGCACGTTCTACAGCCACGTGGTTGGGTTCTTCCCTTGCCAGCCACTTGTTAGTTGGCATTTTCCAACTTTTCCATTTGGTGTCCTCCACCCCCCTGTGTTATTTTTTTAAAAAATAATAGTTGCACAACTCTTTAATGTGATTCAAGCAAAAAAATCTACTTGCTGTTCATGAGGCAAAGTTCAAAAACTCATGTTGTGTCACCACTTTTCAAAAAATGTATGACCAAGAACATTTAGCAAATTCCAGAAACCTTTGAACTCCAGCTTGTTGAATATTGTAGCTTATGTTTTTCTAATTTGTCCCGGACCGTTTGTACTTTGGATTATTAATCTATAACCAAACACAACTCTGGCCAGTCAAGCCTTTCCCTCTGCCCCACCCCCCAGTGATGATGCTGAAACAGCACCAAATCTGTTATCTGTTCTTTGAATTCTGTCAATATATTCATTTCAAATCCTTTTCTGGCTTCTTTCTCCCTTTGCATTTCATGGAAAAACTCCAGCTAAAATCAGAACTGTTTTGTCATTTATTAGCAGGAATCATGTCTGACTCAAGGGCAGAGTTCAAAAATATTTTCTTTCCACACACAAATGAAGAAAAAGCCAAAAATTAAAAGCCCCCCCCCATTGTTGGCCACAGCTGTCTGCCTTAATATTCATGTATGTAAATGTATCATGGTGTCCGGCTGCCCTTTCAGGGGATCCAAGTTGGAAATGAATAGACATTCATGGAGACGGTGGCATTGGCAAGCGAAGACTGAAGACTGGCGAATTTCTGGAAAATTCTTCCTAGAAGGCAGAGGCTGTGTCTGCAGCAGGTGCTGGCAGGCCCTGACACAGGGTCACCCCTGGGAGTGCTGTTCACCTGCCTGCCCTAGACAGCAACGCTACAGACCTCATAAGGGTTCATTCTGGAATGAGCCAGGATTCGTTGCATACCTACTGTGTGCCAGGCATGTCCATAGACACTGGACTCTTCAGTCCACTTCATCCTCAGAGGAGACAGAGGCTAGAAGCCAACGATCCAATAAGGTCCTTTCAGATGGCAAGGGTGCCACGGAGGAAACCAAACCCTGGGGAGAGAAGGGAAGGGTGACTTCAGGTGGGTTTCAGGTAGGTCTTCAGATGGGTTTGCTCTCTGAGAAGATGTCACTTGAACTCAGCGATTGATGAACCAGCCATGGGAAGATCAGGAGAGAGAAGACCACAGGGAAGAAGAAACTGTCAAGTCCCATCTGTGAGATGAAGAAGACCACAGCCTTGGAGCAGAGCAGAGCGGGAGAGGGAGAAAGCGGACGGTGATGCCGAAAGGGAGGCCAGGCCAAGCCCACGTGGGGCCTCAGAAACCGTGTAAGGGATTTGGGCTGCAAGTGCCATGAGAAGTCACCAGTGAGCTCGATCCAGGGGCTAAAATGACCTGACAGGCAACCATGGAGAGGGGGCCCCCACTTCCCTTTGTCGTTGGGGAGTTTCAGCCTACAGCTCATACAGCGTGGGTCCCTAAATTTGGGTGGATCAGAATCCCTATGGCTTCCAAACCACCGGGCGTGTGTGCGTGGGGTGCGTAAGTGTGCATACACCCTGGCCATCGCCGGCACCCAAGGGGGAGCTGTGGGTGCTCCTCAGCCCTAAAGCCCGTCCTCGGTCAGCTTCTGCCAATCAAAGCCCCCCAAAGGCAGGGGCTCAGCCAAGAGAAGAGCCTGTTTCTCTGGATGGCCCAGGACCGATGTGGCGCCTTGGCGGTGCCAGGGGCGGAGCTGACCTCTCTTCCCAGAGTCCCGCCAACCCCAGCGTGCAGCTCCCTGGTCAACGCCCGTGCTACCTGCCGCCCTACCTGCTGCCGCCAGATCCACGCTTCAGCCAGAGAAAGAGGGACAGGAAACAGGAGGGAACACTCCTTTCTTCTCAGGACCACCTGCAAGTCCCGCACCTCGTTTCCCATTAACCAGAGCCCGCTCGCCTGGCCACCCCTACCCTCAAGGGCAGCCAGGAAGTATATGTTCAGCTGGGCAACCTCATGCCAAGTTTAAGCTTTCCTCATTACTAAGGGAGATCGGTGGAGGCGGGGGACGGTTCTGGCTTCTGCCCCCGCTGCCTGCCCCTCGGCACAAAAGCAGCCGGAAGGGCCTTCAGCTCTTGGGGAGTCAGCCTCGTTAAAGGAAGTTCTGTTCCCAGAGGGCTAATTAATAACGTAAATAATAATCATAATAATTAATAAAAATAACCAAGTAATTGAGACATCACTATGTATTGATAATTCTTCCCCGAACAATCCTCGCTCTGTGTCCCATGCAAACAGCAGGGTTTTATTTTTTAATTAAAAAAACAAACGGAACAATCGTTCCATTGTTCGCCTGCCTCTCTCAGGGCCTGCTCTTGGAGCTGTTTTCCTAGACCTGGGGCTAGATTAGCACTGTTTCATTTCTGTTTTCTCATCGGGTCCTCCTGCCCTTGTTGCGAGTGGTATGCAATTTCAAGTCAGCTGACAGGAGGCAGGGTGCCCTTTTGCATATTAAGCAAGATGATTATAAATCATTAGCTCTATTATAAGATCAGTATAATTATGCTAAGAAAATCTGAACCCGTGGCCCCCTCTCTGGGGTGTGATGTTAGCACACATACAAAGACTTTTTCTACTCCAATCAGAGTTGTGAGCGCTTACTCTGCGTCCTTAGCGGACTGGCCTGGGGAAGAGACTCCCAGCCTCTATGGAGCAAAATACGGTTGTGACGATAAGGTACCCAGAGAACCAGGGTTTGAGCAATTAACCTGTAGTACCATCAGCGAAGACAGACCCTAGGGGAACTCATTTGTGTAAGGGTCCGGGAACAAGGGGCGTGGAAGTGAACAGACGGCCATGTTGGCTGTGCGCACGACTTTGCTAGTGTGATCTTAAACCGCCCCCACCCACTGGCTCTCGGGTTCCTGGCGTTCCTGGCCGGTGGCAGGGGGCACAGGCCCTGCTCCGCATGAGCCAACGCCTAGTCTAGGGCGACCCCCACGCCGCTTGCTGGGCCAGCCATAACGAATCACCCGCAGCCTGGCCCTCTTTTCTGCTGAGCTGCAGCCTCCCGATCCTCTCAACACAGCCCTCCAGGCACCGGCACCGGGGCTGGGCTGAACGCTGAAACCCTCCAGTGGGCCCCGAGTTAAGCGGGTTCTCAGGCCGCTTCCTGCTTTAACACATTAGAATCTGATAAAAGTAAAGCAGGATGAAAACGTAGGCTGGATTAATCCGTGAACCTGGTGTACGACCATCGGCACTTGGTGGCGCATGGCCCTGGGTTCTACACAGTGAAGCTTGCTGGGTTTCGCTAATTAAAAATGATGGATCACGTATTTTGGAATAAAGGAGATGCTCTTTCCTTCACCTCAAAGCAGGAGGAGGGAGAGAATATAAATGCAAATGACATGCAAATATACTTTGGGGAACCTTCCTGTTTTTATAGCTGAATTCAGCTTTCGGGCAAATATGGAAGATGATTCCGGTCTCTATTTCCCAGGAGTTGACTGAAAGTTTTTGAGAGCCCCACAGAATGGCCCCCTTCCGTAAGAGCATAAAACCTGAGTTTCTCAAGTTAGAAGTGAAGGAAGAATCTCCACAGGAGGATGGGAGGCGAGACTTTGCTGCTGCAGCTGGTGGGCTGGACGTGCTCCTTTTCCTGTGCTGGTCCAGGAATGCCCCAGGGGGCCCCACGCTGGCCCGCAGTGAGGGCAGAGGGCAGCTCCTGCCCACCAGTGCCGCCGCACCGGGCACACAAACCCGTCCCGAACCCTTGGTGGCGGAGGTGGGAAGGAGAGGTGAACACAAAGGGAACTGCGGGTCAGCGTTGCCCGGCTTGCTCGGTGTGGCACGTCCCGGCTTTGGGCAGCTCCTCCGACCATCCCGGCTCCTTATCCCCCCGAAGCACCACTGGGAACCCGGTCAGAGCACTCCAGGAGGCCAGCTCCAGGCCAAAGACAGCCGCCTGGGAGCTCCTTGCCGGGACCTCCCCGGGTGAGTAACGTTGGGAACCGCCACCGTTTCCAGGAGGCCTGGTCGCGCCCGCAGGGCCTGTGCCCTGCACGGAAACCCGCGCGTTCAAGACAGATACTCACTTGACAACGGGGATTGTTATGCGTCAGAAGCTGCTTTTAAAGCGGCAGTGCTTCCCAAATGCCAAGGCCCATGGAAGTCCCTAAAGACACAGTGGAAATGTAGATTCGGAGTCAATGGGTCTGGGGTGGGGCCCTCAGTGTGGCGTTTCTGATGAAAAGGACCAGGCTATGCCACCCCCAAACGTGTCATCTTGGCATAAGAATTATTTTGTGCTGGAGACAGTTGGGCTCCTGAAATCCCTTATCTGCCTAAAAGCAGAGCCTCCCAAAAGAACTCGATTGGTGCAAAACTGTCCCCTGGAAAAAGTCTTATCTTCTCTAAGAGAAAAAGTCAGCCCCACACCCAAGCAGACAATGTCACAAGATGGCCACATCTCCCGCACATTCTTCTAAGGGCCCACACATCTTCCCAGAAAGTCAGCTGCTCTTCCTGAAGTGCCTTTCTTCCCTCCTCCTTCTCGTTGCTGGAGGAAGTACGCAGGCTCCCACTTCTCACCAGCTCTTGGGGCTGCTTATCACTGACTTCTCGCCTGTGCACACCCTGCCCGTGGTGGGGAGCTGGAAAAGCAAGGCTGGGGCCTGGGTCCCCTGCCCGAAGACTCGGCGGGAACTGGTCTGGGGCTCAGCCTGGGCTGGGTGTCCGGAAACTCCGAAGGTGACTGGAAGGTGCTGCCCCGGCTGCTCCAGATGGTAGAACTCAGCCACTGGGGGAGTTGTTAGAGACACGGAAGGTTTGGCTCTTCACGTGTGAACTTTTGAACAAGAAATGCCCCCTTGTCTCAAGAGGTAATGAGCCTCCCGTCTTGTGAAATGTGCAAGCAGGGGCTTGATGATCCCTGAGAGGCGATTTGTTTTCAGATGGAACTCAGGCTCCGACGGGGGTGTAGAGAGGATCCCTGGGAGCGTGGAGGGGTGCAGGAGGATTGGGGAGAGTGATTGAGAAAGCGACTGCCAAGGCCTTCTGGCCCTGGCATCTCAGGGTTGGTTTCTTTGGTAGATTTAGAAATGAATAAGATATAGAATGAAACACAAAGACAGGCCGAAAAAGAGAATTATGCATGCACAAAATAATGGTGAAATCCAAGTAAGGTCCACGGCCCATCTCATCGGACCGTGCTTGTGGGTTGCCGGGTGTAGGTAACGCACCATTAGGGGAACTCAGACAACCGGCACACGGCCCCTCCATGTACCACGCTGACGACTTCTGGCGGGTTAATAAGTATTTCCAAACAAAAACCACACCGTCAGATCTAAGTGCGTCGCCCCCAGGTTTCCCCACAAGGCCTGGTCAATGGAAGATGGCAGGAGGGCTGGTGTAATAGGAGAGAAAGGTTCCCCACCGAGCAGGGGCAGACGCTGCGTGTTTCTCCACCGCTCACCCCTCAGGGGGGACATCTCTCCAGGATTCTGCCAGCAACCGGTGGATGGGGGACCACAGCCCTTCCCGAGTGTGTGTTCACCAACAGAAACAGGGCCAGTTGAAATAAAGCTGCCGGCCAGAGCTTTCTGAGGCCGTCCAAGTTCCTAGAAGGAAGGCGCGGCATCCATTTCCAGCCTTCGTCAGCGACGCAACGAATAATGAAAAATGAAAGCCGGTAACACTGAGTCAAGGGGAGGGAGGAGCAGGGGCCGGCAGTGACTGTGTCGGCCGTGGGTGTTGAGTGTGTGTGTGTGTGTGTGTGTATTTTGGGATGACGACATATTCTGCATGTGGTAATTAGGGCTCCAAGGGGGTTGCAATTTTTTTTTTTTTCCTTCCAGGGCTGGCAAGTGGAAAGGAGGAGGCAGCTGACGTTCCCACACATCTGGGCGAGCAGATACTGCACTCCAATTTCCTGTCGGCGCCACTGGCTTCTGGAGGAATTACGTGCTAAGTAAATGATTGTTATAAGACTGTGAAGATTCGGTCAATCAAATTAACCCCTTTTGTCCACTGCCTCCCTCCCCCCACGCACCCCACCCCACCGGCTCCCTTCATTTGCCTAAACTCGGTGGCTTTTGAAAATGTGTTGGAGCTGGAAGGCCCCAGCCTTCCCCGCTTTGGCCCAGGGTAACCTGAGCGGGAACCGAGGCCCCCAATTGTTTTGCTAATCAAGATTATTGCCCCCATTGAGATGTGGAGGCACCGGCTGGGACAAAATTTGTCAGTTTCCCATGAAATAGTTCTGTCAGTTTAGCCCTGGCGCTGGCAACTATTAACATATAAATGAAGTTTCTCCCTCCTCCACTCTCCCCCCCCCCAACACACTTCAGCCACCGTCCTAATGGAGGCAGAGAAAATATAAACACACCCCCACCCCCAGCTCCCAGCCCCTCTGCGGGCTTAAATCAAGCTAGCTTCTTTTCTCCCGAGCCTGGAAATCCTGTGGCCAGGGGGGTTCGGAAAGAAAGGGGAGGGGGCCGAGAAGAGCTGATTTGCACAAAACTACTTTTAAGGCATGACACCGGGAGGCCTGGTCCCCCGCTGGCAGCAACAGGCGACCGGCCGGGCCTGTGACAGTACAAATGGCCATCTGAATGCCAGTGCGGACCTCCAAGGCAGCCTGGGGACAAAGTGGCAAAGAGGAACACAGGGTTTGAAAGAGTTATCTTTGCTCAGGGGTCACACACCCAAGATGTCTGGCTAGATTGGCCGACCAGGGGCAGGACTGGGGGGGTGGGGGGCAAGGCGGAGTCCCGTGCAGGCTCTCCTCACAGGGGTCTGGGGACAAGTGTGGGGCTGAGCTGTGTGGCCTGGCTGAGCTGGCGGTGCCCACAGATTAGCTGAGCCAAAGGAAGGCGGGCAATAAGGTCCCCGCCTTCCTGTTTCTTCTGGGATGAGCTTAGAACAGCAGGGAAGGAGACCAAAGAAGGTATCACTTATACTTTTACGTTATACAGATGATAGTACCTACTTGTTTATGTCTGTAAGTGCCTGCAGAACCAGCTGAAAATGGTCCTGTCCTATTTAATAACAGTCGCTTTTCTGAGACAGGCCCAAACCAAGGCTCGGAGCCCACGCGTGCGCAGAGGAGAGAATTTTGATGCCTCGCCCTTCACCCCCACCTCATGGAACCAAAGGATGGGGACACCACTGGGACTGGAACACCAGACCCTTTCAGAAGCGCAGGGTCCCGTGTCCAGGAAGATCCGGTGCTGGCACCTCTTACCATAAATGATGGCCGAGTGCCAAGGTCTCCCGACGAAAACCTGCCCCGCCAACCCTCCCGAGCATCTGTTCCCCCTAAAGCCTTAAAGCTCCCACTCGAACCCTGGACCCACCAGGGCGTTCTGGCTTTTGAGCATTAGCTTCCCGTTCTCTGGGTGGCGCCCTTCAGAACCAAATAGCCCGTCTTGCTCCACCTCGACTCTCCGCGCCGCGCATTCGGCTCTGCCGGCGCCCGGGGGACAAACGCTTTGGATCCACTAATGTCTTGTCTCTAGCACTGGGGTAAAAATGAATCCGCGAAGCCAGGATGAAAGAAGCATTTATCTTTGAGCGTATATGTGTGCATGCCTCTGAGTACACACACGTAATACCTTAAGCACGCTGGTAAAACAAATTACACGTATGACTCGAAACTGTGCATCCCCCGGCCGATGCATGAGTTCGTGAACCCGTGTTTGTGTTCACACAGGTGAATCTGCGAGGCGACCACGTTAGCGGCCTGGGGCCACGTTGCTCCCGGAAGGAGGCTTGCGGAGTCTCAGGAGCCTTGTGCGGTTGGAGGAGCGCCCAAGGCAATTCTGATCAGGGGGTCGCAGGCTCCACAAGGTGGACACTGATGCAGACAGGCCTTGGGTCATAGTTGGCGCCCGCCACCTGGGGAGCAAGCAGGTTACGCCTCTGTGGCTGCAGACACCCCGCTGTGCACGAGCCACCCAGCCCCGCCTCCAACAGCATCAGTTTCTCTGTCTCCTGCTTCCCGCTGCCTGGGGGCTGAAGTGTCCCCCTGGAGCCCCCACCCCCACCAGGAGGAGGCCTGAGGCCTGTGACTTCCGTCTCCCTCGGGGCTGCTGACTGCTTTCCTCACACACACAGCTGCTGAGAGGCGGCGGGGCGGGTCGGTGGGCCTTCCCGTCAGGCAGGCCTGGCTTGAAATGTTTTCTCAAAGCCCTGGCATCCCGCTGTTGACCAGACTCTGAGATGTGTTTCTGGAATCGGAAATGGTTTTTAGTGGTGACTTTGAATTGTTCATCAGGAGAACGTAGAAAAAAGTAATCTGTAAGACTTTTCACCATGAAATCTGTACGGATTGGATAATTTTGGTAGGTGCGGTTCCACCGTGAAAAGCTCCAGCACCAGACCACGTGGTTCCCCAGCTGTGTGACCATCGGCAGGTTATTTAACCTCTCTGGGCCTTAGGTTCTTCCTCGAAGAGTGGCCCCTAATTCAAGAAGACTCTTTTCCTTAGAAGAACATGGAGAGATACCAGGGGTGTTTGTACACAGAAAAAAAAAAGGCCAAGGAAGAGGCCCCAGGAGATACCAGACCTATAGACACCTTTTTTTAAAACTTAAAAAAAAAGTATTTATTCCTTAGAGATGGAGATGGTGAAAGAGAGGGAAAGAAACACTGATGTGTGAGAGAAATATTGATCAGCTGTCTCTTGCACACGCCCCAACTGGGGACCGAATCTGCAACCTTTTGCTTTGTGGTACAATGCCCACCCCGCTGAGCCACGCTGGATAGGGCCAGACACTTGGACGTCCAGTCTCCAGAACTGTGGGAAAACACATTTCTGTCATTTATGCCACTCAGTCTGTGACTAAATGTGCTGAGTGCCGACTCGGTTGGACACTGTGGAGTCACACAGGCCTTATGAGGGGCACCCCTGATCCTTGCAACAAATCCAGAAAGAGGATTCTAGAGATGCAAAAACTCCAGCTTGGAGAATTTGACCATCTGCCAAGCATCCTCAGGAAGAACCTGCAGAAACTGTAGTCTGAGCTCAGGTCTTTCTGCCCCTACACCCAGCGTTCTTGGCCCCCGTGGCATCCTGCTGGCAGTGTTTTCCAAACTCAGGAGGCTTCAGGATGCTTGGAAGGAACCCAGAGAACAGCCAGCTTCCTGGGGGAAGCCACTCAAAGGTGCTTCAGGTCTGATGGGCTCTTGGGAAGGTCCCCTGGGGGTGGGGGTGGGGGCTGCTAGGCACACTCTCAGGACCTGGCTCATTTTCTAAAATAGTTTCCTTTGACAAATGAACACGTGTTCTCCTGGAAGCAGCCACTTTTGGCAGAGACGAAACAATTAACATTTTAACGTATTTGTGCTCATGTGCCCTTTTGCCAGGGTGAGAACCACTGTGGGCCAGAAGAAAAGGAGCTTCTCTCTTCTCAGGGCTCAGCCCAGGGGTTTGGGGGGTCTTCCTGGAGAGCACCCGCCAGCCTATCACCGTGGCAGGCTCCCCAGAGCCACTTCTGAACGCTGGGCCCATCCTGGCCACCCCGGGAGGGACCGCTTATCGCCAGCGTGACCCGGAACCTCCCCACAGCCCCCAGGGGCAGCCCTGGAACACAGTCGTTCCGGGAACACATGAGGGCACAGGTGCTGGCCATTTCGGCACTGGTAGGCTGCATTCACGTTTAAAAATCCCTGTTGTGGGGTTTAAGGACAGAGCCAGCAAGCCACGCTGCGAGGGAAAGAGGAGGCGCTGCTGGGGTGGCAGAGAAGGCAAATCTACGCAGCTGGGTCTGGTGGCCACCGGCGACACGTGGCTGCTGACCCCTCAGAGTGTGGCCGGGGCTCCTGGAGATGTGCCCTGAGTGTGAAATACACACCGGCTGTCAAAGACAGAGGACAAAAGATGTCTCACTATCTTTGCATTGATCACATGTTGAAATGATATTTTGGGTATACTAGCTTCCCTAAAGCATACTATTAAAATCAATCGCATTTGTTTCTTTTTGCTTTTGTGAATATGACTACTTGAAAGGGTTTCCCTATTTCTCTAAATATTTTTATTTGATCACCTTACTTCACTCTCTACCTGACGCTTGTCACCGTCTGAAATTCTCTTACTTACACATTGGTTTGCTCCTGCATTTCTGTCTCCTCTATGGGGACAGGGTCTCTGCCTATCTAACCTGCTGCCTGCCCAGGCACAAGATAAATAAATGCTCAGTGACATTTCTAGGCTTCGTGAAGGGGGAAGGGAGTTCGGGGGGACCCTCTGCCCCGCGCACCCCTAACTGCCAGGTAGAACTGACCACTTCCTTGCTTGTAAGGCAGACTGCATCCGAGACCACGGCAGCAGAGGGAGGTCGGGCTCAAACCCCAATACGACACGGACAAGTGGGGATTATAGCCAAGGAACAGGGAAAGGGGCCGGTGGGAGGAAAATGACTGAGAACAGAAATCAAGGGTGGGGACATTCTTGATAAACTGACCTGCCTGGGTTCTTCCCAAGGGTAAGCCAAGCTGAGGAACGAGGAACTTCACCAATGTCAAGTGTGATCGCGTATCGAGTAGAAAGATGACATAGCAGTATTCTTGTCAAAACTAGGCTGGGCAGGTCAACGACAGGATGGGGGTCAAGGTTGAAAGCTAGTTAAAAGGAGGCTTGAGCCATGGCTGGGTGGCTCAGTTGGTGCGAGCGTTGTCCCAATACGCTAAGGTTGTAGGTTTGATGCCCGGTCAGGACGCAGGCAAGAATCAACCAATGACTGCGTCAGTAAGTGGATCAACAAATCGATGTTTCTCTCTCTCTCATCAATAAATTTTTAAAAAAAAATTTAAAAGGGGGCTCACATCAGGTCTGTCTTGGGTTTAGTCAAGGACAGTCTTTGCTAACGTCTCTTCTTGTGTTTTAAGATGGTTGTTAGTAGCTCCTTGGTCCATGTGCTCCTTGTCCAAATCCAAGAGAAAAGTCAAAGGTGCCTTTGTTCCAGATGCCCAGAGGAAGTCTAAAGACTCATTCTGGTTGGACTAGCTTAGCCACATGCCACCCTCTGGACCAGGGGGCTGGTTCAGCGTAAGCACGTGCCCCCCTCACGGGTCAGGAAAGGCAGTGGAACGATCCGAACCCTGGAGATTCCCGACCAATTTGGCTCAGAGCCCCAACTGTCAGGGCCCCCAGGGCAAGAGAACAAATGGAGCCCCACAATCCCCGTGTTTAAACATATTTAAAGTTATAAATTGAGCGAACACGTTAAATAAAATACGCTCTCTCCTCCCTGGAGTGGCCAGGTGAAGAAGTCCTGATTTTTTATTTGCTAAATCTGTCAGCCCCACTTCCTCCTTGACAAACGTACCTTCCGAATGACAAAATTGCACATGGGAGCCCCTACTGGGTGAGCCCCTCTGATGTTGCAGACGAAAACGGAAAAGGGGGCGGAAGATGGGTGGTGTGCCTCCTCGCTGCTACGAACCCGAACCCTCGGCTCTGCACGAGTCTCCTGCAGCACCCCCCGCCCCACCATCTGAGGAGGTGCTGATGAGCTAATTAGTCTTTCCTTCTCCTTACCTAATAACTTTCATTGTCTGTCTCTGACGTCAGCAGTCGGTCAACCCGCCCCTCTCCCTGGCATTTAAGTCCAGCTGCTTTCTGTCTTGAGACGAGGCCGGAGACTTGGAGAAGCACTTTCCCAGGGCCTGTGGAGTTAGTCACCAAAGCAGAGGTCTGGGTTGTAAGTCCAGCCGTGCCAGGGCTGAGTGCCTAGTGCGCATGACTGAGATAACTCTGTCTAATCGTGTTCACACTTGAGACACGCAGGGCTCAGGCAGGAGCCCTCTGTGCCCTGGTCTGATGGCATTTCCGGTCCCTTCCCTTCCGGACAGGCACACAGCTGGACCAGGTGACCCAGCCCATGTTACTGAGCGATGGCCGGTGAATGCCAACTACTTCGGGGCCTGGCGCATGATAGCCTCCCCCACAGCCCTGTGCCGTCTCTTGCCCCTTCGCTGGTTGTCAAACGGAGAGCCCCATGTGACCTGGAGGAGGGTGGGGTCACTGGAGGAGGAAGCTTCGATTTCTGAATGATCACACTGGGCCAGGGTGGCCTTCCACCTTCCACCTCCAATTGGATTTCACCTGGACAAGAAACAGATTTCTGTTAGGCTAAGCCCCTGGGAGGTTGGTTTTTCCCTGTTCTAACAAATCGTACGACCTTAGCTTGGACAAGGGCCGATGGGAAGGGGGACAGAGATTGTTGGCCAGTGCCTAGCTCATGCCTACCACGATTATTACCTCCAAGTACCCCTGAGGCAAATAACGCCGGTAATCAGGTGGCACTGCCTCCCAGACCCCTGGCTGTGTCGTCACAGGTTTCCGTGCGTTGCAAAACACAAAACAACTCAACTTAGAGCCGGCGTGGGTCACGCAGTGTGCCTGACTCAGCACTCTGCTCATGTGACTTGTAACGCTGGCATGCAAAGAATCCCGGACCTGGGACGGATTTTCCAAGGCCTGGGTGCCATATTCTAATCAATACGATTTTAAGCAGTGAACTGAAAAACCAACAGCATAAAAAGTGGCTAAAAAAGTGTCAGCATTGGCCCACAGTTAAGAGCGGGTAGGTAACACGGCCTGCTGCTGAGGGCGCTGGGTCTGGGGCCTCTCTTGTCAGGGCCACACAGAGAAATCTCCTTCCACGCCCACAGTTTCCACCAACAGGGTTTGAAATGTTGCGGGGAGGGAAGTGTAGTGGGGAGGGTGTTCTCAAAAGTTTCTAAAGATGGAGTTTGGAAACATATAGACTCAACTCCTGGGGGGTGAGTAGTGGGGGCCGGGGGATGAGGGCCTTTGGCTAGGGGACGGTATCAGCACAGCGTGAGAGCTGAGCGGTGAAAGACTTGACAAATATCTAATAATCCGAAGAGAAAGGTGCAGGGTTAGGCGTCTCAGGGAGAAGTGTCAACAGGGTTGAATGAGAATAAATTTATCAGGTCGGTCCATAGTCATGGACCCTACTCGTGGGGATTTTAGCACCCTATCTTCTTCAGATGCAATTAAGTCTTTTTTTCCTCATGTGTATGAGCTCACGCTGACCACGCCCAGCCCACCACAGTCCTCTAACATGTCACAGAAGTTGCACATCGCCCAACAAGCTGGACTCAGGTCCTGGCAGGTGAGCCTGCAGCCCGGAGGGAGAGCCGCGGCTGCCATTTCTGTTTTCAAACGTTTCTGTACTTGGTGTGTGTGTGTCTGAAAGTTCTGTCAGCAAAGAGTTAAACAAGAAACCATAAAAAATGATAGAAACAAGATGAGATCTAACATCTCAACGGTTGCCAAAACTAGCAAATAATCAAAATCCGACCACAAAACCTCTCCAGATACTCAATGGCACCCACGCCAGCTTAAGAACAAAGCTGCCCAATATGTTTTTAAATCCCTCTCATCTCCCACTCATCTCCCGACCAAAAGTTGGCAACAAGCTAGCTCGAAGAATTTTGGGGGTTGTAAAAGTGTTCCGAGCTTAAGGGGCGTAGAAATTCCCAAATCAGGGGGAGGATAAGATACCACCCCATGGGAGGTGGGCACATCTCGGAATCTAGGGAAATGGGTGTTTAAAAGAATATTTGCTGCAACTGTATCGTGGGGGCAGGAGGGCACCTTTGCCTTCCTAGAATGATGCACGCAGCGACACACTGGAAACCCCTCGGCTGGCGGGAAAACTCAGACGTGTTCTCCGTCCACCAGGGTGATGCGAGTGGAAGGGCACACCGGGGCCTCAAGAAGCGATACCCAGGGTGCTCGTGTTTTCAACGGAGAGCACTGTTTAAAAGCAGATAAAGAGCAACCTCCTCTTTTCCCACGTTTCATCACCCACCGCCACCCCTTGCATTCAATTCAGCTGAGACTAATTGAATACCCTGGGCCAGGAGAGCGAGGGTACGGGGAAGACAGGGCTGCGTAAGGCACTGGGTCAGCCTTCCATGTCCCAGTGCAGGAGACTCACACACACACACACGGAAAATGGACCATTGCCAGTTACATCTACAAAGATCGGCACCTTGGCCCTGGCCGGGTAGCTCAGTTGGTTAGAGCATTGTCCTGATATGCCAGGGTTGCGGGTTCGATCCCCCGGTCAGGGCATGTACAAGAAGCAACCAGTGAATGCACCAATAAGTGGAAAAACAAATGGATGTTTCTCTCTCTCTCTCTCTCAAAAAAAAAAAAAAAAAAAAAAAGATATGCAACTTTTCCTAGGAGGAGAGACAAACCCTAATCACAAGGTGTAATCAAGGAAGAAGTCCCTGGGAAGATCTCACATCCCCATCACCATCCACCCATGCCCTTACTTTAGATCAGCTGGACAACACCAAGAAGACAGGGAATTAAAATCCACACAAGTAAGACCAATTCATGCACGTTGGCTGCCCACATTTCTTCTCTTTGAACGCTCTGGTGATGCGCCTTCAAACCCCTGACCCTAATGGCCGAGCCCTGCGCAGGGTGGGGGTGCCCCGGGGTTTCTTCATGGCACTTGCTATTTTATTGCTGGAAACATTTTCTTTTTTGCATCAAATGACTTACACTTTCCCCCCAACCATGTTGTCTAAAGCCTCCCCCGACTTTCTCTTCCAGAAGTTATTCCTTTTTCCTTCAGCAAACGTCGTCCTGCCCTCAGCGGTCCGCCCCAGGGGCAAGGAGATCCAGGGGCCCTCCAAGAAGTCGGGCAGCGGGACTGTCTGGTGCCACCAGTACCAGGTAAAGAAGTTCATTAGGAATCACTGTCAGCGACTGGACCTGGGCCGACCTGAAGGCTCAGTTTAAATCTGGTCTAGGAAAAGAATTTGCTAGACCAAGAATATAAATGAGTAGATTCTCCATTGCCTACAGTTGAGTAAAATAGTGTGGTTCTAGAATTCTACCACGATTAACACAGAACTGGTTTTCACACAGGCAACCGGAGCAGCACCCGGCACCCTGCCCAGCACAGAGCAGCTGCTGAGTTCACGTCACTGAATAACTGAATGAATAGAACTTAGATGGACTGAACCATTTCAAGACATTAAAACATAAAAAAACACTTAATATTAAAATGCAAAAGAAAAAATATAAAAATCTATTTGGTTCAGGCATGGCATGAAAAGTAGTGGATACTTTAAATAAATGTTCAGACATGCCATTAAAAAAGAATTTCCATGCTGATAAAATATTTACTTCATCAGCAGATATTGTAGTCAATGGTGATCAATCCTTATTGATAAGGCACGTTGGTTTTTGGGGCGCCAACACCCAGAAAAGAATGGAGATAACATTTGCTGAGTGGTGTACTACATCATGACCCTGGTTTTCACTTCCTGTCTAGTACTGGTTGTTATTAGAAATCGTTTTGCTTGTTTGCTTAATTGTTCATTTCCGTCCCCTCCCCCCAGTGCGCTCCCGCGCATCCTGAGCGTATCCCCCACGAGGACAGCAGCGTGCTCAGTTCTGTTCACCGCTTTCCCCCGGCCCTGAGTGCGGGCCTGCCTCCAAATAGTCGCACCTCGGTACCCGTCAGCTTCAGAACACGTCAAAACCTGTACGCGTCGCATTTTGACAAGAAAAAGAGAAGTGTTTCGGCACTCGGCACTTGCTCAGGACTCGTCAGACCGCTAGAACCTGTGTGAGTCACGCCGCCGTCCCGCAAGAGAAAAATGCTCCGTCGCTCGGTACGTGCGGGTTTTGGCCCTCGTCGGGAGTTTCGGAACAAATTAGCCCTGACAGTACCACTGTGTAGACGTTTGTTAAAGGACTGAATTAATGCCTTATTGCCAATTGATCGAAGCATGTTTTCACTTAGTGCAAAGAATGTAAAGGCCAGATCCTCAAAGCAAAAACTCGAAGAACACCCGCACCCCATCCCTCAACCCTCTTCTGTTTTTAGGAACAAAATACTTAATCCCCTGTGGAGTCCTAGTTTTGTGCAGCTTCCCCTCCCCCTGATATGGGAGGATGCCTTGAAGTTGTAGCCCCAGCAGACTGGGGTGGGGGGTTGGGCAGGGAAGGGTTTGGCCCTCTCAGTACCTCTGAGCAAGGCCCCCAGCACCGCGGCTCCTGGACACCTCCCAGCTTGGGACATGAGGCCCTGTGTGGTTAATAACTGAGACTTGACAAGGCTTTCATCTGAAGTGGCAGTGCCCTCTAAGGGTTCTCTCGATCTCAAATGGAGCCCTAGATAGCGGGAAGAACATAGGAGGGAGTATTGCAAACCCGGGAGACCGCCCTGCTTCACAGCTCGGCGGGAAAAGGAAATAATTTTTTGGCATTCATCTTAAATTACCTAAGACTTCAGATTGAAGCTCAATTTGCTGTGAGAATTGTATCCAAACTCCATTCCTTTTATTCGGGTTCAATTTTTCTCCTTCTGGATTTTATTTTTAGCAGGGCTTCAATTATTTTTAAGATCATAATAACCGTCAGGCGTTTTTCGGTTCCCGAATCTATGTAGAGAGAGGCCAACCGTGCTCTTTTTCAAAGTCTTGGGGAACCCAAGTTTTCACAGTCCCGCAGTCTGCTCCTGAGACATTAACCCTAATTAAGCTAATCAAACCCATGCACAACCGTAAGAATAAAAAGGCCCGAAGAACCAGCCAGCCCTATGAGAAACAGATATTATACAATGGAAATAAAATGAATTCTCCAGACTTCTTTAACTACCGTTCCATCAAATACACTTATTTTTGAATGAGCTTTGATCTTTTTTTTCATTTCATAGACCAAGATGTTGTCATTAGGGGAATGAATTGCTTCCTTCAGGCTGACCTCATTCATATTCCACTCCCAGAGCCAACCCTATTACAACTGCAATTGAGCATAATCCAATTACAATTTTTATTTCAAAATATAACACGATCCCCTGCACTTGAGAACCAAATGCGCGCCAATGTTGGCAAAAAGTGCAGAGCTTCCCATTTGTGAGAAGCAGGAAAGACGACCTGGGGTCCGGGGTGTGGGGACTGGGGTCTGGGAGTTCGGAAGCCAGAAATACCAGCTGACAGTCCCCGTCCAGCAGTGGCCTTTGCCTGAGGGGCCAGACAGGTGAGTGAGTCCTGGCCTTGGACCATCCCCCAAATGTCCTTCATCAATAAAATTCACTTCTCGTTTCTCACTAACCCTATCTCTCTCACCTGTATGTTTTGTTTTTATTTTTATGGGAGCTTTATGGCTTTTTTTAACCTACCTGGTATCTGTTTGTTTGTTTGTTTTGCTCCCCCACCTCTGACTAAGTCTTTGAGGCTTCCCTCAAGGCTAGTTTTTGACTGTACCCCCTCCACCCGAATGAATGTCCTCTTCCCATCGCACAGCAGTCTGGGAAAAGATTGACCCGTGGCTTGGCCAAGGGTTCCTACCATTGATTCTTCCTGAGTCCTGTATCAGTTCATGAGAAAACAGGTCATTCATTGTGTCCGTTTGGTCTGCCATCCAGGATTGCCATAGTGGTAAAGGAAAGCGTTTTGTAAACTGAAAGGAATAAAGACGCAAGACGGACTGGTCGGTGCGGCCCGGTATTCTGGGAGCGCTCCAAGCGGAGGCAGTTGTGACGAGTGGAAGGGTGCAGCACCTCCCAGACTGTGCGGTGGCCCCACCGTTAGGCAACATGTCGTTCTGGGGGATGCATCTAGCAGAATAACATGCAAGCATGAAAGGAAGAATAAGGACCCAAGCAAGCAACAGTAAAGGAAGACAATGAAGTCTCCCAGGAGCCCTGGCTGGGTAGCTCCATTGCTGAAGCATCGTTCCCGATATGCCAAAGTTGTGGGTTCAATCCCCAGTCAGGGCACACACAAGAATCAACCAATGGCCCTGGCTGGTGTAGCTCAATGGATGGGGCATTGGCCTATGAATCAAGGGGTCACTGGTTCGACTCCCAATATGGGCACATGCCTGGGTTGTGGGCCAGTTCCCCAGTTGGGTGCATGCAAGAAGCAACTGGTTGACGTTTCTCTCATACATAGATTTTTCTCTCTCTCTGTTTCTCCCTCCCTCCCTGGCTCTCTAAAAATAAATAAGTAAAATCTTTTTTAAAAATATGGAAAGTTTATTAAATTATAAAAAATAGAATCAACCAATGAATGCATAAATAAGTGGAACAACAAATTGATGTTCCCCTCTCCCCCTTCCTTTCTCTCCCCCTTTCTCTCTCTCTAAAAGCAATACAAAATATATACATAAATCTGAGAAAAGAAGCTGGTGATGCGGCACGAAGTCCCTGAACAGGAGTGCGCATGCCCACATGCCAACATACCCACTGTGTGCTGCACGGGGAGCCTGGGAGGGAGTATTATTTTAATTTTTTAACTGTAACTCTTATCGTTTTGAAAATTCAGTGATCACAGAAGAAGCAGGGAGAAGGACAAGGTACCCTCAGTCCCGGTGAGAGAGGAGGAGTAACAGAGAGGGGACACCAGCCACAGACTCAGTGTCAGCCTTTGACGGCCGCCCCACATCACTATCCGCAATTGTGTGTGAGCGACAGGGGTAGCGGACGAGATGGAGGACCCGAGGGGCTTGGGAATGCCTCCCACTAACATTTTTCAAAGGATTTTATTTATTTGTTTTCCGAGTGAAGAGAAAGAAGGCAGGGAGAAAGAGGGGGCGGGAAATACCGAGGTGTAAGAGAAACATCCATTGGCTGCCTCTTGCACACCCACAGCTGGGGACCTGGCCCGGGGTGCAGGCACGTGCCCCGACTGGAAATTGGACCAGTGATCCTTTGCTTTGCGGGACGACATCAAACCCACCGAGCCACCTCGGTGAGGACCTTCCCACTTACATTGTCCAGGAAGGCCCTCCTTTCCCCCTCTGCCTTTGGGGTTTCATGTTGAGGGGGTAGCTGAAGCCAGGAAGTGCTTGGTGTCACCCAAAGAGTCAGTATAGGTGGAAAAGAAGACCGTGGATGAGAAGCATGTCCATGTTCTCTTTGGGGAGCACAGGGAAAGCGAGGCACCCACACGAGAGCGGGAGTCCTCCGGGAGAGGGGAGAAGCGTGCTCACCTGTGCGGTAGACACCAGGCGGTACGAGCAAGAGTTGGTGTTACTGCTGAGCACCATTTGGGTGACCATGGAGAGGAAGTCAACTCGAATTGGCTTAATTAGAAAAGTTTAGTTTGGGTCTAAAAACTGTACATTTCAGGAGCCACCCGAAAGAGGGCCTGGTGACCAAAGCTAGAACAATGAAAGCAAACAAAATGTATAAAGTACTATAAGATTATAATCTAGAGCATGAAAGAGGTACCCAGGAGTGCACAGCACTAGAAACAAGTGGTTGAGTAATAAACTTGCAGAGGGGAAGAGTCAGTTCTTTCCGCCGAAGAATCCAAATAATAGCGTGTGGAATGCCCAGCCCCCAGGGCTCGTGAAGCCGAGCTGCACAGGGTAAGCCCCTTCCAAATAGTTCGATGGAAGGGGAGGGAGGGCGCAGTGGAGAAATCTAACAGACACTACTGCCCTGAGTGGCCAAGGCTCACCCCAGTGGTGGGAAGACACGGGGGACTGCAGGTGCTCCTAAGACAATTGACAAGAATGACACTTGACCTCCGTGGCCTTCCTCCTGAGAAGCCATAAACCCAGTCGAATCATGAAAAAAAAAAAACAACAAAACAAAACAAAAAAACCCCCACCAGATTTCAATAGAAAGGCCTCTTACAATAAACCCAACTAGTTCTCCGAACTGGCAAGGCCACCAAAAACAAGGGAAGCCTAAGAAATCGTCCTAGCCAAGAGTCACCTCCAGAGACAGGATGACTACATAAATGCAGCGTGGCCCCCGTGGGGATCCGGGAAAAGAAAAGGGACCTTTGAGCAAAATGCAGGGCCTCCAAATGAGGTACAGAGCTCCGTTAGTAATAGTGAATCAATGTAGCCCCATCCAGCCAGCCAAGGCACCATGCGAACAAAGGACATTATTCATAGGGGAAATTGAGTGCGAGGGTCCCTGGAAATTCGGTGTCACCCCAGAATGTGTCTGTAAATCCCAAACTGTTTTAAAATAGAAACATCAGCAACAGCAAAGATCGCAGGGCTGTCTTTTCCGCTGCAGGGAGATGGTCCACCCGAGGACGGAGTCAAGACAGAGAACGGGAGAGCGCAGAGGGAAGGAGATGGGAACACGGAGTCGTGCTCACACCATTCCAGCCCGTGGGCTTCAGCTGTTCTCATCAAGACGCGCCCTCAATTCCCAGCTACGCCAACTGCCGCTTTGGGCGGGGGAGGGGGGCGTCTGACAAGAGATGGGGTCCTGGCAAGTGGGGAACAGTCCTCATCCCTGCCGCCACATGGGTGCTCCTCCGGGGCGAAGCCCTGCCACGCTCATCTGCGCATTTCCGGAACCTTCCAGCCATGGGGCGCGCACAGGTGTGCCCTAACGACGGCGTTTGGAATTTCCGCAGGTGGATAGGCTCGCAAAGGGGAATGGCGGTATCTACACACGCGCAGCCCACAGTAATTGTGGTCTGGGCTGCAGAACCGTCCTCGGAAGATCCCAGATGATGTGCATTTCAAAAAGTAGTATTCGGGAAAATCTAAATACTTGAAAAGAAGGAAAGGTTAAAACAGAAGAGCAATGATATATCTTGTGCCAAACTCTTCCCGAGGGTCTGCCCACCTCGCTGAACCTCTGCTCCATCGTCCGTGGAATAGGGTGATACTAACAACTTCCTTTTCTGTCCTGGGACCCGGTGAAATGACACCCGCAAAACCAGTGTGCAGAGTGCCACAGTGAGCTGCGCGGTGCCAGACAAAAAGCAGACTTTGTTTCCACGCAGTTGTAGCTAAAAGCACCCTGTATGGACTGAACCAGTCCTGCTGGACTCTGGGGACCAGGAATTAGAGGAATGGGGGGGTTCCACTGGAGGCTGGACGGCTTTTCTTTTTTTAACTGGTGGCCCTATTTCTCACAGCAAATAGGCACATGGAGGTGACATTGACCCCAAGAAGACATTGGCTGAAATCAAGATGAAATATGGGTTATAAACTAGGTTCCCAGAGACCCTAAAAAGGCACCAGCTAGACTAATAACGGGAATCATTCGGGAAGACCTGGCAGCCAAAAACACAGGAGGGAGGGCACTGGCAAGTCCGGCAAGTCGGCTCCGAGTCCAGACGGCTGGCGTCAGCCTGCAGTGCCACGCTGAGGGACTTCAGGCAGCTAGGAGCTCTCTATCTTATTTTTTAAAAGAGTTTATGTATTTATTTGTAGAGACAGGGGAAGGGAGGGAGAAAGAGAGGGAGAGAAATACCAGTGTGTGGTTGCCTCTTGCACACCCCCAACTGGAGTCCTGGCCCACAACCCAGGCATGTGCCCTGACTGGAAATTGAACCAGCGACCCTTTGGTTCGCAGGCCAGTACTCAACCCACTGAGCCACACCACCCAGGGCTCTTTATTTATTTATTTATTTTTTTGTTTAAACAAACAATCCTAGGATTGGTCAGGGGAGGCTGCTTGGGCAGAGGACAGAGGGACACTGGTGTGATGGACTATGGCCGATGGAAGCACAGTCCCCACCCAACCAGCGTCTCCAGCCTCCGTCCTGCTCTTGGTGACATCACCAAAGGAAAGTCGGTGAGAGAGCCGAGTTGCCGCTATTTCTACGACTCACTACAAAATCCTTTGTCTCTTGTGCCCGGTAACAATCTACAAAAGCACTAGGTCTCGGAACCTCCCAAACTGGAAAGTCCCAAGACAAATCTGTCATTGAATAATATCTCATAGGCAAAGAAAAACGAGCCGCCTGACGCAAGAGACAAATGAACCCCCGTCCGTGAGGGTGGTATTCTTCGTTGAAAGACTAGATCGTGGGCCTCCAGGGTCGTTTCTCAAGACTCCAGGCCTCCTCTGTAGGTTGGGATGTCTCATCCAGACTCAGATCTCTAACCTCCTGCCATGCAGGAACACGTCAGCCCCAAGGTGGCTGGGACAATTTAAACTCACACGTCCAAAACAACACTCTGTCTTATTTTTCGCTCCCAGGATACTCAAGGCCGCTTTGCTGCCTGTCTTCCCTAGTCATTCAATAAATGTTTCTTTGGCGTCTTTCTCTGAGCCGCGTTATTCTAGACGCTGGGCCACACAAGGAACCATGCAGAGACGCGCCTGCTCGGTGGACTAGGCGATCGGGTCCCACAGCGGCTGGCGGCCCCAGTGGTGGACAGTGTGAGCTGTGGGACACGGTGGCCCTTCTCATGGACTTAGCTTCTCAAAAGCAAGATGGGACATAAATACGTGTACGATAAATCGGAAAAAAAAAAAAAGCCTTTTCAGATGGTAAGTCTGAAGCAGAAAGTAAAGCCGTATCCATCGGGAAACAGATGCCGGAGATAAATGACGTGGTAGTGAGTGAGCAGCCCTGGGCCAGGTTCAGTGGGAAGGCCAGGCAAGGGAAGGCATCTCTGAGGAAATGACATGCGTGGGGGTCCAGGTCCAACAAGGAGCCGGCCACGTGACTGAGGATCAGGGCAGGGCGTGCCGCACACGGAGGTCAAGTGCAATGTCCAGAGGGTGCCGACGGCTGGGTATTCGGAGACAACTAATAAGGAGACAGCGGTGGAAGAGGAGCTCGGAGAGCAGAGACCGCGTCGAGGCAACCTGGAGACTGAAGTGAGAAATCTGGGGGTCAGGGGTGGTCACCAAGCCCTACGTATCCTGGCCCTTAAAAATCCCTCACAGGGTCTTCATCTCAGCTCTCCCAGGAGACCTGCTAGGGGCCCTGCACACCCCAGCCTCTCCCAGAACCCCGTCTTTGAGATTGCCACCCTGAGTAACGTCCCCGCTTAGAAACTGTGGCTCAGCCTCCACCGTCTGCTGGTTCAGGGATCAAACCAGAGCAGCACGCCTACCTTGTCGACACGGTCCCATCTCAGGCACACCCCTTACTTTCAGGTCCACTGAACTCCTCGCTTTACAGGAAACCTTCTTTACGTGCCTTTCTTTACACATAGGGCCGGGCAAAAGCTGGTTGTTTGTATGGGAAATCACAAACGCCGCGCTCCTTGTACTCACCACCGTGAACCTGCTCTGCCCCACCCTATGTGCTCTTCCGCCTCCTTCCAGGGCTATTCTCCACCTGGCTCAAGTCAGTCATCCTGTAAGATCCATTTCAAATGCCACCTCTTCAGAGAAGCCTCCCCTGGTTTCATCATGCGGAGCTACGCAGGGGCCCAGCATTCTGAGTGCCTGTCTGCGGGAGCCCTTGCCAAGCTGGGCTCGGAGCGTTCTGGGCACAGGGCCAGTGCCCTCGCTCTTGGACGCTCCCGAGAGCAGAGATCGCAGCTTGTGTCTCTATGAACGCCAGGGCCAAGTGGATGCCCAAGCGACACTGAACTTAAGAAAGGCATCGCACGGCCCCCAGAGACGCCAGCAGCAAGGATGGAGGACATGGATCACTTTTTGTGGCGTCTTGGCGTGACCATCCTTGTGGACAGCGGCCACGACTCTTTATATGCTGGCATCCAAGCTGCCCGACTGCCTATTTGGAATCCAAGCAAGGGGGCGGTGCTGCCCCCTCTCTCCTGGCACCTCCCGCGCCACCGAGTTAAACCGGCCGGCGGCAACGACGCAGAAGAGACGAGATCATCTGTAACCGGCCCTCAGGTCACTGGCTGAGTCAAACTAATGACAAGGTCACGTTCACAGCACACATCCGGTGGACAGATACCACATGACCCAGACGTGCATGGCCGGCTGCTCCCATGGTCAGAAAAAAATAAGCAAGTCCACGGGCAAACATATGATCAGACCCAGGGACGTCCCCACACGGATACTCAAGAAGAATCTAAACAAAGTAGGTAATGAAACGAAGACTATTAACTTACAGTCTCCCATTCCCATATTTTTCTTTTTTTTTATAGCCTACATAAAACAACCTCTGGAACCGAGTGAATGCTTGTTGGCGAGTGATGATTGTTTAGATTATAATAATAGTCAATACTTACTTAGTAAGAGCCTGGGCAGAAAGATAAAAATATGTGATGAGTGAACTCAGTATGTTTTGATGTAATCGGGCAGGAGAGAGACGACGCAGGGTCTTAGATTTGAATGGGACCCCGGCGAGGATCTGGCCAAACCCCCTCTGCTCAGAGATGGGAAAACTGAGGCTCAGACTGAGAAAGGGATGGCTTCCTGGTCACTCAGCAAGATAAAGACCAGGCACATGCCCACAGGAGAGGCCAGTACAAGGTGGACAGGGCAGAGGGCCACGGCAGGTGTGGATCAGCCCCACGAGAACAGGCCCGGAAGGGGGAGAGGTGTATTCCTCCCAGAGCCAGGAAAAGGCTCCGGGAGGGGCACGCATGTGAACGGGGCCCCGCCATGTGGGCAGGATTGGGAGGAGCAGGGTTCCCGGCAGGGGGACCGGTGAGGCAGAGCACGGGAGAGGCTGAGAGCAGGATGCTTTGGGGGGTTCCAGAGGTGAGCCATGTGTGACCTGGCCGGATGGGTTTAACGCAGAGAAGCGTGCCCCAGTTTCCATCCTGCCAAACAGACCTTCATTCTAACCAACTCCATCTCCCACTCGGGCTTCGGAAATGTGTCCATTTTTGGCTATTCTAGTCCATTCCTTCTCTTCTAGCCCACGTGATCCTTTAAAACATGTGTTAGATCACACCATTCTCCTGGCCAAATCCAAATTGTTTTCTCACCGTGCTTAGAATAAAATCCCGATGCCGGTTCGCTGCCTACAATACTCCGTGTAACAGGACGTCTCCACGCCTGGGCTGCGCTCGTGCAATTGTCTGCCCACTCGTTGCATTCCAGCCCCTCCAAGCCTCCGTTCTGCTCCTCGGAGAGCAAAGCTCTTTCTCGCCACCAGGCCTTTGCACATGCTCCTTCCTCTGTCACCTGGCTGACTCCTTCAGAGTTCAGCTCGAACATCACCTGCTCAGTGACGTCCTCCTGCCATTTCCGTGTCTCCAGCTTCTGCTTTCTTACCTGCCAGTCGCTCTGGGCCACATCACTCTGTTCTGTTTTATTCTTGCACCTCATCAGGCTGTCGCTTGAGCCCATTTTCCGTCTCAGGAGGGAGGGTTACTCAGTGAGCAGTCCTGGGGCCATGAGTTGTCCCCCTGGACGTATGAAGACAGGTGTAAAGAGAAATGCCACCCAGCAGCCACACACCTCAACGAGAACGAAATCTAGACCATAAGATGGAATAAAAAACAAATCGCCAAAGACATACAAAATAATCCTCATTTATAAAATGTACCCGGAAGGAAAGCTAAAAATGATATTGTTTAGAAATGCAGTTATTTGTGGTAGAGCTATGAAGAAATACAGTATTTTTTAACGTCAGAAGAAATAAAACAGCGTGGCGGATTGTCGTCCTGACGGCGTGAAAGGAAGGCAGAGGGCAGGGCAGAGGTGACGCGGGGGCAGCCGGTGGGCGGTTGCCGATGCTGGCGATGGGTCCGAGCGTGGTCATTACCTGTTCTCTCCACGCTGGTGCGGGTTCGAAATGCCCCCCCCCTTTAAAACGGCCTGTTTACTGATATACAAGAGCGTGTGCACGTTTTGGTCAGTTTTGTGGGAGCAGGGAGGCAGGGGGAGGAGATGGGAGGGACCCGAATAACCCTACTGGCAATGTTCTAGTTCTAGTTCTTGAGTGGCGTGTGCGTGGCGTGTGCTTGGTGTTTATTCTTCTTATGCTTAACCGCCTAAACCCGTGATACGTGTCTGGTGTATGTAATGTCTACTTTATTATAAAAATACGAGAAGAAAAAAGAGGAAAGGGACGAAGCAAGAGCGAGAGATGATTGGGCCCAGCCGTCTACTCCCAGACTTTGAACAGCTGTAGGTTCCCCCGCCCCCATTCTACAGAGAAGAAAACTAGGTCTCAAAATAGCTCCACACCTAAAGGGAAAACGGGACCCGGTGGGAGGTGAGGAAGTGCACGGAGCGGTGGGTGCCAGAGGGCCAGCGCCGCGGCGCAGGGCGTGAGTCGGCTCAGGAGGCGGTCATTTGAGACAGTGACTACAGCCACAGCGACCACGGCTATTGGGGCAGATGGCAACTGCAACCTCGCAGGCGGGTGCCACCCCCCACGGGGTCAGCTCCGTTCTGCTGGTTCTCTGGATGTGCACCAGAGTCCTGCAGCCTGCCGGTGAGCCTCTGAGCATGCCCAGAGGGGCTGAGCCAGCAGGTGGGAGAGCCCAGCTAATTTGCCCCTTGCTGAAGCCAAGTCCTGCCCACAGCGAGTTACTGGCTTTGCTTACAGAGGAGTCTCCACAGGAGCGCGATTACCTTCCAAATACCCTGCTCCTCTTCCTGCCACCCCAGAAACACCCTCTGCTCACTGGGGCCTGTGGGCGCACAGATAGCCTCAGCTCCCGCATCCTTCCGCTCCCTCCGGTTTTCAATTGCGCTCACAAGGGCCCACCCCGACGGCTTGAAGCATCTCATCGGCCGTCACAGAGGCAAAGGAACTCCAGCCTGCGGCCACAATTCAGCCTCCTCTCTTCCCCATTGTGCCCGGCCATGGCCGCGGGCTCGGAGCCGTCGGGGGTCTCGCATGTCTCGTACGTGCCGCAGAGTGGAGGAACAATGGGACAAATTATGAACAAGCTCGGAGCCCAGCCTGTGGAATTCTTCCCTTTGTGAGCCTCCGTCACGTGTCAGCTGGGCTGCTGCGGGGGCCTCGGGGGGTTGGGGGACATCCCAGCGGCAGGCGGCCAGCCCAGTGCTGACACACTTCCCACACTCGGGGGCTCTGTCCTTCTTGGCTTGCACAGTCGCCACCCCCATGTCTATCTGGAGAAGACTTGCTCTTTGATAGTAGAACAAATCGAAGAAATTGGCCCATTCTTCTTTAAATTAGCAATACACCCGCACACCGTGTTCTCTCTAAATAGCAGAGTCCGTGCTGGTGCATTTGGGCAACTAATGCCATGCCGCTTCGGTGGTACCTGGAACACAGGCCTGGGACACGTGTCTTGGGCTTTTTCCTGTAGCCGGTAGGGGTGTCTCAGGGAACCGTGCATCCGGAAGGGACGGAACTGAGCGCGCAGGGCAGAGGCCGAGGGGAACCCCCACAGCGCATGTTCTCCACGCCTCCGTTCATGGGTGGCTACTGAGCAAGGTCAATGGGTCCCCTGCCCACTGTTTGACAAGGGGAGAGGACGTAAGTTCCTGTCCTCAAGTGTCTCACCTCTGGGGGACCACGCCACGCACCTGGGGAAGAAGGCAGCAGTCACTCGAGGCCGATGATGGTGATTCAATTCCCAGAGGAGGCAGGGACCACCAAAATGCTCGGCAGTGGGAGAGGGTTAGGGTTATGCGAAATACAAAATGGGAAGCAACAGCAACAAGAAAGAAACAAAAGCCCAGGGACACAGACCACAGCATGGGGGGTACCAGAGGGACGAGGGTGGGGGCAGTAAAGGGGAGAGCAGGTCAAACACAGGGTGACAGAAAATAACTTGACTTTGGGTGGTGGGTACACAGTGCAATAGACAGATGATGTGTCACAGAACCGTACACTTGAACCCTGTATTGTCTTATCAACCAGTGTCACCCCAATACATTTAATTTAAAAATGTGTGTCTTCCGTGATTGCAGATGGCTCCTTCCCCCACCCCAAACTGGGATTGCTTTGATGTCTTGCAGGCTGAGACTCGAAATTCACATAGGCAGCAGCCTCCCCAGGGGAAGAAGGAGGCCTAGAAGCATATATATCCTGTCGCCACCCATTTGTCAGGGACGTCCCTCCCACCCTGCACATTCCAGGGGAGATTAGTCATCCTCCCCAGAAGAGGAGGCCCAACTCAGAAGGAAACTTCCCAGCTGATCTGCAAACCCCGCAAGTGAAGCCAGGGCCCCTCCTCACGGGCCAGGTTGCCCAGAGCAAGAAGTCTGAACCACACCTTAGAAGTCACCACCGGCAGGAAACCTTGCCATCTGAACCTCTGGGTTCCCTCTGATCCTGTTCCCTTGGCAGAGGCAAAGCTGACTTTTCTGTTCAGCTGGAAATGATGGGGTGCGTAACTTTCCATCTCTCCGTCGCTCCCCCATGGAGGCTTTCACACGGAACTTTGTTTCCCAGACAAGCGGAGGAGAAATCATCAGCCTCCTCAAGGTACCGAGGGTCCCTCCTCCAACACCGGCCGCCATGCTTTTGTGTTCGCTTGAGGTCTTGGATGGTACCTGGCGGACGGCACTAGGCAAGGACATCGGCTAGTCTCAGTCTTGAAAGAAAATATAGTGAACACCTTGTTCCTTTCCACGGCTCCAAAGCCACTGTCACTGGGAGACACTGGTGTTTTTTTTTTTAAAGGCTACAATTCACATGCAAGCCAGAGGCGGGTTTTCATAATAAAATGCTGAGCTGCTCTGATCGGGAGCTGTAAGGAGGTGTGAAACAGTCCCTCGGATACAGACAGATGTTTGTGTAAGCATCCCTTCTGTGTTGCCAGTGCCGAATAATAACATATCAAAGCCCCAACTTACCTCATCTGCCTGGTACAGCCAAGGCATAAATAAAGGCGAACAATGGAATTACTATTACTCACTCTCCCAGCGCCCGCGACATCACTGTATCCTTTATAATTGCTGGCAAGAAGATTAATGTTTTGTTAAATATCAGAGCAAGGTCACAAGGGGGCTTGAAGGCCTGTCTAAACATCTAGTCTTTAAGCTCCTTCTCTCTCACTTGCTCTTTTTTGAGGAAATGAACTTGTAGTGCTTCCTCTAATTATGGTGATTTTGGCTTTTGAAGCAGGCCTACATCATCACCTTGCTCCAAACACACACACACACACACACACACACACACACACACACACACACACACACACACCTTCCCCGCAATGATATTTGGGGACGGGCTTGATTTAGCTCCGGCCTATGAGCAATGTTATTAGGAGGTGACCTCGCCCTTTCAACCAACGTGGATGATTCATGGCCCGTCACTGTGGCCTGATGCAAGGGGCTTGTGCTAAGAGAGTGACTTTATTGGGGTCCTCAGGGGGTTCCCTACTAAAGACCGCTACCACCGCTCTCGGCACTTCTGTTTTGTTTAGCCTGTGCAGATGTTCCCCACAGCAAACAGTTCATGACCCAGAAAGAACAAAATATTTTGGCTTTCCCCAGCTTTCAGCACCTGTTCAAACCAAAGGGTCTCTGGGCTCCGTGCACACACGTCCGAAGGCCCAGCCAGCAACGGGGCTAGGGCCAACCTTGCCACTCGATGGCAAAGCCACGCTCTTGGATGCCGTGACCTTGAACTCCCAGAAGGGTCAAGGGGCACCAACGGCAGATCCCACAGAAGGCCCTATCACCTTCTGGCAGAGTCCCCCATACAATACACCCATCGGCTTGTCTCCGCCACGTCAGAAATGCACGGCCAGCCCACGTCCATCCCTGCATCCCTTCGTCTGCATTTCTCCGAGTGGGCAATGCCATGGTTCTGGGAGGGCACCCGACTGTGTCATCTGCACCCTGGGCAACTGTGGCAGGCTTGCGGTGGCCTTTAACTGTCTTGTGGACCACATGGTTTGAAAAACGGCACTCTGGGGGTGGCGGGGACCGACGACAGCACCTCAAGGGCTTGGGATCAACAAGAAGGTCCAAGAGAGACTCTGGCTCAGGTTGCCGCGGGGAGCCCCTGGGCTCCAGAAGCATCTGATAGGAAGAGAGCCTGTGGGTGCCACTGAGGGTGCAGGGGCCGCCTCCCCACGGGCCTGTTAGCGCGCTGCTCCATGTACTCTGCCTGGGCAGAGGGCTTCTAAGTGTTCGACCCCACTTTTACGGAGGGTTTCTTCTTCTTCCTTTGTTTTTCTTCCTTGCAGCTCAAGGAGGAATTGAGAAGCCAAAGAGGCAACTTGGAGTGAGGGCGGGTGTAGGGTGCAATTAGATGTGAAAGGAGGGACGTCCTGACTTCGGGGACCTGCCTGAGCTTCACGAATCTCAGTGACGGTCACAGTAGTAGAGCCACAGTTACCACGTGCCTTCCAGCCTCAGCACAAAAGAAAATGATGATGCACCAACTAATAAAGATGTCCGTGCGCCATGTACACCGGAGACCCACGACAGACATGCATTGAATCAGGAGGTGGCTGGCTGGCTGATTGGCTAGGTGGATGGATGGACACGTGGATGGATGGATGACCATAGAGATTCAACATAAGGTACGCTAGATAAGCCATCACTCAGCTATACCAGGATTTGACAAACCGTAGTCCAAGTTCTACTGGTCACCAGTACGGTTTCACTGGGCACAGTCCTGATCATTCATTTCTACACCGTCTGCTCGCACGACACAAAGCAGACCTGAAGAGTCGCTACAGAGGCAATGCGGCCTGCAAATCTAAGTTACTTACTATCCAGCCCTCCGTAGAATAGGTTCACCCACCCCTGAGCCGCACAATTACTTAGTTTTTATGTGGTTCCTCCTCTCTCTTTTCCATTGTTGTACTGGCAGAACAAAATCTATGGAGAGTAAAACCACATACACCTTTTTAACTCACGTAAGCTCCAGTACCCGTGGCGGGCAGAAATAACCAAATAGGCTTCTCCCCACCCCCTTGTTTTGGTAGAACAAGGCCAGTCAACCGAGCCACCCACTTCATCTCGGGTTCAGCTGAAGAATCAGTGATCTCTTTCAAGGAAGGACAGAAAAAATCATCAAATCACCACCACCAACGATAAAACAATGTGGTGGAAGCCTCTGAGCGTCTGTTCACAAAACGAGGCCTTCTGCACTTTCGCTGGAATTCAACAGGATTTTTCAAAGGCAAATTTTGACTCTGGGACTCATTTATTTTTTACCTTATTTCATTTACTGTAGAACATAAGAAGCTATCCTTCTGACACCTAGGAATCTTGTGTATGGGGCCCTGAAGTTCTGCGTGAAACTCTTGTCCACTCAGTGTGCACACTTGCAGAGGTTACTTGACGTTCCTGAAACTCAGCTTCTTTTTCTGCAGAATGGAGAGAGTCCTAAGGAAGCGTTGCTGAAGGCGGGGAGCGGGTGCACTCCTACGTCAGCCTGGCTGAAGAAAGAGTGCGCGGAAGGCCCTCACGCGGGCGATCCCCCTGTCGTTGGTCCATGCCCCCCTCCACTCCAGGCCCGCCCCACCCCTAGTGAAAAGCCACCTCTTGGATCTGGGGGCACTCACTGGTAGAGCCGTCCCCCCTTGAGAGGACAGACCCAAGAAAGAGGCGTGTTCAGGACATTCTGAGGTTGCTGGGCACCCTGAGTACCATTTAGAAGAGGGGCTGTGAGTTCCAGGCAGAGATACACCCTTGTCTCAGAGACTTCGAGCCCCGGGCTTTGGCCCAGTCAGCAAAGAGCCAGAGCAGAGCTCGTGAACATGCACACTCACACACACTCGTGCACACACTCATGCATGCATTCATACATGTACATACTCATGCACACACTCACACATGCACACAGGGTCCTGGGAAGGGGTCCCTCTTGCCTGGATCTAAGGTTGGGTCTGGGGGCTCGGTTAAGTGAAGTGATGGCTTAGAACCGGATGGCCCCTGGTAAAAACTCAGTATGTTCCTATCATGTTTCATGTCAGTTTCAGCACGGCGTCTAGCTGGGTGAGGTCCCACGTCCTCTGAGCTGGAAACCTACTAACAGATGACAAGGAAGAAACTTTATTTGACTTGGAGTGGAAATAAAGCTAGCCCATCTCTTCAAAGAGAGTGCGGGGGGATGGAGGGATGGGAAGGCAGGCCCCGGGACCAGAGGGCTCGAGTTCCCAGCGGCCATCGTACTCTGGACTCATAAGGTCAAACTTTACAGCCTCGTTACCGCCACGCTTGATAATCCCTGTCAAAGATAGGCTATTTCATTTCCCCATTCAATGAAAAGAAAAAGGCTTCAGTGTTTTTCTTAGAATGATGGCTACAAAAGAACAGTGTGTGACATAAGAATTAAAAGGGAAAAATATCCTTCTGAACAGACATCACAGACACAGAACTGCCTACTGAAATTAAGTTAGCAAAATGTAAGGTCCTCACATTGCCAGGAAAGGAGTACTGGGAAAGGAAGTGGAAATGTGGATTTGAAGGCACTTTACACATAGAACCATCTGGGGCTGAGACTAGGGGAAGCCAAAGAGCTGGTCAGCCTGCAGATTTTAGGAGACGCTGCCCTCGGGGTTGTGTTGGGGTGGGGTCAGCACCTGAAAGGGGGCTCCCCCTTAAATGTAAGCCCCTGGATCCTTGTCTCCCTCTAATTCGGAAACCAAGGCATGTTGTGGGTTACTGGAGACCTTTACACTTGACACTTAGACTGTAATGTTATGTCTTAATTTTACCTAAAAAAAAAATATGGAGGTGGACTATGACATTGGGATCAATTCTCTGATAAACTAGCTGACAAATCAACACAGAGACAAGCTCCGGCTGACGGGCCCACCCCAGGGTTCGCTGGCTGCTCCCTGGGCTGGAAATCTAAAGACTTCGAACGCCCAGGGCTGTTCCCTATGAGGAGCCACCATTGCAGATGCGCAGGAAGCGTGCCCATCGGGAAGCTCCTTCCGGCTTTCAGCTCAGCTGGGAGGCTCTGCCACTGTGAGCTGGTACCCGAGGGGCCTGGGGAAGGGGCGGGCCAGCCCATGGTGAGTCCCAGACTGTCCCAGCCAGCTGGGGGAGGGAGAGGGGGGAGGAGAGCCCAGGAGCCCACACCGCACCGCAGCGCAGACTCCCTCCTTCTGCCTGGGATATTCATCTCTGTTTCCATAGGTTTTTATTTGCACTTTTCTCCGGCTGTTTTGTGTACCATTGAGAGTTAAAGAAGACATATTGTACGTCCTAAAGAGAAGCAGTAAAAATAATTTAGTTTATTTCTTTCATGTCTGAGTGTATTAATTCTTGCTTACATAAGGAAATACGAAAAAACAAACTGTAAACAAGGAATCATGTGGAATCAGATTACGCATGAATAATGACACAGCTTCTCATCTGAGATGTGGGGAGAAATCTGGTTTTACTGCCAGGGCCTTTAAAAAATGTTTTTCTTTTCCAAAGGAAATTACTCAGAATGTAATAAAAACATGTTTTCTGCTCTAAAAGGATTAATTTACCTTTTGTGTCATGAGGAAATAAATGCAATCAATACCCCAATTCCCCTCTTCTGTGGAGAAAGACAGTCTCCGAGTCGGAATCCCAGGGATGGCCATTTAGCTTTGATTTCCTAACCCAGATGCCGCTTCTCGTACAAGTTCTCTGAGAGACTCTGTCCGGAGCCTCAGAGAGCATCGGTGGAGCTGGGAGCGGAGGTGTCCTTGCTTCCTTCTTCCCACTCTGGACCCTCTTCCTTGTCGTGCATCCCCTTCTTTCCTGTGACCCCTTCCTTCCTCGTTAGCACCCAGAGGCCTAGAAGCACAGAGGCCTCAGCGTGGGGAGAGGGCAAGCTAACCACCGCAAGCTTCAGAGGCGGGGTCCGTTCCACCTCTGACTCCCACGTGGGACCTGGGACTTGTTCTCTTCCCTCCCACTCTTCAGTTTCCCCCTTTGCAAAGGGGGTACGAGAAACAGGGTCTTTCTGATGGGGCAGTTCTAGGAATGAAGGCACGGGAAGTGCCCAGTACCTTGTGGTCCTCGTTTTACGGAAGCCATGGCTTCCTGACTCGCCTGCCACGCCTGCAGACAGGCGTTCTGTTCGGAAGCAACCCTCTCTTCTCATTTCTGTCCTCACCGGTTGCCTGAAGAATATTGGCAAGGGTTGTTCTTATTACTGCTCTTTCCTTTGGTTTTACCTTTATTGAACCCCAGACCCAAGAGTTGGGAGGATCCTCTCCATCCATCTATCTATCCATCCATCCATCTGTCCATCCTCCAATAATTCATCCATCCACCCCTCCATCCTTCCATTCATCCACCCAACAAATATATATCAGTACATATCAAGTTCATCCATCACATACCAAGAACAGACATGTGAACGAAACATACAGCTCCAGCTCTCCTGGTGCTTGACCTTGAGAGCAGGTGGGGAGCCAACCAGCAAGAGCAGAGAGACCCGCTCATCCCAGTTCCACCAAGATCTGCAAAAGTCCCGATTCCTAGAGCTGCATCCCCAGCTCTGGCAAACCCGGGTGGTTGGCCACCCTCGTTACAAACGTGATGAAAGGAAAAGCTACCATGAATGCTTCCAGCTGGGCCCTGACCCCGTCTCAGGTGTCGGACCTGGCTCACCAGGGGAAGCGCCAGTCAATGGGGACCAGGCAGATTGGTCGACAAAGGGATGTCACGCCAAGGGGAAGGCAGGTCAAGTGCACAAGCAGGGACACGGTTGATACAAAGGCCTGGAGGCCGCAGGAACTGGAAGAAACACTTGTGCTTTGTCAGAGGAGCGCTGGGAGGCCTTGGGAGCATCGAAACAAGGGCACTGCGGCGAACAGTTTACGTAGGAAGGCTGTACTCCGGCTGTGCTCGGAGGGGACCCGGCCGGGAGTGGGCACAGAGGCCGCGTAACGAGGCACTCACGGGGAGGGCCCATGGTGGCCTGGGCGTGGGTCAGGAGGTCTTCTGGCACAGGACTGGACGGGACTGGCCCAGGCTGATGGGAAAGGCTGACTCCCGGTTACTGAGAAGAAAACGCCTCCTTTGGCAAGTCTGCGGGAGCCTGTGCGATTCTCTGGGCTGCAGGAAGGGCACGCTCAGGTGATTCCCCCGGGCCCCGCTCTGCCTTGCCAGGTGAGGGGTTGTTCCCACATTTCAAGGACCACAGAGTTATTGAGCTACTATTACGTGTCAGGCACCAGGAGCACATCCACAAAGACAGACAGACAAGACAAGCTATCCATTGCTTCTTTCATTAAAGCATGTTATGTAGAACAACACATTTAAACATGGGATTCCTAGGAATCCCGGCTTTCAGTAGTTTCTCGAAATGTCTCATGACTCAACACAGCCCATAAATGCAGCGACGTGTGGCCAACCGAGTTCAAATCCCACCAGTCCCACTCCATGGCAACGTGACTTTGGGCAACTTCTCGGTCTTCCTGTGCCTCCACTTCCTCGGGGAGTCGTGGGAATCATGGTAACACCTCTTAAGATGGAGGTGAGGATTCAGTGGGACGCTGCATGTGAAGCATTTAGAATCTGCTTGGCCAAGTAGTCAGCACTATAGGGGTGCACATATAATTTAAATTTTTATCAGCTATAATTCGTATGCACGAAACTGCACTCGTTGAAGTTGTCAAGTTGGATGAGAACTGGCGGCCACATGCATATGAGGGGTCAGCTTTGTCACGTCAGGAGCCCACGTGAAATTCACCTTTAGCGCGGCCCTGTCTTCTTTGCAGATTGCGGTGGGGATCTGTGGCCTGAACAGGGCTGGCCACAGAGCGTGTATTCTGTAAACGTCAGCTAGTTTCATTATCGTGATTAGCTCTGAAAATCGCTCGCCAGGGAGTTACCTACAGGCTCACAGCAAAAAGGAAAAGAAAGAAAAAAAGAAAGCTCCAATTTGGGGGAGAAAAAAAACAGCTGAAAGTGTGGTCCAGCTGGGCCGCAGAGGTGAGCGGCTCTGCCTGTCTGATCTGCCTCCTATTTGAGACTAAAGGCCTCTGAACTTGACCCCTTCCTACATTCAGCTGTGCACCCAGAGGGAGACCACCAGAATTCACAGCAGCATCCTGTTCGCTGGTCGGCCAGGGGTCCCCGAGGCCGAAAGCAGTCCCAGAGTCCCAGAGGCAGCCCAGAGAGCTCCCCATCAGGAGAGAAGCCTCCCTTCCCCTGCAGCTTTGATGGAGCAGCCAGACCCCCGCCCCCCCACCTGCAAACTCGAGTTTCATGTTTTGGAAAAGTCTTGCCAAAAAAGCCAGCAGCATCGACTCCCAGGAAAACAAACACGAGAAATATTTTTGTCCAGGCAGGAGCCCTGCGGTGGCTGGCTGCTCTTACAGATAAGATAGCGGCTCACCTTTCATAAATGTCAGGCTTGAAATAAAAAGGACGGGATAATGAGGTCTCATTTCCACGGAAGCTGGAGTGCACCTACTCATTAACCCACAGACCACTCACAGCCGTGCTGTTTAGATGCTTTCGCTGCCATTGTCAGATGCGCGAATTGCTGGGGCTCCAACGATCTGATCTTCTCACCCTCCTCTGCTATTTTTAAAATATTTTAAATGGCCCCGATGAGTCAACATCTGCTCCTTCACTCAGCACACATTTGCATAATACCCACTGTGGGCAAGGCACACGCTGGGGGCTGCGGGGGTTCCCAGGAGGCTGTACTTTGTGGAGAGTCGAGGCCCTGGCTCCCTGCAAGTTGGGATTTGAATTTTGGCCTCGTCACCCAGCACATATACTTAAATGCTGCAAACCTCACTCGACTCAGGTACCCAGGTAAAACAGGCGTAGCACCCCTGTGCATTATAAACTGTTGTTAGCATTAAATGAGATAGTACGAGGAAAGTGCCGAGCAGGCAGCAATGGGGCTCATCATAAGAAAGAAGCAGGCCAAGGAGAAAAAGAAGGAAAAGAACGAGAAGGAAGAGGAGAGGGAAAGGAGGAAGAAGAGGAGATGGTGGAGGTGACCTGGAGGAGGGGGAACACCCAAGGATGGGGGCGGAGGAGAAGGAAAAGCTGAGAGCCCTGTGTCCTGTTGACCTCCAGGGAGGGTGACCAGGACTGGCACCTGTGCACATAACGAGGCTGTCGTTGGTGACGAGTGAGAGACAGAAAAGAATGAGACACCTTAAAGAAGGCCACCAAATCTCACCCTAGAGCAGGCAGGCAGAGTCGGGGGAGGAGAACGGGACGATTACTTGGACAGTCCCTGATGGGTGGACGGACTGAATAGGCAGCGATGGGGAGGGAAAGGCACTTAGAGGTGCAGGGAAAGGCCCGAGCAAAAGCCTGGAGACCGGACCGTCCAGGCTGTGTTTCCGGCATGTGGAGGAGTCACAGCTGGCGGGGCAGGTGGGCTGTGGTGGAGGCTGGGAAGACGTGGTCCCCCTGGGCTATGGAGACCTGGAACTCTTTGTTCTGAAGGCTGCTGGAAGTTCCGAATGAGAAGGGGATTCCAGAGGTGGAATTCCAAAGTGAGAAGTAGTTCCGAGCCATTTCACGGGAGACAGTACAGGGAAGGATGCTCTGCAAAGGGGGCTCCCTGACCATGGACACGACGATGCCCAGCTGGGTGATGGCTTCTGACCCACCACCGCCCAGGCCAGCTCCAGCCACCAAGTCCCCTCAGGGCTTCTGGAAAGAGCTCCCTCACCTTTTCACGACCCGCCAACTCCATGACATCGCAGGATTGCACTAGGTGTCGGGCTTCCTGGGATTTCAGCCTCCTCTCTCCAGCCCTCGGGCTGGGAGGACAGGCCGCCTGTCGCCCCTCATCCCCGCTCTCTCCGGGGCCTCCCCACCCTGGTTCACAACCTGGCCTCACTCAGGGCCACCCCAGACCCCCAGACCAGCTTCAGTGTCCCTGAGCCTCAATGAGGGTGACATTTCTCCCTAAAGGCTTCTCGGACCTTACGTAAAATGTGGGGTACAAATAGGAGAGAAAAATCGACCGAGTGTACTCTGCCACCTCCAAGCCCAAAGGGAAAACGCACGTGTTGAGAAGTTCAGGGTAGAGCTCCACCCATCAACCGCATCCAGGCCTCAAGCCTGGCAAAGCCCTGGAGGCGGTCCTTCCCACGCACCCCACGAGAATGCTTCCCCCGCACCGGACAGTGAAGCTGCCCTTCCTCCGGCCTCTGGGACGGTGTTTGGGCCGCCGGGCACCCGGCTGGGTGACCGTCTCCGCCTTTGTCGGACCCCATTTCCCACCAGCTCGGAGTCTCCCGCCTCCCACCAGGCAGTGCTCAGTTCCACGGGCCCCCCAAGCACCCTCCTCAGAAACATTTTGTTCCAAGGATTTTTTTTTTTAAGCTTGCCATAAAAACACGGAATTATTTTTTTTAATTTGAAATTCATTTCACTCTTCTTTTATAGATCTGTCATTTATACAATGGCTCGAAAACTTTCTAAAATCAGATATAATTTATGAGCCCCTTCTTTTCAGCATAATGTCATTTTGTACATTAAAATGATAATGACTAGCGAGAGCAGATGTGTCTGCCACGGGGGGGTCGGGGAGCCAGGGGAGATGGTGGGTGGGGGGCCGTTCTGGTTCTCCTGAAACAGGTCCCAGCATGCCTGCGCTCAGCCCCCCGAGGGGCTCTCAGGAAAGGAAGAAAAGAACAAGAAAATGTATTTTTTTACATCCATGAAGTGGGAATAACACTGAAAAGCAACTTAGGCCCCTTGCAAGAGAATGAGACCTCGGTAAATAGTTAAGAGTACCATTTTCACAGAGAGATTACAAACTGGGCTTTTTTTCCTTTAAAAAGGGGAAATGTCCCCTGATGTCACCGAAGGCAGCAGTGCCAAGCCAGAGGCTCCTGAGACTTGCTCTGTGGAGTTTTCCAAAATTGCGGACCCCAGGCCCCTTCCCCTCCACCAGTTTAACAGCTGTGGCTTGGGGTCCAGCAACAGGTGTGTGTGTGTATTTGTTTGTTTATTGTTTTTTTAGTGTTTCAGGTGAATCTAGCCTGCGTTGCGGGCCACGGACAGGGGAACAGCCGCCTCCAGAGGACGGTTACAGGCCCGGTCAGCGTGGCCGGCACACCACACGATCATGGGTCAGCCATACAGCCCACGCTTATGTGCTCCTTACTACGGCCTCGCTGCGGCTCCAAACTCTTTCCTCGTATCGGTTCTTCCTAACAGCCTAGGAGGCAGCAATGGTCATTATTATACTTTTTCTCAGATGAAGCAACCGAGGCTTGGAGAGATTAAGTCACTTGCCAGAAGGCACCCAGCCAGTAACTAACTGAGGTGGGATTTGAAGCCAGGCAGCCCGACCTGGGGGCCCGTGCGGCACCGGCTGTGCGTACTGACATCCTCAAGGATCCTTCTGGGTCTAAGCGGTCCAAAGATTAATCAGCTTGATCATCTATGAAACGAGGTACACTGAGCTAGGTGAGTTTAGACTTCTGTGGTCACAGGGTCTCCATTTAAGGAGACGCGGCCACCACCCAGCTCCTGAGTCCGGCAGAGCCCGGTCTCCTGTCCAGGTCACGTCCCCGGCTCCCGGTGCAGACTTCGTTCCTGATCTCACAGTAAAACAAGGTGGAGGAGGAGTTCGCCTCCGAAACATCCACAGGAAATTAAACGGCCTGGTGAAAAGACCTCGGGTCCCAGGTTTAAAATCTTAACCCTGCGTGCTTCCCGGTATCTTCCAGGAGGCAGCTAAAGGGATCTTCCGCGTAACCAAGCCTCTGCTGAGCACCTCCGGTTTACGGAGCCCTGGTCTGCGTGCTGGGAGGGAGAGGAGAGACGTGTGGTCTCTTCTCCGTTGGGGAAAAAGAAAAGCTCTACAACGTGAAGCACGGGAGAGAAGAAAGCTCTCTCCACATCCCACAGCCAGGACCATGGGCACAGGTGCTCCGCAGCCTGGTGCTCTGCCTCTCTCTTCCCAGCTCCTTTCCAGTGGGGGAAAGAGAGGTGTTTAGGGCCATTGAAGGGTGATGTTTATCGGAGGGTGTGGCCTCCGTGTGCGAAGGGCACTGGACCCTGCTCCGCCTTTCCTTCCCAGTGGACCGGGGACAATCTTCCTGCTCTGTCCCTCCACGTGCATGCTGGGGCGTCCTGCTCCGTTTGCAGGTCCCCTTACTGAGCCAGGGTCCAGGAGACAGTCACATGTGCTGCTGGCATTCCGAGGCCAGGGCTCCCAGGTCCACAAGAGAGCCCCTCAGGACCTCCACAGTCTGAACGTACACACTCTCACAATTAAAAACTCGCAGAAACTCGCTGCTTGAGGGCCGCCTCCCAGACGCCCGCTGCTGTACCCTCGCCCCCGTGTGAGTCAGCGAGATGACTCATGGGACTTCACGGTAGGCAGCCTGACCCCAAACGTCCCCTGCGATGGCACCAACACAAACACCGAAACAGCACCATTGTTCCACTCTTTGCCCTGGAAGAAGTCACTTAGCGCTTATTCAGATGGACGGAGGCTAACTCCCAACCAGGGGCAGAGGTCCGGTCTTAGACAGGCAAGTAGGAACGGGGAAGACTCCTTTCTTTTTCCTAAGAAGGAAGACTGATAAGAAGGAGGTAGAGGTGAAGGAAAGAAAGAGGAGGAGGAGGAGGAGGGAAAAGTCAAATAAAGAAAAAAGCGATTTCTTGGCCATCCACCACCTCCTTAAAAACAACATTTTTACAAGCTAAATGCAAGTGAATCAAAGTGAATAGAAACATGTGGATTAAATTCCCCTGAAAACACTCGTGGGCCTAAAGTTTTAAGGGGAAAATGGGCCCAGGGCCAGATGCATTGTGGTTTTGGCCGAGCCCAGGGGAAGGTTCTCTGGCCCGTGTGATTCATGCACCTGCTTGGCCACCACCCTGCCCACCTCCCTCCCACCCTGCGCTCCTGGGAAAGCCGTACCTAGCTTTGGGAGCCAGCACCTCCCTGCCAACCAGTCCAGAATCGTGAGTTTTCATGGCATGGCCCAAGTGCAGGAAGGAGCAGATTTGGCCAGAATGGGCTCTTAACTCTACACTGTGGCTAAAACTCTGAAACCCAGCGCTCACTCACTTCCCTGAGCTTAAAAAAAGATGGACTCTGAGCAAGGAAGGCATAAAGCCCAAGCTCAGCAATAGGCATAGTACCTGGAGGTAGTAGGAGGCTGGGTGCCTGGACCCCTGGGGAGCTGCTTCCCTCCAAAAGGCAGGAGGCAGGTGGCCCCAGAGTGCCTCCCCGCTCAGCCTCCCGTGAGCCTCGGCCTCCCCGCAGGGGCTCGTTGCTGTCCCATCTGGTCAAGAGGACACCGTTTCTCCAGCCTGAGTTCTATGATGCCCACACTCCTCACCCACTCGAGGCTCCGTCTCCCTCCAGAGTGATCCGCTCACAGCACCAGCCCTTGGATCTGGTGCCGAGTGGATTTTTCTCTCACACAATAAAGCCTGGGCTCAGACCTGAGTCTAGTTAACTAAGTTCTTCTGGGATCAGGGAGCAGAGGGCCAGCTTCACACAAAAACCCGGGGGGCTGAGAGATCAAGGAGCGTCTTCTGTGGACGCCCCCACATCTTGCATTGAACTCTTGCATCGATGAAAAGGAAAAGCCTGAAGCTCAGGCTGGTGATCTGTGTGTTTGTGTTTCTTCTAAATAAATTCATCCTGAAGAAAAAGCTGGCATGTGTGGGCGGGCACTGGGACGAGCCCCGCAGGAGCCTCTGGCTGCTTTGATGGACTCCTCGTCTGAGCCTTCTCAAGTGACTGGCACTTGGTACCCGAGGGGTAATCAGCTGGAAAAATCGTTTTAATCGGGTGAGTTAGAGATGTCAGAGCCTCTCTCATGAAGGGGTGGACCAAAATCTTCATGGTTTCAGAAGAGCATGGGGGAAAGAGACAGCTGGGAGAAGTAGGGAGACCCCCTTCATTCCGCACACGCAATTCCCCCAGCAGCATCTTCATGGCTTACAAAGCCCAGAGGAGTTGATTTTAGGACCCAGGTCTGCTGACTCTCTCTCCAGGGCTTTTTGTTCTTGAACCCTTACTTCCTCTACTGAATGGCCCCGGTCAGCCCTTGCATTCCAACTAACCAGGCGCTCAGGCAAGCCCAGGCCGGGGGTGGGGAGACCAGGTCCCACACAAACCCAGTGGCAGCACATCTGAGAGTTGGAGAAAGCCCCCCAAATCCTTCCACTGAGATCAGAGAACTACTTGGTACCCGGTTCCTGCTTTCTGAAGCCTCACCTGATTCTCATCGCCCCTGGGGACAGCAGCCCCTGTCCTGAGTCAGCCAAGAGAGACTGTTCCTCAGACCCCAGTGCCTTGTAGGATTGTTTGTTTCAGGAATGAAGTCCGTGTGTAAACTGCAGCCCATCTGAACTTCCAGCAGCTTATGGCAAGGGACGAGTCCCCTGGCTGGCCAAGGATCAGAGAAAGCCACCGTGAATCCACAGGGACACTCTCTCTGGGGCCGACCCAATGTGCCTTTCCCCGCAGCGGAAGGCAGGGTGAAGAATGAGAAGAATGGAAGGAGACGTGTCCCAGCAAGGCGTCGGGAACGAGAGCTAGCCGACAGGACCACGGGTCCCGGGCACTCTGAAAGCCGCTGCTTTGGCCAATGAGAGAAGCTTCTTTGTCACTCCTGCTCTGGGGTTTGACCCTCAGCTGTGTCCTTGTCCAGCTGACCATTAATCGGTTCCTACAGTTTTAAGGCGAGTTCCTACTGCATCTTCCGCTGCACCAGGGAGAAAACATGTCACACAGACATGTTCAGAGGAGTTCAAGAAGGGGTTAAGGTGGTGACACCATAGGAAGACGCTGAAGTTATCTCCTACCATGAGCAAAAAAAAACCCAACAACAACAACAAAAAAAACGCATGTGCACGGGGAGCAATCGCTCCTGGAGACACCCGAACACTGAATGACCAGCTCCTGACAGCAAACAAGAGAAAGAGATCGAACGGAGAAGCCAGGGAGCCCTGGGCAGCGGTGGGAAGTCTCCAGGCCCCCAGGAGCCTGTGGCACCAAACAGAGACAACCAGGCAGAATCATACTTGCCTGGCCTCCTTGCCGAGAGCTGCTCTGGGCGGCAGGCTGTTGCCCCAGGTACCTGCTCCTGCCCCAGGTGAGGGAAGTGCTTGCTGGAGGGGAGGCAGATGCTTGAAGTGCCTGCCCAGCTCCAAGTGGCTTTGCAAACTACCCAGCACGAGGAGCCTGCAGAGAGGTCGCTCCTACACGGGACACTTTCTGTGCAACAAACCAGAGAGAGGCTGCCAGGCAGGGAAGGGTGGGAGCTGCGGGAACTCCCCAGCTCAGGGGGTCTGTGAGCACCCAGGTCTGTGTCCCCTCCTTCTCCTGAGGGGGGCTCCGCCCAGGGGCTCTGGTGCCCTGGTCCACCTGGAGGGTCCCTGCAGTGTGCTCTGGGACACAGCACCTGAGCCCATTTCAGCCTGAACAGAGAGGGCAGGCAGGATCGCAGGGCATCACCACACGCACCTGCCCCTCCCACCCACAGCGGCTCCGGCTCCACAGCCACAGCCCAGAGCCTCAGGCACCCGCTCACTCCTACCCCCCTGCTGAACCCTCCCGCACACACACATCTTCACAGAGCCAGCTCTGTGTGAGGCCACGTTTCCAAACTGGAAGAGACGGCTCTTTTGTCTAAGTCGCATCGATAGACATGGAAATTCAGGCAAAATGAAAAGGCAGAAGAATATCTCTCAAATGAAGGAACAAGAAAAATCCCCAGGAAAACCCTAAGGAAACAGAAATAAGTAAGTTGCCTGGTAAAGAATTCGGAGAACCGGTCATAAGTAAGGATGCTCACCGAACTTGAGAGCGAAAGAGAAGAACTTGGGAGAACGCCGACAAAGAGAAAGTATGAGAAAGAACCACACAGACCTGAAGAATACAGGAGTGAAATGATGAACTCGTTAGAAGGAATCAGCAATAGATTAGCTCCCGCAGAAAAATGGATCAAGGACCTGGAAGACAGACTAGTAGAAACCAACCAATCAGAACAGCAGAAAGAAAGAAGAATTAAACCCAGGATGGTTTAAGGGCCCCCTAGGGTACCACCAAGGGCTCAGACATTTGTATGACAGGGATCCCAATGGGACGGAAACTTTAAAGAAACAATGACCGAAAGCTTTCCTAAGCTAGGAAACCAAAGAGATACACAGGACCAGGAGTCACAGAGAGCTCCAGACGAGATGAACCCAGAGAGATCCGCACCAAGACCCAGAGCAATTAAAACAGGGTGGTTCCATCCATGCCTTCCTGAGTCGGTCACACGGGCTGCAGCCAGCTTCCCCTCCTCCAAAAAGTTGAGTCAACAAGAGTACCAAGCATGCTATCTAGAAAAAAAAAAAAAATAAGCCCATGGATCTTTCACCTGTACTACAACAGAACCCTCAGAGGGCCCTGCGACAAGGCCCTGCGACAGCAGGATAATTAATCTCCTTTCGATAACTGATCGGAGTTAGTGGAAGCAACGCCGACCGGGGAATGTGGAAAACCGCACTCAACACCAGGTGCTGCTCAGCCCTGGGCAAGTCCCGACCTCTCAGGGCTCCAGTTTCCCCATCTGTAAAGTCAGATTGGGGACTTGGCTCGTCCTTTTCCAAGCGTGCTTCCTGGGGCCCCAGGGCGGTTGGAAGGAACTGGAGCAGATGGGGGGGCGCAGGCTCCGTACAGGTGCGGGACAGCTCAGCTCTGGGCTAGTCTGTGTTACATACCGAGCTTCTGCCCAGGCTTTTCATTGAAGAGCTTTATTGCTTAAAATATTTTAGAAAATAAAATAAAATTCGAAACCACTAAACTTGGTGGCTTCCAGAGTGAATTCTCAAAAAAAAAAAAAAAAAATGGGAAAGGAAAAATAATGGTTCTTAGGTCTATGCTCAGATGCCACACACACAGAAGTGTACAGAGCTGAGGGATGCTGGGGTCCGGTCATCAGGGCGTTCAGTCCTTGAACAGTGCCCGGCACCATGTCTACATCCTACCTCATTAGTCGCTTAAAAATATCAACCCTATAATACACAAAACTGTAATTGGGGTTAATAGTCATTAATCCAAGCTCCAGAGGATATCTTGTTATAAAAGCAGATTCTCTGTCCTGTCCCCGAAGATTCTGTTTCAGAATCAGGGTTGAGACGGGGGGGCGCGGGCTTGGAACCTGCCCTCTGAGAAGGCTCCCCGCCTAAGTAGATCCCACTCTGAGAAACACCGCCTGTGTCAGGTTGGGGCTCCCAGAGGCAGAGCCTGGGATCAGGTTTGGGTGTAAGGGATTGATGAAGGAATTGTGATCAGTAGAAACTGTCAAGAGAAAGAACGGGGACTGGGCGGGAAAAAACATGAACTAGCGTATTTCGCCAGGTGAAGTCCAGCTTCAGTCTGATGCTGCAGAGAGATGCCTGGGTGTGCAGCATCCCTACAGGGACCAAGGGATCCGAACTTTCACACGCTTGCCCCACTGGGTCACTGGCTAAGGGCCGGCCCCCAGGGGATGCCAATACCCAGGTGTCACCGGTCCTCTGCATTTGGGGTTGAAACAGCTTCACAGCCTGAGGGCGCCTGTCCCGAGAGAGCACCTGGGTAGAGGAGGCCAGGTGAGATACACCACACATTGCAGCCTATCAAGTAGGTGAGGCACAGGAGGCCAGGTGTAAAGGCACATTAGGTCCAGGACACTCCGCTGCTGAAAACCCAGGGCCGACAAACGTGAAACAGACAGGAAAGCCCAGGGAGGTTGGTGATGAGCGTGGCTGGATGAATAAGGAATCCCCAAGAGGGAAATGCCTCTGAACTCACGCTTCAGTGGTCTCACCGAAAGTCAAAGGTCCGTCACGTATGACACCGAGGTCCCGGAAGACTGTTTTCTATCTCATTGGCGTTAAATTTCTTTCTGACACTCTTGGTGGGGGAGAGGGGTGCAGCTGGATGGAATCACCTCCCCTTTCACGGCCACTTTCCATCGGCAGCGGTCAGCGAGCCCCCTCCATCCATCTCAGCCCTTCTCCTTCTAGGCACTTCTCTGTTTCAACATTTCCGGTGGCTACACACGCCCTTCTTGTCTCTGGGACCGGCCATAAATTCCTTGAGGGTAAAGACCATGCCTGAACACCAACGCATCCCGTACCTACAGGAAAGTATCTTCACAGACTCTGAGCCGGTAACAGAGGTTTGCGGGTTGTCTAAACCATTCACAGCCCACAGCTTTACTTTCATAGTTCGGTGCAAGCAAACTTCTCCTCACCTTTCTATTGGATTCCTGGGGTTAATCGACCAAGAAATCCCTCAGGTGATTAATCCTAAATCCTTAGGTAATTAATCAACCAACTCTTTACTGAGCATCTAGTCTGTACCCATCCTGACACTGGGAAGCTTACAAAGTGGTATAAAATGCAATTCAAGCACTTGGGCTGTTCAATTGTTTGGGAGAAACGATGTTTTATGCGTATGAATTGAGAGAAAGGGTGATACAACAATCCAATGAAGTCTTACGTTACCCAAGCCACTGCACACAACCCAAACGGCAGAGAATGCCTGAAAAGTTCATGGTGAAGTACGGGCCTCAAAAGTAAAAGCAGTTAGAGTAGGTCTCGTGCCATGCCAGCCCCCATCAGTTACTCGCAGTGACGGAGAGGATCACCTCAAAAAGTCCTGGGCCAAATCTGAGCCGCGTCAGTGTCCAACGTGATAGCAATGTCTGTCAGGGTAGGAATGACAAGAGGTTGCCTAGTAAAGCAGATTTCACACTCCTGCAAGCGACGCTCACTTCTTGGGCAAGAATAAGTTGGCAGAGGAGAGCTTCCGGAATGCAGCAGCCAAAGGCAAATCCAATGCCATTTTTTTTTTTAAATTACATTTCCTAGGAGCAAGCTGTCTCTTCCCAAATGCAGCATTCACCTCACTCCTGCAGCCCAGTTCCCTGCGTCTTTTCCTTTCCAAACAAATTCGCTGAATCGGATCTCCTCCTGGCGGGTACATGTGCCTAAATCTACCCTGGACAGGGAGAACTTGCAGACAAATAGGAAAGAAAAGGGGACACTGATCTGAGTTCAAGGTCAGCGGAGAAATGCAGGTGGAGGAGTCCCATCGTTCACCAGGAAGACGGTGAGACCGAAGTGCTCTCTGTACATCACTGGGTAACGTGGGTTTAGGGAATGAAGCCTGTCATCCCCAGGCTTGGCTGTCTTCCGGTTGGGCGGACCCTTGAAAGGTAAGGTAAGAAGGGTGAAGTGTAGGAAAAAGACACTGAAGTCGCCAACAAAGAAGACTTGGGTTCTAGTGCTAGGTCTAGCACTTTCCTGTGTGAAGCCTTGGTCATCACTCAAGTCAAGCTGCCTCCCCTGAAAGGCAGCAGCAGGGTCTACTGCTTGGGGCTAACATCCTTTACCCCCTTTCTCGCGAGAGTGCCCTGAACATATTATATTCTGGGTCGCCGCCCTCCTTCGGTGTCAGGCAATTGGAGGGAGAAGGACCACCCCTACTTCCAGCACCGAGGAAAGGCCTGTGAATGGGTTAAGCCCATTCTTTTGACGATTAAAAGCTGGGTACAAACAGAGATGTGCTGGTAAATGTTTAACGGCCGGCTCTGTGAATAACCAAAGCGTTGATTCGTAGCCATCGATGGTCTCTGTGGTACAAATGCGCCCACTGTAGCTAACAACAAGATGTCCCTGAACTTGGAGCTGGGATGAGAGTCACACCATGTGAGTGCCACTATCCAACAAAAGTAAAAGTCGCACTGGGTAAGCAAGGGCAGGAAGACTTCTCTGCTTGGCTTGGTTTCACGAGGACTGAAGCTCGGGACCAGCAGGACCATTGGCTGCAAAGAGCCTCCCCAGATCTGGAGCTCGTGAACCTCCTCGAAGAAAGTAAGAGGCACCTGGGTCATGGCACCTGAGCCTTGGATCATTTCACATCTAAAGCCATTTCTACCTACAAATTCACACTTTTTGCCCAAGCCATTCTGAATGAGGTTTTATGTCACTTAAAAACAAATGAAAGCTAATGATACACTACATGTGTCACATGGGTGACCTTGTAGTGGCCCCCTAACTGACCCCTGGAGGAGCCTGGGTACACGCATGTGTAGGCACAGGTTCATCCCGCTAGTCCAAAGCCACTTTGAATTTTCTATCAGTTGAGGTTGGTGTCTCTCAGAAACAAGAGGATGTTCACCAATACGTGAGGCCTTAGGCTTATGGATTCCCAAATCCCATTTTTCACACCCAAAGAGAATATCTATCAGATCAGACATTGCATCATTCCTAACCGCCACAATAATGTTGTAAATTAAAGACCACACAACCTCTGTGCCGTACAGCAATAAACTTTTATTGAGCCCGCAAGTCCTCAGGATTGCGTTGGTCTGGATCGGGCTTGGCTGATCTTGGGCAGGCTCACTCACATGTCCGCTGGTGGCCGGCGTTGGCTGCATCTAAAGAAACGTCTCTGAGGAGATGCATAGGGTGCATCCAGTCTATTTCCTGTGCCTCTCATCACCCATCACAAACACATATGGTCACGAGGCCGCAGGAAAAGGTAAAGGGTAACAAGTCCAATTGCACAGGTGTCATTCAAGCCTCTGTGCGCACCACAGTCACTAACATCCCATTGGCCAAAGCAAGTCAGATGGCAGACTCCAGACGGAGAGGGGGAGAGCGTGACAAAGTCACAGGGCAAATGGTGGGGGTGGAGCACTGGGCCCCTGATGCAGTCACCCTACCGTGAGGGTTATAACAACCTGTAATTAAAAAGGCAGGGAAAGGACCGGTAGATACAGTCACGTGATCCACCAGACACCCTTCTACAGCTCTCCGCCAGCCTTGAGCACCGATAGGAGGAGGGGCTATATTAGTTTTTAAAGTGAGCCTGCTGTGCAGCCGGCGTGTCCCAAGGCCGCCCGGCTCCATTCGGAATAAAGCCTTGGGCAGCAGTAGGTCCTGCTCGGATGCCTCGGACCATCTGCCAACAAAAACAGAAAAAAAATTAATTATGAATGGTGTCTTCCCATGCTAATCATTTATTGTAAAGGATTTCTCCAGCTTATTTCTAATAGCTGTTGCCTAAGGGTGCGCGCTGTATAAATTGTCTGATTACAGGGTACCCAGCGCTTCCTAATAGGCCTCAGCTGATTAGGAGAAGGGACAGGAATTAAAGAGGCCATTTCCCTTTAGGTATGCAAATACCTCCCAGAACAAAAGACAAAGATATGATAGAGCATGATGAAACACACCCTCTCTTCTTTTTACCTTAAATTATGTACCAGGCGAGGAGCAAGCTTCGTTGCATGTGTCAGCGGAGATGTGAACGGTCCGTCTAGTAATTGAAACAATGCCAGGGCCAGGAAAGCACGTTGGATGTGGAGCTGAGCGGGCTCCCGGCAGCCCCGCGCCGTAAGCGGTGCGGTGTGCTCGGCTCTCGGGGTAAAGGGTCACTGCCGACCTCCGGGTAATTAGACTCAGCCTCGTTGAGCTAAATTTGTTGTATCGCATTGGTCTTCTCCTTTCCGAAGCCAGAGTTTCCATGTCAGCATCTGGCAGGGCGGGCAGTTGGACAGGCAGACCAAATGTGTTTGAACAACAGTAAAAAGTGTAGAAGTACACAGAGTCATTTCTTCCCGGGCACATGCAGATTCACACACACACATACCAAGCTCACGGACAAAGACACACCCATGGATGCAGAACTCTCTGTGCCTATGAATATTTTTCCTCTTAAAATGCTTCCTGGTCTTTGAAGGAATTTCCCTTTTGTGGGGAGCGGGGACCTCACAGGTCTCTCCCTTCGGCCAGCATGCAGGACATAAAAGCAGTTAGGAGGCTGCTGGAGAGTGGACCTGGAGATAGTGTGACCAGAGAATCACTCTGGGGTTCCGGTACCTCGGTTCTAGCTGTGACTTCATCTTGGACCGGAAGGCCGAGGATCAGCTCCTGCTCCCGAGCCTCTCTGTCCCCAAGCTAAATTAAAGGGGTTGGGCCAGCTGACCTCACTGTGCCGACCACATGTTGCAAAGGGCAATTGAGCCACTGCATTTAAATAAGGATTTTTTTTAGATCATTTCTGAATCTTTTGAATGCAACCTGCTAGAATTCCTGATACAGTCCATAATACAGAATATTGGCAACTGGGGTTGACCACATACTTACTTGCCCACTGGTGACCTCATTTGACCCCATGAGAGATACAGAAGGAGCAAAAGTATGACCAACCTCTAGGCAAGAAGACGGAAGCCCCAGCAAGTGAAGTGCCCTCCCCAGGGTCAGACAAGAACATTGAAGAGCCAGGATTTGAACTTGGGTCACTGAATCCAAACTCTTGCATTTTTAGTCTTACATTTTTAGACTAATAATAATAGCTCATGCTTTGTTGGAATAATTCCCAGCTCTGTTGGAAATGCGTTTCATGAACTGACTCATACTCCTCCTCTTAACAACTCCACGAAGTAGGAACTACTTTTAGTATCATCATTTGATAGGAGAAAATAGAGGCTCAGAGAGGTTCATGAGCTTGCCCAAGGTCACCCAGCTAGAACGGCAAAGCTAGAGGGTAAACCTCATGGTGAACCCCAGGCGTCTCAGCACTAAGAAGAAGCACGCACACATACACACCCTGCCGGTTCCGCGTCTCTGGAGCAGCCTGACTAATCCCCTTCCCTGCTCTTTCTTACTCAGGGATCTCTTGGGATAAACAATTAAACAAATTCCTTGCACTTGAATCCTGGTCTCAGCATCGACCTCCGGGGTAACCTAAATGAGACAGAGCATCTCACTGAGAAAGGATGTGTGACTCTGGGTGGGAGGAGCCTATGGGCAAAACAGAAAAAGTCATAGTGGCGCTCGGCCATGCGCACAGCGTATCAGTCCGTCCTGACTGTGGCTCGGTTCAGGCAGGGGCAGGACTGCCACCCCACTCACAGGTGAGAAGAGCGACGCAAAGAGGTTAAGACGGGATTCTGAAAAATGGCCGGCTCCGGAGCTTGCACTCTAAACCGCTCTTCCCCAGCATCCAACGCTCACTCCTCTTGCCAAAAAAAATTGGAACTTCCCTCCCACCTGGTGGTGCGGCCCAGTCTCCTGGAGGTCCTCACTCCCAGAGAATGGCCGGGGGCGGGGCGGGGGGGGACACGTTGGGTGTCACCTCCTGTTGGCTTTTCCTGCCATAGGCTAACCAGCTGCTGAGGGCAAAGGGCCTGATTCTGAAGAAAGCGTGCCTTTGAAGGAAAAAAGAACAGAGAGTGGAAGGGAGAGAAGAGAGGGGTGGGGAGGGGGAGTTAGGCCGAAGGTACAAAAAAGGACTTCAGGAGTCTTCTTGGAAAGCAAACGGCTTTTGCAAAGCAGCATTTTGATGAGTTAAGTGCAAATGAATCAGGAATAATGAGAAACACATGGGCTAAATTTTCCTTAAAATATACGAGTTTAAAAATTAAGAGGAAAAAGTGCTTGGGGAAAATGTGTTTTAAGTTTCAGACAAACTAAAAACATTCGCAAAATGGGTCGGGATATTTGTTGAGCCCACAAAATGACTAGGTTGGTCCATCCGGGCAGATAGAGTGATAAACGGGGATAAACAGTGGAGAGGACCCGCCGGACCGGCCGGGGACAGAGCTTTACGATGACAGGGCTGGTCTCAGCTCCCAGAAAGCTGTACGTGGGGCATTTAGAGCAACACTGGTTTTCCTTCATTTATTTTTCCAAGCAACACGAGGCCCTGCGCTCTGATTGTAACACTAATGAATAAATAATCCAGTCGGTTCAAAGCTGTTTGCCGAGAACACAAAATCTACTCGGTGTTGTTTGAAAAGTCCTTCAAAATCTGCACGAGCAACAGCGTGAAGAAATGAGGAAGATTCCGGAAGCTGGCAGGACACATCCGCCGAAGGGACTCTAGCTGCTGCCGGCTTCTGGGTGGCAAAAATGCCGCGTGTCTACGAGCAAGGACCTCCGAGACCCAAATTCCCCGTTGCCTGCAGAGCAATCCGTCCAGGGGCTCCGAGCAGGGCTTCCTGATGAGAAGTCCCCCAGAAGCGCTGATACTCATAAGCCTCAGGGGCGGCGGGGGTGGGGGCAGACAGCACCTCCCATTCTCCATGTCCGTGGGGAGCCGGGACACTTTCCAGTGGTTTCCATTAATACTCTCGTAAAAAACGACCCAAGTTCCATTTTCTGCTTTGAGCCGTTGTAATTTTTAGGGAGGAGAAAAAAAAAATGGAGTTTGTGGAAATATTTGTCTCCGAAGAAGCAACGCCGCGGTGCAGGGCTACCTTCCACGGAGCTTTACCAGGTCGAGAACTGTCCGCTGCCGTACCGGGACCGGAGGAGCAAGTAGAACAGACGCAATCGCCCAGAAAAATAGGAGCGCTTGACCTTGAAGTTGGCTGTGCTCACCCTGAGAATGGATCTCCGATACCCACGACTCTTTGCAGAAAGAACGAAAGGTTCTTTAACGGCTGCCCGGGGCCTCATCCCCTCTCTCCTCTGCTCTTCCTAAGGGTGGCCTACAGGGAGACCAGATGGCCAGATGGCCACCGTTGACCCCACCCTATTTCCACAAAGGGCCAAGAGAAAGCCTAGCACTTGACCTAGGAACAGACAGCACTTTGGGGGAACATACAGAATACTGGGACTTCCAGTGGTGAAGATGGGCCAGCGGCGGGTGCAGAGAACAAAGGGAGAGTGAGTTCCCAAAAAGAGACCGCACGCCCCACCCCGAGCTGCGCAGAGCCACATTGTGGACTTGCTGGCTGCTGCCCTTCACCAAGACTAACACGCTTGCTGTTGTGAACACAGAGCTCTGTGGAACTTGTCTCAGTCCTCTCTCAGATCTAGAACTCCCTTAGGGAGTAAGACACGATTACAGCGGCAATAAAACCCCAGGGGCCGGGAGGGGTGGTTTTGTCCTCACATTCTCTCTGCTTAAGGTACTCGAAGAAAACCATGTAAACCTGAAGACTTGGGGAAGAGAATGGGAGGAAAATTCTCCCGTGGAACGGGAAAGAAAATGATCTTTTGGAGGATCCTTCAAAAGAGAAGACCCTCAGTTTTAGAGGCAACCACACATTCTGTTGCTCATAACAAGAGTAATTGGAGGAACTCCTGAGCCTCAGTTCCGTTGTCAATAGAACGCGGGCTGGTTGGCAGGGCGTTGCAGAGACCAGAGGTGACGCAGGCGGTGTGTCCGGCCCGTAGTGGATAAGCAGGACTTGCAATCCACTTGCAGCATCCTCGACAGCTACTACACAGAGAGCGTGAAGTCCCATCAGCCATCAGCCTTTGGGTCCCATCTGCCTGCCGGTGAGAATAGGTGGAGGGACCCTCTAAATATTCTCCCAGTGTCAGCGGAGCAGCGTGAGGCTCCAGCACAGTGACAATTCACTGTGCAGGTGGAGGGACATCTCTGAAAGGCCTTGATTGGCTCCTGTGGTCTGTCTCCATAGGGAATGGGGAAGCCCTCTTCTGGACCCGCCCACTTAAAACACACAAAATGTTGGGCTTCGCTGGGAACGAAAATAATTCTCGAGATGCATTCTGGGAGTCACTCAGGAGAGCGCCCCGCTCCTTCCCTGCAGGGGTGGCGCTGCCATGGCCGACCAGGGCAGGAGGCATGTGGTGCTTCGCCCAGAAAAGCCAGGAGGAAAGTCAAGGCCACTCCTATCTGAGAATTCCATCAGGAGTCAAGGACAGACCATTTCAGGGGAATCGCTCAGTGCATCTTCCATGGCTGTGCCTTAAGATACATTCCCTAGATCTTCAGAGATGTTAGTATTTAGTTAACAAGTGGTTCTGTGGTCACGTTCATTTGAGAAGCACGCTGCTACACATTGCAAAATGGGCTTCATTTGTAGGCATCGTCCCGGTTCACGTACAGACTCCTGGAACAACCCTGGCACCTTGCAGAGGGGATGCAGCTTGGAGCTCCTTCCATAGTCACTTGGTCACAGGCCCCTTCTGGATCTGGGGGCCAGGACAAGGGCCGCACGATGTTTGGATGTGTGGAAAGGGCTGGTACAAGCACACTGATCCGTCGGCCCATTGTTTCTTCTCCTAGGTGCTCGCGAGGAAATTTTTTATTTAATTCCCTTTGGTGTTTGCTTTTTTGTTTTTCACGCCTCTGGTTCCCAAACTGGCTGCTCATTTGAGTCATCAAGGCATTATCAAAACAACAACAGCGAGTGAAATCCTGGGGTCTCATCCCCGATCTCCAGAGGCAGCAGCCCGTGGGTCTGTGCTTTCAAACCCCTGCCCGACTGGGCAGTTGGGGGCAGCCAGCCTGGCACAGCTCCCCAAGGCCTGGCTCGGGAGCCACGCCTCCACCCTGCCTCTTTGAGACCATCGTCCAGATCCTTGACATGAGTCTCACCTAAAAGGGGAACCAGCCTGCGACGGTGGCAATCCAGAGGGAACTTGGAAACCTGCAGCGAAAGACATATTTTCTTTCCACTCCCCAGACGCAAATAAGGGCAATCGCGGACTTTCCCTAAAATCCATTAATTCTATATTTAGGAAACTAAAAGGAAAGGGGAAAAAAAAAAACCCAACCACAACCTCACACACGACGGAAAAGATCGTGGATTCCCAGCGGTTCTATTGGCAAGATGCAGAATGAGCGCCTTCTGCGGGGAGTGGCCACTCCCCTGTTGGACTCTCCCTTTCTCAAGCGGGTGAGTTCATTTACCTTGGACCCGGGACCCCGCGGACAGAGTGGCGCTCTGGTATCTTCATTACCACCAGAGGCTGCGCAGTCTGGACCCGCCAAGTCTCACGGATGCCTGCGAGCAGTTTTAAAAGGTTTTGGTTAGCTCCAATTTTATTAGAATGAAAGCTTTTCACAAGTAAGAGGTTTTATGGGAGTTATTTTTAAAGTAATGTGTTTTTATTGGTTTCTGGTAAGATCAGAATGAAATCACATGGCATTTTGAAAGAATTTTAAACCAAAAAAAGATGTTCAAACAACTTTGCCTGAAACACAAAAGCCGAGGGAGTCAGAATAAAGATATTTGAACACAAGAGGGTTAATACTGAGATAAAAAACAGTTCTGACAGAGCAGAAGAAAGGGAGGAAAGGGGAACTTCCAGTCATGATAAAGAGAGGCTGAGTCCAGCGTCCCCACCGACACCCACGGACTGAGGTGCAAATATTCGCATCACTCTTTGACCCAGCTGCCCCCGCGGATGCTGTTGTGCGCGGAAATTCTCATCAGAAAAGAGAACATAGTCTTCGCCGACCAGCCCTGCAAAGAACAAATCAAACGACACACAGAAAACCCGACTGGACGATGGGAATATCAGACACGGAAATCACAGAGGAGCCAAGCTGAAGTTCTACCTTCTCCTGTTCCACCTCTTTCTTCTCTGTCTCCTCCATCCTTGTTGTCTTTTTTCCTGATTGTAAAGTCAAACATGCTCAGCGCAAATGATTTCGACACGTCTGATGCAAAAAATAATACCTTCCTTCAGATGAGAAAACTGGGGGACAGAGAGAGAGACACGGAGAGACACAGAGAGAGAGAGATGGTCACCTAGGACCAGAAACCAGACATTTCGATAGGTCTTCACCACAGTGTAATACTAACATGTGCCTACTGCATACACACACACGTGCTTGCTATTAATTTGCTCTCCGTCTCCCTGAAATGTGCACACGTGTGCACATGCTCTCCCTCCCCAACACACACAGTGTGATAGCAAGTTTTGTGAAGTTACAGCAAACTCTACATCTTCCTAAGCCAGGATTGTACACCAAGTACTCGCGTCCAGGTGGGGATCATCTTCAAGCTTGAAATGTCACCTGGTGCCACCTGAACTCTCTGTGTCTATAAGACACAGCATTACTCAGTTCTAGGATGTCACCCACCTGGGATACAAATGAGGAAGGGAAAGTTGAGTCTCTGGTTGCCATCACTTGGGGAATCTTAAATGGATAAAAGAGGAAGCTTTGTTAAATCTACCGACCACCAGCTATTGAAAGTTCACCACCTCTACTTTTCTCATTGTTTTGGAGTAAGGGAGCTCTCCAGTATTTTCCCTTCCTATTGGGTTGGCTTTTATGTGGTTATTCATGGTGCTCACCGAATACGTCTGGCTCTCCTCCTTCTATGCACATTGTGGGCCCGCACTTCCTCACGTCCTGGGGCTGGGGGAGCCACATGATGGCTTCCCACCAATGAACTGGGAGGAGAAAAAATGTGTATTACGTCCCATATAGAAAATTCAGATGCTCATGAAAGTATCTTCAGAGATCTGTTGTCTGTGCCATGGCACCCAACAACGCCTAAGGCGTCTATCAGTCTCGCCCCCAAGTATGAAAGAAGGAAGCAAACCCCACCCCGGTTAAAGCCCCCGAGTCCACAAACTGGTTCCTCAGGTCTGCTGGGCCCTGCAGCGTCCCCTCCTGGTGTCCAGAGAAGGGCCAGCGTGCAGGGTTAGCAGGTCTGATGTCCCAGATCTTGCCTTCTGTCACTGCCGCAGGCAAGTCAACGGGCAAGGGGGCACAGGAGGACAAGACATGCTCCCCGCCAGCCCTGAAGACCGCAGGGAGACCAGAAGGCTGATGGTCTCAGAGGGAATGTGGATGAATTTCCCCAGGGCAATTGGAGGGATCCAGCTCCCCAAGTTTCCAGAATTTGAAAGGTTGTAGGAAAATTGGCGTGTAGACCCTCGAGGTAGCTCTCTGCAGGTCTGCTCCCGGCTGCCGGCCCATTCTGCCTGCCCTCCCCCGACTCCTGTTTGCTGGTAGCTGTGCCAGGACTCTCGTGGGAAGGAAATGAGCGCCCCCACCTCCAGGAAGCCGTCCTGGGCCAGCCAAGGGAGCTGCCGACCCGCTCCCACTCCTGATCGGCGCCCGTGGCTCATTTCACTGTTTCCCACCCTAATATTTTAACCACTCCATTATCTTCTTTATAAAATGATAACACAGTGTGTGAGCCGAGACTGGATTTCTGAACTCTTGATAGCGAGGAACCAAGGATAGAAAGCCGTTTGAAAGCTGCCAACAGATCTTCAAAATCGTGGAGGGGTCACAGGCATCTGCCTTCCTCTTCTCCCTACGTACTAACCAGCACAGCGCTAATATATCCAAAAGCGCTGAGGGTGGAAGGGGGTCCTTCAGGAGAACAGAGAATCCCTACAGTTCCTGGAGCCTGGAAAGTGCTCAGGAACCTGGAAAGGGGATCATCTGGGTGAGCCTGGTGGAGTCGCAAGTCCTGACAGAGGGAGGCAGGAGGCCAGCGGTAGCAGAGGTGCCCATGGAAGCAAGAGGTGGAGATGCTGCGGGGGAGAAGCCCCTGGCCGAAGAACACAGGTGGTTTCTCAGGGCTGAACAAGGCAAGGAGACAGACTCTCCCCTGACGTCTGAGGAAGGACACGGCCCTGCCAACACCTGGGTTTGACACTTCTGGCCTCCAGAACTACAAGAAAATTAATGTGTGTTGTTTTAAGCCACTAAGTTTGTGGTAACTTGTTACAGCTGCAATTAAAAAAAAAAAAAAAAACTAACGTAGGACGTTTTATTGACATTTAGCCGGCGGATACTGCAGATGCTAACATCCTGAAATGTACGAGCAGTTGCTGACCGTGAAGAATTATCCTGGCCAAACGGCAACCGTGCCCTAGTTGGCAAACACCGGAAGCTATTCAGACATAGCTTCTCCCTGCTCCCAGTCATTGGGGTGGGAACGATCACATGACAAAAGTCGGTCCAAAGAGATGTAAAGAGGGTTCAGTTAGGTCCCCAAGAGGTCCCCTGGAGCTCTCCTGCGCTGGAAAGATGTTAACAGAGAAGCAGACACGCCTGGTTTCTCCCGGGAGCCACCCTCCAGCCACGATGGAAACCAACTTTAGGAAAAAGTTTGTGGGGAAACAGAACAAAGACGGAAACAACTTAGATCCTTCATGACGAGTTGGAACTGGTGAATCAACTCTCCTGCATTCTGTCCCATCTCTGAACTACCTGAATTCGACCTTCTGTTGCAGAAATACTCAAAGTAATACAATTGCAAGAACATCAATGGGAGTGTTGAAAACAAGGCCAAAGACAACTCTCCGCCCCCTCCCCAAAAAAAGCCACAGAGTGAGTATAAATTTTACAAATCTCAGAATATTAATTTTGTATCCTGCAACTTTGCTGAGTTCATTGATCAGTTCGACTAGCTTTGGGGTAGAATCTTTTGGGTTTTCTGTATGTAGTGGCATGTCATCTGCAAACTGTGACACTTGAACATCTTCCTTTTCAGTTTGGATGCATTTCATTTCTTTTTCTTTTCTAATTGCTGTGGCTAGGACTTTCAGCACCATGTTAAGTAACAGAAAGCAGACATCCCTATCTTGTTACTGATCTTAGAGGCAAAGCTTTCAGCTTTTCGTCGTTGAGTATAATGTTAGCTGTGGCGGGGGGGCAGATTCATAAATGTAAGCTAGCAACATAGAGGTTCCAACACAAGCAAAAATGGAGGAGTTAAAGTATCCAAAAAGTACAGTCATGCAGCGGGATATTATCAGGCACTAGAAAGAGATAAAGCACTGGTATGGGCTACAACATGGACAAATGCTGGAAACCTTATGCTAAGTGAAAGAGCAGGCACCAAATGCCCCATATTATGTGATTCTATTTATATGAAGCCTTCGGAACAGGCAAATCTACAGAGACAGGAAGTCAATGAGCAGTGGCCAGGGCTGGATTGGACCGGAGCGGCCAGAGAAGGGGGCGTGGCCACTAATGAGCACCTGTTCTGTTTTCTGTTTTTTGAGAAGACAAAATCTATTCAAATTGATCATGGTCGCAGCCACACAACTCTGTGAATATATTTTAAAAAACCATTGAATTGCATGGTGTGTGAATTATTTCCCAGTAAAGCCGTTAACATAATTTTTAAATCGTGGAAGAAAATGTTTTGCACAGAAAAGTTCAGACTGAACAGAAACACCAAATACTGAGCGGGACTAGAAAACAAAATTTAAATTTCTGCCTTTTAACACATTTTTATTAAAACCTACAGAGAGTAGGAACAGCTCACCTACAACGTATAAGCATCAAAACCGCATCTGTCAAAAAGAGCATGGGGCACTGGGAGAAAATGGGTAAATAATCTAAACAGGATCAAAAGGAATGCTTTTTGAGCCTCGAATTTCTTAGTCAACTAAACTATAAAAATGATGAGTGGGGAGGGGGAGGAGCAGTTAAGACGTTTTTTTGACATGCAAGAATGCAAAGATACTTCCCACATACCTTTACCCAAAACTCACCTCACAACGGGATGCAGCAAACAGAAAAGGAATAAGAAAAGACAAGGGCTTCCGACCACAGGAGCCCTAACTGAAGGCCACGATGAAAAGAAATTCCAGCGTGAGTTCCGCGAAGCAGATCTAAAAGCCGGTGCATCCGAGTGTGAAGCAGGCACCAGCCTGCCAGACAGCCGCGGCCTCTGCAGCACCTAGAACCGTTCTTGGCCCTGGTGGACACTCTGCAAGTACCTTATCGAACAAGCAAACGCCATAATGCTATCTGGATTTGGTACGTTTAGGAATGTCACCCCAAATTAGAGGGAAAGTGCTGTGTTTTAAAAGAAATGAGAAGATAGACTCACAATTTCAAAATAGCCCTCAGTGTGGACAACTTAAAACCAACTGGTACCTAGCTTGTGATGAGACGTGGGATGTTGCGGCAACTGTGGGCGTCGAAAGCTATGGCCCTCGTCCCCAGGGGAAAAAAAAAACTGTGCTTTCGTATAATGATGTATCGAATAGTCAAATAAATGATAATGTATAAGTATATAAATAATGGATACACACAGTAATAACCCACATATACACTCTGTTTATGCACAAAGTGTGGTGTACACAACTTCGAGCTTCCCTCCCCACCAGGTAGACAAGCTCCACTTACAAGACGATGTGAAAACCACCTGTAAACGGCACACAGGCAGCAGGTAAGTGAGTGTGGCTGGAGAACCTGTACTACGTTTTCCCCTTGATGGGCCACATCGAACGGGTGCTTGCTCGTGGTGCCGGGAGACGGGGGTGAGGGGGGGCCGACGGGAGTGGGGAGGGGTCACCTACTCGCACCCCTTGTTGGGCGTGGCCGCCCTCCCGAACAACCTCGGCTGGCTCAGGGATCTCAGCAGCTGCCTCCGAGCCTCAGCTAACCCCTCCGAAGGCAGATGGGCCCCACCTCAAGTAAGTCACCTCTGAACTCGTCACTCTCCCCTCCTTGACTATAAATTCACTGAGACAGGTTTTCCTAAGAATCTCAAGTGCAGAGCTGGCACAACATTTCAGCGTTTATGAAGCAAACACTAAGTAGCAGACACTGAGCTCAGAACTTTACAGTAAGAAACTACTGCAATTTTCTAGCATTTAGACTCACCCTAATCCTCAGAGATGTATCCTGGCACCTGCTGGCTTGTTAACGTACTATTTTACTTTCCTGACTGGACTGTTGGTTTCATGGGACCGTCAGTTCCAAGTGAGTGTAGTAAAACGTAGTTGAATAAGTGAATGAATGAATGAATGAATGAATGCCTAGTCCATGCCAGGCACTGGCAATACAGCGAGAACAAGACAAAAAGGTCCTTGCTCTCTTAAAGTAGACAAACAGTGAATTTTTTAAAAAAAGACTTTAAATAAGTAGCTAAAAATATTCTTTTAGTTCAGACTGTGATGTGTGCTAAAGAACGAACAGTGCAGCTGGCTCCTGCACTTGCCACTTGTGACTCGTGGCGGGGGATGCTCCATCAGACGGTGTCGGGGGTGAAGCAGAGACTGGGTGGTAAGGAGGATGTAGCGCTAAGATCCCAGGGAAGAGGATTCCAGGTGGAGGGAACAGCAGGTGTGAAGGCCCCGAGTGGGAGTGTGGCAAGGTCACGGAGGAGGAAGAAGGCCACTGTGTCTAGAGCTCCTGGGGACACCAGCAGGGGTCAGAGGATGTGGACAGGGAAGAAGCCTGGGTGTTTCTCTAGCTGTCATCAGAAAGGACAGAACCAGGGACTGGTCTAATGTCTTTAAGAGGCCAGCCAGGCTCTGCCTGGAGAGGGGACGGCAGGGGCCAGAGAAGCGCCGGGGAATGGACAAATGAGCTAAGGGCTGGTGCAAGGCTAGGCCCCCTAAGGTCCAGCCTCAGCACCACCCTGACCGTTTTGCAGAATGGGTGAGTCATCTGCCGCCTAAGCCTCCCTTGTCCCACTCTTAAAATAAGAGGACTCACGGAGCCATCTTTCAGGATGACATTTCAACTGTGACATTCCGGAAACTTCTGCACCTTGGTCTGTCTGTGTCATTTACGTTCAGAGACCAATCTAAAGACAGCAGGTGAGAGCCCTGCCTGCCTGAGCAGCCCTGGGACAGCCCACCTAACATGCAGGTGCAAAGCTCAGGTGGCTTCATGATGCCCTGCAGCTGGGGCCCGCTGATGGAACCCAGCCCCGCCCTCCCCACGGGCTTTCCTTGCCCTTGTGAGTGGGGACAGCGTCCACCGGATTCTGCTTTCGTCAACAGATGGGTGGCACCGCCTTGTAAAGCAGCAACTCCTCAGGGAGCCTTCGACTGGGTCCTGTTTCTTGTTTGGGTCTTAGCTCCCCCAAAAGAACATGGGGACAGCCCCCAGGGCTAATCTGGGGGCAGAGATGTGTTCCTTCTAGGCCAGAATGCCAAATGCTCTGACTTACCGGCCTGACCAAAGAGAAGGGCCTTTGACAGGCTCGGACACGGCCCCCGCCCCCCGCCCCCCACCCCCTCCTTTCCTTTCATCTCCCAAAGTGGTCCTCTCCTGCTTTATGGGAGAGGGCTTGTGCCGGGCTGGGGGTCACACCGCCTCCCCCACCGACTTCCTCCACTCCCCGGCCCTTAGGACACTTGCTTGTGCAGCTGCTGGTTATAAATTCCTCACATACATCTCCGGCCAGCGGTTTATTTTGATAAACAAGAAATAGGACGACATCCCTACGGTGTCCCCCTCGGGCTGGCCTAGTTTACAGAGCTGGGGGACAGTGACGGAAGGATCGGTGGCGTTTATCCAGATGGCGGCCCGCATGTCGCACATCTTGCCAACAGGGAGGGAGGTTTGCGTTTGGTGTGGTTTTTAAGAAACACAAACAATGACAACTCCCTCCCCCGCCCGTTTGCCTTCTTCCCGGGGATCACCAGGCATCAGCGAGGCCGACAAATCACACCCAGATGATATTAAGTCTCTCCGATTCCACACGGAATCCCTTCCGGTGCGCGATTTTTCTTCATTAGGAACGATAGCCCGCGTGCGCCCCATCCTCTTTCCCTCTCCTCAAAATTTATAGATCGTGGCCTCTAAACTAATTGTTCGTTGCACACTGGGCCTCAAGCTGTTTGTCCACAGAGCAATTACCTCCGAGGCCTAGATTAAAGGCTCCAGGAAGCGGAGTTGTGAGGACAATGGCAAACCCCGGTGGCGCGGGCAAGGCGTCCTGCGGATCGGAGTGACAGAGCGGCTCCCTCGTCCACCGCAGGCCCCTGCCCAAAGCCTGAGACTCTCATGACAGGCGGTGGGCAGCAGGCCGCCGACTTCTTTTACGACATTAGGAACCAAAGCAGGTTCCAGGCCACCAGGAACGGCTTCCTGAGAAGAAGGACCATTTCCTTGGATTCGACGTCTCAACCTCCCGGGTTACAGTACTTCCCAGTGCTCATAAATCCACTTCCTGCCCTGTGCCTTAGCCAAGCACGGGGTGCCTGTGCTCTGGAACGACCTGGATTCCATGTCCCTACCTCCTGTGGGGGGTCCTCGGGACCTGGGCGGGGAAGCTAGGTGCGCTGTCCCCGGAACAGCATGGTCCCAAACCATCCCCAACCCCTCTCTCCCTGGGCGCAGCAGAATCTGAAGCCCTGGCGTCCTAAAGAGAGACACCGTCTCATTGCTGCCCGTTGCAGATGAACAGAGGCTCAGAGACAGACAGGGGCTTGCGCAGCATCACACAGCAAGCTGGCGCTGAGGAAAATCTCTAACTCGGTCCTCACATCCACAGCTCCCCAGACACACTGATGCCAGGTAAAACCGTGCCACTTGGAGGCAGAATTTCAACTCGAAACGCCGCAGGAGGAGTGATTCCAGCTGCCGCCGCCGACACGACCACCACCCAGCAGCAGCTACAAACTCTGCTGGGAGGAAGCGGCTGCTTAGAGGGCATCTCAAGTCTCTCCTCGGATGTCTCAGGAGGAGAAATGCTGTTTGGGCACGCAGTCGGCCTTGATCGATCAAGCTTCAGCTGTCGGTCCACGATACTGGGACGCTGTTTTTGCTCCATGCGCTGCCCTGCAGCACCCACCATTCCTGTCCACCTGCATAGCTGGCCCCAGGCAGCACCTGGGACGCGGCGTTTTCAGGCAGAAGGAGGATGCCCAGAAACACCCGGGAGTGAACACGCTGGCAATGGCACTCCACCGTGGGAAGGCGGCAGTGGGTGGACAAATGCCCCACCTTCCTTATCTCTGAAATGGAAGGACCCCAAGACATGGCCTAGGGGTTCCCTGGACATCCCTGTCCTGGAGGTCCCCCATGGGGTGGGGAACCCTGATATGCACGGGGGACCCTGCTCTGGACCACATACTTCAGTGGCTGCCTTCCCTGTCCCATTTTTCTCCCCGAGGCCCTGCTGGTAGTACCGTCCACACAAACTCCTGACCCTCAAACCCTTGTCCCAGGTGCTGCGCATGGGGAAATCCAAACCTGACGCTTCGCAACCAACCTCCGTCCTTATAAATGGCGTTGGTGACAGTTTGCTCACCTGCATGTTTGCTTGTTTAAAATTTTTTAACCAGAATTTTAAATTCAGGGTATTTCAAATAAAGGCAAGATAGGAATTCTCGTGCCTCTCCAAAATCAGAAATTCTGATGTCCACACGAGGTAACCCCGAGCAGGCGCTGGGGGCAGCTGCCCTTTGGGAGGGGCTCCTTCTGGTCCCACCAGACCCCACTTCCCACGATTCCACCGTGATTTGGGGTCAAACATTAGCCACATTTTACTGAGCCGCTGACCAATCCTTCCACCAAGTTCGGGAAAAGCTAACTATTTCCCTGCATCACAGCACCAAGTGTCTGCCCTTTCTTCTGCCACAAAGCATTTGTAGGAATTCCACATCTTGCTATCAGCCGCTGGTGCCGAAGTCCAGCAGCAGAGATTTCCAGGGGTCTTAACATGTGGCTGTGTCTGTGTTGAATCCTGGCTTAACTTGCGTGACCCTCAGCCAGTTGTGCACGCTCCGAACCTCAGTTTCTCGTCTGGGGGTGGGGAGTCTGCCTATGACCATCCCACTGGGTCAGGATGACAATTCAGCGAAAACCGTAATACAGGTCCTGACCGAGAGCAAGGCTCCAAAAACGTTACCTTCTTCTTCCGGGGAGTCACTGCCCCTGCCCCTGTTTCTTTCCGGTCAGGCAATGAAATGGGTCAACGTCCCAACCAATACCAGCAATGGGCGTGGAGAGACCGTAAAAATGGAAGTGCCCGGCGAGTGTCAGTTCTCAGCACTGTGATGACGGCCAACGCTGGCTACATAGAGATTCCCTCCGATGGCGGTTTCAAAGCTCACGATGCTCAGGGTCCTCCTCAGTCACCAGCCACCACAACAGAAGCCGGCTGTTGCTGACCACGGGGTGGCCCATGAGCACGAGACTGCCGGCCGGGCAGCTCTGTACAAAGGCAGGCGGTGGCCTGGTCCCAACCAGAAAGTGCCCTCCGCCTGGTAACCCGGGGAGGCAGTGGAAGGAGGGCCTTACCACCCAGACACACCACACAGGCTTTCCCCAGGTAATGGAGCCTGTCCCTGTGCACCCACCCCTTACCATGTCTTTTCTTGTTTCTGAGAAAAGGACAGGAACCCAGAGAAGAGGTGTCCAGGGTGGGTCCTGGCCCTCTTCACTACACAGATGGATCGGTTGTCAGTTAAAACTGCGACACGGACGCCAACGGGCTCTCTCTGCCTCTTGCCATCCGAGTAAGATGAGTCACACCGTGCTCGGTCCGTCAGTCTCGGTCCTTCCTCAAGACTCCGCGGATTTCCAGGGTCACCCCGGATCCAGGCCCCTACTTCTGCTAGTTCAAAAAAGTTTAAGAATCACCTGTTGTCCTGCCTGCTTCTAACTGACCAAACCCACCTGGAGGCTAGAAGACGGGGACGGTGAGCGCACCTGTTGATGTAGTTCACGCAGCTCGGCGCCCAGAGGCAGAGAGGACCTGAAGGCACAGGCATGACGTGTGTGTGTGCGTGTGTGTGTGTGCGCGCGCACACGCACGCGCAAGGTGCTGCGTGGGCCCAACAGGCGGGGTCCTTCATGGGTCTGAGTGAGACTGCGTGTGTCCAGCCTCCTTTGGGGAGGCCCGGCCTGGAGAGAGAAGCCTGCGGTGCTCCTGTCCCCGTTTCTGGTTCTTGCCTTTACATGGAAACTTGGACTGGGGTAAGCCAGGCAGCGCAGGACGGCGGCCAGGTGACCGATGCTTTTCTGGCTTCTCCACCGACTTTGAGTTTCCTGGGATGCGTCCAGGAGTAAGTGTCTCCTCTGTGGAGCGGGCACTCGGGGAAGCAGCGAGCAAAGCGCGGAAGGAATGGTGAGCTTTGATGGGAATGGGAACGCAAGGACAGCCCGTCTCGGGATGAGGACCTACCTGGAAAGGCAGATGGCAGGGGGCTTTCTGGTACCCAGCATTCACCTGCGGGGAGGGGACATTGCCTAGTGGACAGAGAGGGAGGCTGTGGAGCACCTTAAACGGATTTAGGACCCCTTCCTGTACTTCCCAAAGAGCCCTAGGCCACCTGCACACCTTCTCCAAGGGCCATCTTGGGGGAAAGGCCACCCCTTTCCCATAACTTCTTGGTTTCCCATCACATTTTAGGACCTTCTAGTTTATGACCTAATTTTTAACTATTTACCCCAATTCCAACCTCACATTCCCTTAAAACATTCCTTGTCACCTCCAGGAGGTTCCCCATCCCCAGAGACATCACTCTGGCCACATTAGCCCCTGAGAACCAGATGAAGAAGAACAGCATACCCCATTTCGGAAAAGATGGTGTTCAGCTTCTTACTACACCCCACGTACTCTTCTAGCTAGCTAGCTCTGCTCACATCCTTAGGAAAGACACCCCGTCTTCACTAGATGATATCGCACTCCTTGGCCACAGCCACTTGAATCTGGGATATTTACCTGGCCCTGGAGGAGGAAGGAAAGTTTTTTCCCTCGCCTAGCAACAGACCCAGCCAGTGAGAAATCACCATGACTCAGCCAATGGGAAGCCACTACACTTCGACTCCTAGTTTCCACCCATAGACACTTTGCTAACAGCCCCACCCATTTCCCCTTTTCCTCTATAAAGTGACATTCCTTTCCTTTGTTTTCTGGACTTGCCTGCGATTTGCCACAGCTTGCATGTTCCAAACTGCAATTCCTATATCATTCCTGAATAAACTTATTTTGATGGTAAAATTGTTCTTCCTCTAAGGTTGACAAAATCACGCAAGGATGTACTTTTCAACGTCTGGCTTCTGCTCCATGAACCTCGTGGGGGTGAGATTCCCCTGGGTCCCTGGTTGCAGCCGGCATTTCTTCATTCTCAGGACCACGGACTCGTCTGCTGTGGGACTGGACCGCAGTTCCACTTGTCAGCCCCATGCCTTTGCCTTAGCTGTGGTCTGAACGCTCCTCTTTGATGAACATACGTGCTCATTCCATTTCGGTATTTACCCAAGAGTGCAATTGCTGGGTCATAGTGTACGCATACGTTCAGCTTTAGAAAATATTAACCAGGTGCTTCACAGGCCAATTCCGGAAAAACAAAAACAATTAGAGCTTCCACTCTTTCATACCCAACATGAAAAGAGTTTGTAGAGATCCCGTGGGGGTGTTAAAAATAAATATTCTTACAGCCGAAATTGCTGATTCTTTTGGGAAGAAAGTCGGTGAAAAATTGGCACTCTTGTCAGCCAACACCCAAGCAGTGGGGGAAGCCCCAAGGAAGCATCTTTTTAGTTTGTGGTTTTAAAATTAAAACATGCCACGTGGGTATACCTGGAGAGCTACAAGTGTCTCAAATGCCTTCTCTGATCCCTCCCCCCGCCGCCCCCGGAGGTGTCTCCCAGCTCAGGTTTCGAGAAACCCACTTCTCATCCCCACCATTTCCAGGCCACGGTGTTGACCACACCTTAGAAGATGTGTGTTTTCAGGAGCGACCTAGAGGCGCCAAGATCTGCAGAGGCCCCGTGGAGCAGTGGCTAAGGACGTCCATTCTTGGGTCAGACACAGGTTTTGCAGCTTCAGCCCTACGGAGTGACCTTGGGCACCTTATTTCGCTTCTTGGGTCCTGCTTCTCCATCTGCAAAATGGGCGTGATCATGAGCTTTCACAAGGCCCTGGGGTGATGCACACGGCAGTCTGAAATGCACCCACGGGAGTGAATGTATTGCCCTAGTGCCGAGGGCCCAGTCCTCAGTAAATATTAACCGCAATCGGCACCATCGGCCTGATTATTCTTACTTGCCTGCCGTCAGAGTGGGGGTGTGCTGAAGGCTCAGTCTCCCGCCGCCCCCCACCTTCATTCACGCTTCATCTGAGCCTTCCCTGTCCCCACCCCCAGCTCCCAACAGTAGCAGGAGTGTCCAGGCTACCAGCGCCAGAATCACATCACCCTGAGCCTGCTAATCCTCCTTGCTCTCAGATGTGGTTAGCTGGGGATGGGGACCGCAGGCGGAGGGGGTGGCTAAGCTGCAAACACAGGGCAGCAAAGCCGAGCTGCCTGAAGTTTGCAGCCAGGAGCGAACGGGAAACAAATTAGTTCAATCCCAGAATGTAAACGGGCGTTGACAGAGATGCATGAAAGAGCCGTGGAAAGAAAAGGTGCTGCAATTTCTCATCCAGTTAGCGGAGGGATCCAGCCGCGGGCGCAGGCCAGGCGGAAGACACCGAGTGCAGTGGCCTGGGCAGGCCCCGGGCTTGGGACCCCGTGTGGGAATCCCAGGTGCACGGGGTGGGGGGCACCGGCAGCTTTCGGGGAGAGGGCCTTGCTCTCAGATGTATCAGTGCCTTGTGATTCGGTGCCCCAGAGTCTCGCATTAGAGCTCAGTTCAGGGGCTTAGAATTTTAAGCACTTGGAGATGGTTTAGTTCAGGGAGATTTCCGCTAGGAGTCTGTGAAGGTGCCTTGGGGCGGGGCGAGGGGGGCTGCTGAAGGTCTGGGGCACCCTGAAGAGGTGGAGTCCCAGCTTCAGAGTTCTCCTCGGTTCCACATTAGGTTGAACTGTATGATATTGGCCGTTTCTGGTCAGAAGCAGTTCATCGACAGTTTCCTGTGGCTCAGCCTGTGATATTGGTGTTTTATGTAAGTTCTGATTTGAACCAAACATTCTGGGGTTACATGTATTTGATGTAATCCAACCTCCTGACTTTCAGATGGCGCGGGGCAGGCTGGACAACACCTTGCTCCCGCCCCCCCGCCCCCGGTCCAGGAGGAGGGGCTGCAGCGGGGAGCCGCCCACTTCCCCTGCTCAGCCCCAGTGCAGGGCCTGGCAGCCACGGAGACCTGAGTTAGCACAGGAAAGAAGCAGGCGTGGGTCCCCTGTTCACTCCTTTATGTGCACACAAGCACTCACGGCACCTAAGAAGCGTCGGGTACTTGCTTAGGGCAGAGTTACAGCGATTCAGCCGAGGCAGACCCTCCCCAAGGCCCTTTGCAGTCCAGTCGCTGACGCGACATTAAGTGATACCCCGTAAATACTCAGACAATGCCTGAGTACTTAGTACTATTGTGACAAATGGCAGGAAGGAGAGAGAGCAAGTGATCCCGAGCACTCCCCGGGTGCAGAGCGCCAGGCTGGCCAGGATGGGGAGTGTGGGGGGCGGTGCAGTGCCTTCCAGGGGTTGGTGTCCTTCTCTGGAGGGACTGTCCTTCCCTCTTCTGCCAAGCCCAGGCATAGCCACGTGGTTTGTTTTCCCCAGTGAAACGTGAGCATGGGCGTTGGGTCCCTTCCAAGTGGAAATTCAAGAGTCCATGTGTTATTTATTTATTTATTTTTTTCTTCTGCCACAACAGTTGGGATTTCATTAGCCTGAGTCCCGGAATGAAGATCCAGGAGAGCAGAGTCCTAGGCCCCGCCCCACGGATGCAAAATAGGAGGAAGAAATACACATGTATAGTTACAACCCCCTAAAAAAATCCTGGTTGGGCCCTAGCTGGGGTGGCTCAGCGGACTGAGTGCCGGCCCATGAATTAAAGGGTCGCCAGTTTGATTCCCAGTCAGGGCACATGCCTGGGTTGTGGGGCCAGGTCCCCGGTAGGGGGCGTGCAAGAGGCAACCGCACATTGATGTTGCTCTCTCTCTCTTTCTCCCTCCCCCTCTAAAATAAATAAATGAAATCTTTTTTAAAAAAACCCTGGTTGTTTCAGCATTAGCTTGCTTCACCAACACAGCAATATGCATGCATACGCTCTAATCTCACATGAAACCAGGTTCTAGGTTTCTGCACCCACCCCCCAGTACCGAGCACAGAACCCCGCTTCCCAGCAAGCACTTGGCACAGGGTTGGGTACCTGTGATCAACACAGGGTGTGTGACTGCCGTCACAGAAGGGAGTGCATGGTGCAGGGGCTGTCCCCCTCCAAGTTGAGAATGAAGGCATCTTGAGCACAGGCTGACCCCCTCTAAATGCTCAATAAATGTTAACTACCATCATAATCATGTCATGATCCTACTCCAGTTCACATTTGGAGAGCGACTAGCTGGCAAGTTGGACTTTCTTCATACTTAAGGCAGCATGGACCCCAGAAGCTAGGGTTTCCCATCCTCAGAGACTCATGACCATAGAAGGAATACTTCCTTCCCTGCTCTGACTTTTAAAGTCCCAGAAAAGACTTCTATTGGCCAGTTGGAGTCACATGTCTGCCTTTGAACCAATCACTGTGGTCTCTGGGTAAGATCAGTCTGGATTGAGCAGCCTATCCTTTGGCTTAAATCTATCATAGGAAGAACAGAGGCCAGAGTAATTATGACAGGTAGACTCCCCATTTTTATGTGTTTACACAGCCATGTACTGAGCACCTAACAGCAAAGAAGACTTTGTACTGGGCACCAACGAGGGATATAGGAAACATAAGCAGAGAGGTTCTAGGCTTTGAGGAACCAGAAGCAAGAAAAGGGTATCACCTGGATCCTGTCTAGCCCACTGCATGGGTACTCCCCTGTGTACCCTGCTCTGGAACATGGCCCTCCTCCCAGAAAGCTCTGGTCCCCTCCCAGCAGCTGGCTATCCCCTCCTCCCACTCCCTAGGAGCTAAAAGGCAATACAGCTCTCTCCTGGGCCTGGGAGCCAAGTTGGATGAGAATGAATGGGACTCTGTACGGCATCTTGTCGCTCTCTCGACTCTGCTCTGTGCCCAGGCACCGTGTGCTTGCGGTTGCTGCCTCCTCTTCCAGTTACAGGGCTGGGCAGCTGCTGCGAGCCTCCCTCTTCCCTGGGCGCCCTCAGGGGGACAGAGATGAGGCCGCTCCGCTCCAGGATGTGTGGCGCGACTGTCCACAGTCCAAGGCTTCACACTCTAGGCACCACAGTTAGAGTGACCTGGGTATCCCCAGAGCTCTGAGATTCACCAGCAGGGAAACCTGGGACATCGAGGCAGCTGGGACTGGGCTGGGCAGGAAGTAGCATAAAATGCGACTGCAGTAACTCGAAGAAATCAAGTCCCAAATAAAGAGAAGGCCAGCTCTCATCGCTCAGCCGTGAAAGTCCGGGAACTCTGAGGCTCTCCGGGCCCCTCCCCCACGTTGCACGCTGGTCCCTGAGGTGCCAAGAGGCACACCTGTCTGCAGATGCAGCGATAGAGGCGGGGTGGGGGGAGCCAGGTCTGTCTTTTTTAGCAAGAGGGCCAAACTGTCCCATAAACACCCCACAGGCCTTGGTCTCATTGGCCAGGTGAAAGGCCGTGGCCACTCCTCACCCAAGAGAGGCTGTGAATCCTTTTGCTTCTCCCCCTCCATGTTGCTTGGGAGGGGGAGACATGTTCCTCCATGGCGGAAAGCAACAAGTGAAAAAAAAGTGTTGGGAGCAACTGTAGGTTAGACAACTAACCACAACTGCTCCCGAAGTTAACTCTCTAAGCTCCACGTCTGAGTCTGCTGGGGCTGCCGTCATGAAGTACCCCCAGCTGAGTGGTTTAAACCACAGGACATCATTGCCTCATAGTTCTGGAGACTGTAAGTCTGGTATCAGGGTGTTGGCAGGGTGGGCTCCTCCTGGGGGCTGAGGGGAACCTGCCCATGCCTCTCCCCGAGCTTCTGTGGTTTGCTCAGCTTGTAGAAGCATCACCGTGTTCTCTCCTTGAACTTCACGTGACATTCGTTCCCCTGCGTGCGTGTCTGTCTCCAAATTTTCCATTTTTACGAGAACACCAATCGTATTGGATTGGGACCCACCCCAATGACTTCATTCTAACCTGATTACCTCTGCCAATACTTTGAGGTCACATTTTGAGGTCCCGGGGGCTAGGACTTCAACACACGAACCAGAGGGGGAAGAAGCCAACCCCATAACACCCGTTTCCTCATCTATGAAAGGAGCGTACGGAGAGTTCAGACTCACACTTCGGTGTCAGACTTAAATGCAGCGGACACGGAAGGACCCCAGAGGAGCAACCACGGCGCCTGGCCCAGAGACGGCAGCCACCACACGGCTGCTGTGAGGGGCGGCTCCCAGAGCTCCACACCCCTACTGTGAAGACTACACCCAGGGTCTGCAAAAGGGAGCTGGGGCCAAGGAGGAGGGGGACCCGCTGATACCCAGCCCCGTGAGTTTTCCAGCACCCTGAAGAGGACAGCCAAGATTTCCAAATTTCCAGCCAAGAGGCTGGAGGACAGACAGGACTCAAGAACTCACTAGCAGGCACTCATGTTCGGTATTGCCCCCTCCCACCGCCAGCTCAGGAGAGCTGGCCGCCTGAGTCAGGGGGACTTTTGTCTGCAGTTCGGGGTGGCCCCCACACACCTGGCAGCCCCACTGGGCACCCATCGCCAGGGAGGCAACCTTCAGCAGTCCGCAGGGAAAGGCGGAGGAGGGGTCCCAGCCCTTGCCTGGCGCTCCCTTCCCTTCTGGGCCGTGATGGAGTTCACCTGCGTTGCCGGGGTCACTTCTCCGCCCTGCAGGAGCAGGGCGCGCTGCGATCTCCCGGGTCCTGGGGGGGGCCGCTCTGTCTCTTCGCCGCAGTGTTTGAGTAAATTACAAGGCTCTTATCGGTGGCGGGGGGCTTTATTGTTCTGCCAGGACATCTCCCTTTGTCAAAAAGACAATAACTTGGTGTAAGTAGTACTTTTTTAGGTTTACCATGCAGACAGACTAATTGTACCTTTTAATCTGGGTCAAACTGTTCTTGCTTATTACAAATTGGCTCTGAATCCTAAACGGAGAGGGGGAGAGATGTGAGGAACATTTGCAAATAATTTAGAGGCAGAATTACCTTCAGACAAACATTATGTCATATTGGGTTGAAACTCTTACCTGGTCCACAGCCCAGTTGTGCTCTGGCTGACCCAGAGGGAGACTGGGGGGCCAGAAGGGGCTCCCCCTTACAGATCCTGGCTGCTCACATGGATCATGAACCAGGGCAACATAACCCTCTCCATGCAGCAGGGCACAGAACCAAGTGTAGCAGGATGGGTAACGGCCCCCCAGAGGCATCGGCTTCTAGTTCTTAGGTTCTAAACTGTTAAGTGTTGCCTTATTTGGGAAAAGGGTCTTTGCAGCTATAACTGAGTTAAGGATCATGCCCTAATAGCCTAGGATACAGTCCTGCTATCACAAGCATCCTTACACAAGAGAGGCTGAGGGAGATTTGGCACAGACAAAGGGAAGACGGAGGTCGGGGTGATGGGGCCACAAACCAGAGCACGCTGGCAGCTACCTGGAGGCAGAAGAGGCAAGGAACACATTCTCCCCTGGAGCCCCTGGAGGGCTCCCGGCGGGCCCCCGGCCTGCCGACACCTTGATCTTGGTCCCATAAACTGATTTGCAGCTCTGCCCCTCAGACCTGTGAGACCAGGAGTTTTAAGCAGCCAGGCTCGTGGGAATCTGTTGCATCGGCCACAGGAAAGTACTGCAGCTCAGCCAGGCCCGAGTGCACCGCGGACCAAGGGCCCTCTGAAGGGAAAATGGTCAGCAAACGAACCAAACTCATGAAGTTTCAAGGAAACAGGTCAATTATCCAGGAAGCAGAAGTGCCCTGTAGCAACACAGAGGGATCTGTTTGCATATAAACTGGATATTAACTAGAGAGCATTATTCACTATTTATGAAAGAAGACGCTTAAGAGTATTCATGCTAGGTCATGCTGGCGGCTTTGGTCTCTGTTTAAAAGAAACTCAACAACGTTTCCATCGGATTGGAGGGCCAGGAAAGGCGGCAAGGAGGGAGGAAGAAAAGATGAAGGGGGTGGGGGAGGGACGTGCAGCTGCCCTCGCCCTGCCGGGGGATCAGTGTGCAGGTCCCTGGGCTCAGTGCCCCTCTGCACGCCACTGCCTCCCTTCTGCAGCTCTCTGAGACAGTGCTGCTTTTTCCCATTTTACAGATGAGCAAAGCTGAGGTGCAGAGAAGTGGAGACAGCTTGTCAAAGTTGCAAGACCGCATTATTACCCAGGCAGGGAGCCGAATCCAGCTCACGCCTGACTCGACGGCACCCTCTCCCGCCGTCGCCCTCAGAGCGAGGCCTTTGCAGATCCTCGGTCCCAGGGCTCTGAGCCCCACCTCTGCGAAGGGGCCTTCCCTGCACTAATGCAATCTCGAAAGGCTTCCAAGCTTGCGTGCCTGCGCGATGCCCCGTAAACCAAGGAGAGGTGCCTCATTTGCAGTGAGATCAGTTGGAAAGCACCGCAAAAGTCAGGCAAATCCGGGTGGCCAAGCCGAGGGAGCTCTCTTCCCATCTGGTGCAAGTAGAAAGGGGTAGAAGGAGGACAATTTGCTAACACCTTGGAAAGCCGAGGTGCGTATACCCAGGACCGAGCATTTCCTCACTTAGAGGTATACGCTGGAGAAATTTTTGCCCGCTTGCTGAGAAAACACATATGAGAGTGTTCAGTGCTGTAATGCTTGAAATGCCGGGGGGGGGGGGGGGGGGGAGAGAAAGCAACATATGAATGATCCATTTAAAAGACGACAGATAAAGCGTGATCACCTTTCTAGGAAAAGTTGGATGCCCGTTGCACCGAACGCCAGAACTCCAGGCCACAGCGTGGAGAACTAGCCAAACAACGCTGGGAGGGCAACAGCTGCCAGGCACTACCACCAGCGCTGGGATACGTACGTTTTCAAAGATGAAAACCATGAAAACATGTGTGGGAAGTCTCAGAGCCACGGTTAGGATGGGGGAGGAGGGAAGCAGCACAGGGAAGACGCTTGGACCGCATTTGCAAGGTTTTCATTCTTCAGCCGGGCGCTGGGTATCCCGATGTTTATGGAAATATTCTCTGTGGCTTTTGGGGCATACCTGAAATATTTCGGCATAATACCGTTTTCAAGGGGGGAGGGGGGTGTTTTACTTTCTGTAAGAAATGCCGCCGGGATATTGTGGGGGTGAGGCGTGGCCAGACCACCCGTGAAACTAGGAGAGGCTTCCGATGTCCCACTGCTCAGCCACAGGTGCCCTACGGCGGGCAGGCGGGCGGGCGGTCCAGCCGGCAGCCCCACGGCCGGCCGGTACTCTGTGATGCCTGCAGGCAGCAGCGTGGCGGCCTCCAAGGATGCCACCCGCAGGCTGTGGCGACGCAGTGTGCACTCCCTGGGAAGCCGCGTCTCCTCCAGGTGAAGGATGGGCTCACTCCATCTCTGTCACCTGCCCGGAGAAGGAAGTGCTGTAGAGAGACAGATTAGATCATCTATTATCAAGTAGGCAAAAGATAGACCGAGGAGGCCCCTGCAGCTCACCAGATGTCCTATCAATCATCAGAGTCCTGGGGAGGGTGGGCTTCCTTCTTCCTCCCTGTCTCCCCTCCCCGGTCCAGCCTCTCCAGGGAAGACTGAGACAAGAGACTGGATCATGAACCAGGTCCCTCCGAGCTGACCTGGGATGGGTGCGGTGGCCACCCTGCGGGCAGCCGTGGGGACCTGACCCCGGGCTGTGAAGACACCTGAGAGCAGAGCGTGAGCTGGAAGGTTGGGGACTCAGGCCCGTGACGACACACGGCGGGTATAGCTCCCCTAGAAGTCTTAGAAGAAGGCCCGGCCGCGGCTACAGTCATCGTCCTGCTCAGCCCCATCATCGCCAAACACTGCTCCCAGCCAGGGTCTCGACGTCCGTCACCCACATTTTTTCATTTGCTCCTGGCACCCACTTCACAGGAAAAGTGCTATTAATGTCTCTCTGTTACATCCGGGGACACTCTGCTCTCTGGGAAATGGCTTCTCCAGGTTGGGGTGGGGGGAGTCTGGAGGATGCCGGGGCTCCCTCCAGGGGCCCCTCTGGAGCCAGCTCTGTGCCCAGACCGCTGCCTTCTCCCTGTGCCCGCTCACCTCCTCCGGGCCCGCCCCCCTGCTGGGCCCAGATGTGCCCCCCTGCAACCCCCGTCGTGCCTCCTGCCTTGGTGTCTAAAATGTCAGCAACGCACAGGAGAGCGGGAGCGGGGGCGTGTGCTGTCTTTGGAAGCAATCTGGAAGTGACGGGGCTGGGCCGGCCTGCCCCACTCACACAGGACCGACCGAACAGGGGGTGTCACTGGGGGATCCCCTCCCTCTCAGCCTGCCGCTCAGAGACCAGAGTCATTATCTCGAGGGAAAGGAGGGATGAGATCTATGTTCTTAGGAAAATGGAACTGAAAGCATTTAACCTCAAATCATAAACAGAAGCAATAAATTAGACAGAGGCCAGGGGACAGGAAATCGTAAGGGGAGAGGTTGATGTCTGGGAAAGAGGACTTTCTGGGTGATGACAACCAGCAGCCGTTCACGGGGACGCTGGTAACAGGGGCCAGGCTGGCCTGGCTGCGTGAAGCACCGTGGGAAGGGTCTGGCCCAGAGGGGATGTTCAAGACCGTCTTCGCCGACTTCTCCGTCCGGTGGTCCCAGAAGCCCAGGCCCGTTTTAGGTCAGAGAAAGGGACGAAGCTCTCCGTGGGGAACGGACATCCTTTCGTCACCCGACGAGCAGTGCGTGAGGTAGGCTCCCGTGAGGATGCTCAGAGAGGACATGTTTCTAGCTCTTCTCCAGCTGCTAACTTGGTGTGTGGCGCTGGGCAAGGCGCATAAACTCCCTGGCAAGGCAACCCTCCTGCTGTTCCGGGTCTGCAAAGGCAGAGAGGAAGGAAACGTGGGTGGGGCTCCCCGAGCTGCCCAGTGCGGTGGGACACACACACACACACACACACACACACACACAGAGTCGTTGGTGCCACCGCACCACATCGAGCAAGGCCCTGGCGATGCGGTGGCCCACGTCAGCACAGTGCAGAACTAAGCCAGGCCCGGGTTGCAGACCCAGCTTTGCCACGTCCTACCTGAGGGACCCGGGCACATGAGGTCACCCCCTGGAGCCCCGATTCCCCAGATCTAGGAGGCAGGGATCCCATCTCTGAGAAGACCTGCCAGGCGAGGAAAGCGACAGAGTGGGAATCGCCAGGTCACCTGGAGATGAAACCTGTCCCTGAGTTTGGCCCAGGGTCAGCGCTTGACAACTGTGCGCTGAACCGATGAGCGAGAAAGCAAGAGTACGCCGAACCTCTGAACGTAAAGGAGATTTTACGTGTTTGTTTGCGAAGCAAACCTATGGCACTTAATAGGTGTCAGGCATTGCTCCCTAAATAAATTACTTAATATTCACCACGACTGAGGGAGGGGCTGTTGCTATCCTCCCCGTTTTACAGAGAAAGGGACCTGAGCACAGAGAAGTTTAGTGCCTTGCCCAGGGTCCCAGAGCTAAAAAGGAGCCAAGCGAGGCTTCGGGCCCAGGTGAGCGGGCTGTGGGGAGCCTGCTGCTGCTCCAGGACAGAGGCTGAGACGTTGCTGGAGCTCTCGAGGGGCGTGGTTCCTGGTGACATCCACGGACGACAGTCCGCTCAGGTGGGCAGCCCTGGAGGGTGTGTCCACAGCCCAAGCCTGGCCCTCGGCCTTTGGTTTGCTTCAAGAGGCCCAGTGCGGGGGTTTTACCACCCAGGCCCTGTCGATACAATCAAGGCTTCTCCGAGCCTGGGCCCCAAATCTGTGACGTGGCCTTGGGTCCATGGCAGCTTTCCACTCTGGGTCCTCCCGGAAAAAGCCTGCACCTGGCTGTTCCCTGTGGCCACAAGCAGAATGGCAGATAAGTGCCGCCCAGGCCCATCAGCGGTGACCACCTACAACACTGGGCGGAGGAGGCCTTGGGGTCACACCCGGACTCACCGGGAAAGACACCCTGGATAATCGCCGGGGTCCCCAGGAGCACAGCACCCAGGTTTGCTGTCACTAGCCGGCATCTCGCCCACGGTCCTCTGCCCTCCCGAACAGCTGGGCTGGACGCCATCCTTTGGCCACCACCAGGCTGCCAGGCTGCTCGGCCATGACGTCGCTCAGGACTCTTCCGGTGGCTGGGAACTGAAACCCAGCTCCTGTGAACAAATGAAAGAGAGGGGCGAACTGGATGGCGTAAGTGCGCCACTCCGGGACACCTTCCCACCCCTCCGGCTCCCGGTTCTCTCCTGTAGCGACTCGTCCTCCGTAGGTTCGGCCCTCGGGATGGAAAAGGGCTGCCAGTGGTGCAACATGCTCTTCACCCACAGTTTCTGCAGAAGTCCCAGAGCCTCGCCTCGCTGGCTTGCGTGGGCTCCCATGACCAGCCCTAAACCAGCCCCTCTGGCCAGGGGATGTGCCAGGAGGCCATGCCTGCGTCACATGACTGCCCCTGAGGTGGGATGGGGAGGTGGGAGTAGGGGTCCATTCCACTGACATTCTAGAACCCAGACTGGAGGAGAGCTGGTCCTTCGAAGGGAACGTGGGGGGCCTTTGGGACATGGAAGAAGCGGACATGGATTCTGGGCTGGCCAAGACGGTAGATGTCCGCCATGGCTCCCAAAGGCTCTCCCTCATCCATTGGGTACCTTGGGTTCTAGACCTCACTCCTGTTCCAGCCTGGTCCCAGCGGAACCGTTTGAAAGGTCAACGCGGTGCTTTACGAGAAGGAAAAAAATTGTCTGTGCTTTTGAAGGGGACCGGATCCTACTCACTTGGACGCCTTTCCTCCTTTCCTCTGCGGTGGCAGCAAGTCGCCATGCCATAGCTGTGGGAAGAGACACTTACCAAGGGAAGGGAGGTGAGGGGTCAAAGGCCATCTCCCTGGACCTGATGATACCCCTACACAAGGGGAAAGAACACCCAGGGAAGGCAAGTCCCAGAACTGCTCTTGGTACCAGCCGTCCTGAGTCCTGCCTGTCCGGCCAGGCTGCAGGCGGGAAGAAGGTGGAGCAGGGAGACGCGAGGCCTGAGGAGTTGGGGCGAGGCCCTGGGATGGCAGACGTGAACACCACGCACAAGAGGGAGTTCCTGCTGGCGAGGCTGAGCCGGGAAGCGCTTGTGGGCTCAGGAGCAGGTGCCTGATGAAACGGTGGTTCAAGCAGGCTTTTTGGGGAGAAGCGTTTCCAGGAAGGATGCGAGCACAGGATCCCATGAACTCTGCCAGCCAGAGTTCGTCTTGGCTCCTGGGTTTTTCCGTAGAACTCAGTCCTGGGGAGACGGGTCCTTTGCTGGAATTATAGCTCACCCACATCAGAAAGGAGCTCTGCTCCTGGAGATTTTTCTTTTAATTAATGGAAATTTTTAGATACAATCAGAAGTATAGAGAATCGTCTAGTAACCGCCCCCCCCCACACCCTGTGCCCATGACTGGACTTCAACAATTATTATTAACTCGGTGTTACTTCTGTTTCATGTGCAGCCTCACCCATCCCCGCCCCTCCCCCCCCCCGCCCCGGATTACTTTGAAGCTAATCCAAACATCATATATCTTTGAGATGCTCAGATTGCAACTGCCCCAGAAGATCTGGAGATTGCATTCTCCTGCAGAAGAAAGGAATCTGGCCTGTTATTACTACGTCATTTAGCAGAGGAGACTATCACCCTCCCTCCTCCACAAACGCGGCCCCACTCTCCCGACCTGATGTTATGCTTTGCATCCTTACGGGACAACAGTTGCATGGCGCTTATCCTCGTCTGGGAGTGGTCAGCTGGAGCGGCTGCTTGTCAGCTCCCCGGGCACCCTCACCGCTCTCGGCCTCCCATCTCGCCCACCCCCAGCTCTACCCACGTCCCGGGTCTATAGCCTTGATGTCTGGCTGCTCCCTGCTCCTCTTCCCCGATCTCCAGGGTACCGGTCCCTCCTTCTCCAGGATTCCAAGACACACAGATGGCACGGGGAACCACGGCAGCCTGAGTAACCCCATTTCTCGTTTCTCAGCCCCAGCCCGGAGCCGTCTCCCTCCCATGCGCCGCCGTACCAGCCTGCCGTGGTGACAGCTGTGGGAATCAAAGAGAGGCAGGGCTTCTAACGTAAACACGGGCTGACCTTGCGCTTTCAAACTGCGTGTTATCTCTGCCCTGGCAAGACTCCTTGAATAACTCATAAATGGGAAAAAAAAAAAGGTTGAGGGGAAAAAAAAGAAACACAACCGAAATTATTATTATTATTACTTAAAGAGCCAGAGAAAGATAGCGAGGCCCCTCTAAAGTTACAGCAGCATCTTTAGCAGCTGCAGGGTACATCCAAGCGAGGGGCCGGGGGAGGGGAGCGGGGGCGTATTTCAAAGCCAAAGGCCACAGTAACTAAAGGCCAGGGGGGTGCCGTGTGGAAGACGCCAAGTGTTTGAAGTGGACAAGGTTTCTAGCATGTTGCCTTGATGCCGGTACATACTTAATAACAGATGTTTGGCCTCTCTAGGCAGATAATCGTCCTGCTGAGGGGTTGATTTGACCGGCCTGCGCGGTCCGGCTCCGCGCGCCGCAGCCGGTAACGAACGAGATCGCGGCTTCTCTCTTTTTTACTGGGGGGAATGCTCAGCCACGCTTCCTTCTAAGCACATAATTACTCGGCGGCAACTGAAGCCCATGCATTCCCCTCTCCTAATGGCCACGGAGCCATTCAGCCGTAATTTATGGGAGCAGGGTTCAAAGTTTTAATAATATTTGGATAATATCATTGCCCACACGTCGGTGGCCTCGTGATGAATAGAAGGAGAGGGGCTGATTTCGATTCCGTGCATGACAGCGTGAGCGTTAACAACTGGGTGCCCGGCGTGGCCTTTATGGAAACTGCCACCAGGCCATCAGCTCATGAATTATAGATCCGGGCATGAAGGATTATAAGCAGCAGTGAGACCGCACAGGGACGCTTGTTCATGAGGAAGTGCCCTATTAGGGCCTCTTCCTTATGCAGATAAATGAATGGCAAGGAAGACCGCACGGCGTAAATAAACCCTGAGCGGATAACGTATTAGCGCATCAACATAAAAAACCCCCGTGCCGGTGCCCGCTCGGCGATATTTATGTGTATACTCTCTGCTCAAGTGGCCCCCTGGTTTTTGGGGGGCTTCTTCCTGCTCAGCTCATAATTCTCCTGTCCTAACAGCACCTCTGGGTGCTCTCCTCAGACCCTCTGCAAAGCCTGCTGGCTCCGCACACCGGTGTGCTCAGAGAGTCCTTCCCCGGCAGGCCGATGGGGGAAAAGATGCGCATCCATCTCAAGACGGACTTCGGATGGCCGTGGTGAAGGCGTAGGGACTGCACGCAGGCCAGTGTCAGTAGCGGAAGAAAAGGTCACCATGCCGCAAGGAGCAGAGAAAAGGGATGGGGGGTCTCAGCCACAGCCGGGTGAGAAGGAGCCTGAGAGCTAATCAAGGCCCACCCTCGGGGCGGCCACCGAGCGGGTGGCTGAAGCACGTCTCAGCGACACAACTTTGTTGGCAAACCGAGATTCCTGAGTCCAAGTGCTGCCCGGGGCTGCCTTATCAGGGCTGCAGGTGTTCCGCCCCCAAAATGTAAACATTCAACCCCAGCCCCCAAGTGATAGTGTTGAGACCAAAGCGGCGTTTGCCGACTTCCTCCTGCTACTCTAGGCCGGCTCACCCTGGACTCTGACAGGACTCGAGTGCCGTGAGCGATCTTTGCACTTGCCGGCTTGATACCCATTTAATCTGAAGGATTTATTCGGAAAGAACAGCAATTATAGCCGCACCTCAGAATAACCAGGAAACTGTGCCTTTAAATCTCTTTGAAGAGCTTTCTGGTGTGTCCTCAGGAGCCCCCCGCAGGCCCAGGTTAGGAGCCCGAGCTGCCACGGGCCTGGGCGTCCCCATGGAGACAGGAGTGCTTCAGGCAGGTTCCAGGCATCCCGCTGGTTTCGGTGCCTCGAAGCACCGCGCACACGCTTTCCAAAGCATCTAAGACACGCCATGCCCTGGCCACGGGGCTCCACTGAGCAGAGCATCGTCTGTCCAGTCCAGGGGTGTCCAACCCGGCTGTATGTGGCCCAGGGTGGCTATGAATGAGGCCCAACACAAAATCGTAAATTCACTTAAAACCTTTTTTTTTTTGCTCATGCATTTTTGTTAGGGTTTGTGTATTTGATGTATGGCCCAAGACAACTCTTCTTCTTCCGGTGTGGCCCAGAGACACCAAAAGGTTGGACACCCCTGCGGTGTCCACAAAAGGTTGCAGATTCAATTCCCAGCCGGGGTGCGTACGGAAGGCAACAGACAGAGCTTCTGTCTCATCTCTCTCTCTCTCTCTCTCTCTCTCTCTCTCTCTCTCTCTCTCTCTCTCTCTCTCTCCCTGCCTTCCTCTCCCTCTAAAGTCGGCAAATATACCCATGGGTGAGGATTCAAAAACAATAATAATTAACACTGAAATGAAGATGTGTCATCATTTTTCCTGTTGCCAGATGACAGGAGGTAGCAGAAAGGCAGCAACATTTATCAAGCACCAACATTTTTAAAAATTGTCACGAAAAAAAAATACTTTTTTTTTTTCCGGTTCACCGTCTTATGAATTTTTGACACATTGCATAGAGTCCGGAGACACCATCACAGTAGCAACATGGAAGAGCTCCATTCTGCCCCAAACCTCGCTCCTGCTGGTGTTTCACAAAGTCAGACCCTCGCTCGGCCCACCCCTAACCCGTAAGCCCTGAGGGGTGAGCTCTCCCCCTCTCCCCACTTGCAGCTCTGTAGTCAGGAAGGTCCTGTAAGCGGAATGACAGAGAACATAACCGGTGGAGACGCAACTTCGTGCCTGTGAGCTTCTCCAAGGGGGGTGCAGGAGGGTATGTGTCGATCGACAATTCTATAGCACAGTTTTTCTTTTTGGCTGAGTTGCATCTGATTACACAGCTCCCGCTTCCAGTCTGGCGTGGACCGGGTGCTCCGTGGGATGACAATGACAGCTAAAGCTGTGACTGTTCCACTGTAGTCACTCATTTAACCTCTCAGCCACCCAGCGGGGCGGCTGCTAGCATTGGGTTCATCTGGCAAATGAGCAGATCAAGCAACTGAGAGGTGCCGCAGCTTGTCCAAGGCCACAAAGCAGGAAGGTACAGGAAGGTTAGCCTGGGGTCCAAGGCTTGGGATTCGTAACAGGAGAGCATGCTTGTTAACGTCTCTGGCAGGAAGATGAGACATTTAGATCCCAGAGAGGAAAGAGTGGCTGATGTCAGGCTGTACTAGGGATTGGAGTCAACTCACAGGACCAGAAGAAAAACAAGGAAAAGGGGCCAGGGGCTCCCCGTACCCCATGTCACCGAGGGCCACCCACAAGGTTCACAGCCACCCCTACACACCCCAGGAGAAAATGGTTGAGAAATAGGAAGCATCCCAGCCTCCTTCCATCCAGCCTAGTGTGGGAAGGGGACCATCCTTAGGGTGTGGAATGAACTATCGTGAATCCTGGGGTTGCCGACCTCAGGCCCTCAGCAGGGCAGTCACAACCTTCTCACCCAGCACATGACACACTGCCACTGCTTTGGGGACCATCACTGCCTAGAAACCTGGAGGTGGATTCCAGGTGTCAGGTCACCCAGTTTTGTACATGTGGGGACACTGAGACCCCGAGAGAGAAGGGACTTGCCCAAAAGCAAATGACAAATCAGTAGCAGGCCCAGGACCATAACCTAGATCCCTTTCCCCACTGACTCACTCACTCACTCCTTCATCCACTCACCCACCTCCCGCCAGTCATTCCACCAGGTGCCCAGAAGGCAAGCGGAGCTCTGGGGAGGGAGCTACGCAGGGAGCTTCTTGGAGGCCTGCACCAGCTCTGATTCGATCAATGCTCGGACCCCTGAGTCTTGCCAAACAGGAACCAGAAGTCAGTCAATATTTGTTTAATAAAATAATCTTTATTTCTATGTATTTACTTGGTAATCTTAGAATTCAACCCTCTAATACAGCAGTTCTCCAATTTCGGGGGGTGGGGGTGGGGGGTGCATCAGAAATCCCCTGGAGGACTTGTTAAAACACGGGTTCCTGAACCCTCCCCGGAGTTTCAGATTCCACGGGCCTGGGGTGTGGCCTCACGGTTTGCCTTTCCAACAAGTTCCCAGTGATGATGCTGACCCTGCAGGTCCAGGGGCCTTGTTTAAAGAACCTCCGCCCTGGTGGACGGTGAATGAGAAGGCGCAGGGGCTGTGCATCGGGAAGCCCAGGAAGGACCAGATGTTTCCACCCTGTCTTCTCCCACCCTGGCCCCCACCCCCCAGCCCTTCCCGGGCCACCAGGGCAAAGGTCAGAGGCCTCATCTGAGTCCAGCAGAGAAGCTGGGTGGACCCTACCTGGGGAAGGGGTGGATCCCCAGGGGTGAGGGGCCTCCTGTTTAGCCAACAAACAGAAGGGGCTAAATCCCCACCCTGACCTGCTCTTCTGAGCAAACACATGGGTGGGGGGGGGCTGTCGGTGTCAGCTCGACGCATTGTCTGCTGAGGATTAAGAGAAGCAGGGGCCGAGCCTCTTTTCTTTCCTTCTTTTTTTCCTTTTTTTTTTTTTAGCACTGAGAAAAGCCATTAAGGGATTAACACCCCGATTTATGAAAATGGAGGATGATAAAGGCACAATGGGGGTGACAGCATCGTGTAAACGACACATTCATTTCGGGGACAGGGCTGTTCACTGGGAGAAATGGAGAAATAAATGGAACAATGAGGAGATGCTTTTACCAGCTTGTCATTAATTAGCCGAGAGCACAATTGTTTTATTGTCCTTTTTGAAAAATACAAAATTGGTAGGAAAATACAAGCACTGAGCACAGCGATTATTCTGTGTCACGGGCTGACATCTGCTTTTCCTTCTCTGCCGCAGCTCACCTCCGGAAGTGGCGAGGGAAGGGAACCTGTCCCCTGGCAGAGGGGAGCAAATGACCCGCCACCCCAATGCACCTCAGAGGCATCCCTGGGTCCTTTCCGGCTGGGTGGGCTGCCCTGGGGGGTCTCTGGTAGCCAGTGGGAAGGGCCAGAAGCCTGGGGACCAAAAGGTCACCTGCTGGGGGCAGTGAGGCCAGCACAGTGGCCCCTCAGCTGGTCCACACCCGGGCCTGCCAGCTGGGCCAGCGCAGGGGGCTCTGCAGGTTCTGATGCTGTTCTCGCTCTCACCCATCCATTTCATCTCCGGTTGGGAGCGGAAGCGTTTGCAACATACCCACGTTAGGAGGCCTGTAACGAAAAGCCTTCTGAAAAGTTGGCTGGTGTCCTAACAGGGATGGCTTTTCCTCTGAGCCGCAGACGGGGCTGCCTGCAGCCCTGCTGCGGGCGAGGACCCATGTCTGGGTTCTCGGGGCCAGGAGGGCTCCTGTGAGCAGGAGCTGCAGGGCGCACAGGGGTGGCTCAGGCCCCGGGAGACTCGCAGGGCGGACGCACAGCAAGTCTGTGGGAGTCCTGATGGAGTGAGCCAGCATGTGCCTGGGATGGTCCCCTCCCCGCTGGCCGGGGCGTAGGGGGAGGCTGCCTGGACCCCAGCACTGCTCACTCTTCCACCGCTGGGGCCATTTGTAAATCTGAGCGCCCATTTTAGATGGAAAGTCGGCCAACAGGGGCTATTTCTAGAAAGAGTCAAACAATCACCCAAGGGTTAATGGCACTTATGTAAAGAAAAGGGGCTCAGAGGCAAACAGGGTGCCTGGCAAGGAAGCCGTAAACAGCGTTCTCATTGTTCTGGCCTTCTGTGACTGCTGGTCATTGTTTGGCCTTTAATCTGGAAACGCTATAGATATAAATATAGCCATCTTTACAGCATTGTATCTTTACGGGCAAAGATAAAACAATGCATCTTTATGTCTCTGAGCTTTATGTTTATATAAAGATGTCTTTATTCAGAAAGATGCCGTCTGCGTGTCTCACAAATAAATGCTGGGCAACCAAAGACTTGTACGCGTTCATCCCACACGTCCAGTCTCCCATGTGCCAGGCACTGGCCTAGTGCCTGGCGTTTGTTTAGCAGTGAACAAGCGGGCAGACCCCCCACCCCGACCCCCTTCCCTAAAGAATGTGCATTGCTGGGTGTGAAAACAGAAAGCCAATCCATAGTCGCAGAAGTGGGTCACGTAATAATTATCGCTAGGGAGAAAAAGGAAGCAGGTCGCGGGGCTACAATGTGTAGAAGAGGCCAAAGAGTATGTGGATATTTAATATCTCCCACTAGACCGCACATTTCAGGTACCTACAGGGGCCGAGCCGGCGATACGGGGAAGAGTGGCGAACGGGAGCCCACCTGCTGGGCTAAAGTGCAGCCGCTACCCCCGCTGCTCCTGCCGCTTGTTGGACTTGGGAGAGGGGCCGTCTCTTGCAGTCTCGAAGGAAGGCTGCGTTTCCGTGTGGACTCTCCTGATAGTAAACCTTTCACAGCTAAAGCACACTTAAGCCCAGACTCACCCGCAAGCCACCAGTTTATACACTTCCCTGAATCTCTCATCAGGCAAGGAGAACTCACACAACTTACCCTGTATCGCCTGGCTGCCAGGAAACTCAGAGGTTAGCTTAATTTTTTTTATTTTGTATTGAATTTATTGGGGTGACATTGGCCAATAAAAGTATATACGTTGAGGTTAATTTTAAAGCATCATAACTGTTCTGCATTAGATTCTTGCAAACATCATCTTCTTTCTCTTCCAGTTCTCATAGTTTAATCTGATTTTAAAACGTCCCACTAAAGGCAGGAGGCTTAATATTATCAGAAACCTCCAGTTATGATCGATGAGGAATGAATTCTAGCAAAACAGCTAGAAAATAGCTACTCTGAACACACTCTTTGATAACCATGCACTATAGGTGTTGGGAGGGGGGACACATACTATACTAACACCCCTTATTAATGCTCGCCTTTTGTTTGCGAAGCTTGCCTGGTCCTGTCGGTAGGTTTCCCCAGGAGTAGAGCTGGCTGTCCCTCCTCTGCATCCTCCCCCTTGCAGATTCCGTAGCTGCGATCCCTCCCCTCCCCGAGCACTCCTGTTCTGCCCCATGATTTGGCTGGAAATGGGCCCCGTCTCCAGCGCTCACAGCCCCATTGCCAGCTCGGCCTGCCTGCTGCTTTGATTCCCTAGAAAGGCACCTCTGACTCAGGCCAGTTGGAACCCATGCCAACCGCCCGGATCGGGCACGGAAATCCTTGGCATCTCATGTGCCCATGCCGGTCGGCTGGAAGCGGCTGCCGGAAACACTTGGGTCAAGAAAAAAAAAATCTGAGGCCACGCTTAGGTTAAACAGGAAACACGGTCTGGTTGATTAGGGACGTCTGCCATCCTCAGCAAGGAGGCCTCTCCCCAGGCCGTAAAGAGGGGCAGGGCAGAAGTGACACCATTTCCTTCTAACAGACGAGCGAGCGTGCGGGAGCTCACGTGAGGTCAGAGGCCACTCACTGGGGCGGCACCCCTGTTTCCTTTGGCCAGCCGTTATCAGCCTTTCATGGCAAGATGCCTGGATTCAACCTTGATCTTCCACAGATGGGTCACCTTGGCCAAACTCCGCAACCTCCCTGAGCCTCAGTTTACTGTACTGTAAAATGGGGATAATAGTTGTGCCCCATTTCCCAGGAACATGGGGATGTTTAAATGTAAAGACCCTAACTCAGCTGTTGTAAGTATAACCGGGCACCGGACCGAGGTCAATGTCATCTATTGTTGTCAATAGTATCTTTTTTTTTTTTCCGCCAGGCACCGTTGGGTATGCCCCATAGCTCTTCGTCTCACCACCAGCTCCCAGCAGCCCGGCCCTATGCCCTGCTCTCCCCTCACCAGTCACCATCTCGGGAATGTGTCACTCTTTTCCCCCGTCTCTGGCTCCCCCCACCCCCAGTGTCCTGCTCTCTGTTCCCCAATGCCCACCAGTCAATGCTGTGTCTCAAGGGGAGACATCCAATCGTCTCACTGGACCCCGTGGTACCTCGCTCCAGTCACGGCCACCCTCCCAAGAGAACAGCCCACATCACAGCCTTGGGCGGGTCGCTCAAGGAGAGCCAAGCCAAGCGGGGCAGACGCGGGGACCGCCAGAGGCCCCAAGCTGCCCCCGCCAGCATGTCTCCACAGGGTCCCTGCAGGAAAGCTCCCGAGAAGCTGGCGGACCAGCGCTTGGTGTACCGACCCGTGGCCTTGACTGTGACCCACAACAGGACATGACGAGCCGGGGGGAGATGACCATGTCCTGGTCCCCATGGGTCCCTGGCCCTGGCACCAGACTGAGCCCAAGGGACATTCTGGAGCAAGGTTTGCCAGGGGAAAGAAAACCACTGTGGCTTCCAGTCCTGGTGCTTCCAAAAAGGAGCCGAGACAGCAGGCGGGGCCCCTGCGGCTCTGCAGGCCCAGGGCTGTGAGTCAGCGATGAGGGGTAATGTTGCTCCGTCACCAAGTTCTTGCAAAAGCATATGACCAACTTATGAAACGACAAAGGAAGCTAGGAGAACACTTCTGACCAGGCCTCTAAAGATGCTCCCTGTTGTATTAGTCAACCCTCTTCTTCCAGTGGTGCAAGCCCAGCTTTCTCTGCCTTTGGCCAAAATCGCTGTGATGATGACAATAAGGAATGCACTGCCCCTACATTGGGGTCACCTGGACTCTCTCTTCCAACACAAAGCCCACCTGCGAGCTGCTGATTCAGAGGGTCTGGGCAGCCTGCTTCTGGCGCATGCTCGGTGATGCTCACACCCGGAAGACCGCTGGCGTGGGAGGAGCCACAATTCCTTCGCGGGTAAAACGGGAGCAGGGGCCCCCTCCCCAGGCGGCCCTGGAGCTGCATCAGGCCCGTGGACATGAACGCACTGCGTTCAGACCTGCACCGACAATGTCAGAGTCGTTCGGGATAGTGCTGAAGCACGTTCCCGAGTGAAGTGCGCATGCGGCACAGAACGCGTCCACTGAACCCCGCGATGCACTCAGCCCTGTGCTCGGCACGGCTGAGAGTACGTGATCCCGACAGCGGCCTTTCCCATTCGACTTCTCATTTCTCACCCAAAGAAATGCTTTGGTTTAGGATTTCCTTTACATGGGAGGAAACTGTAGCTCCGAGATACGGAAGGCCTGCCTGGAGGCCACCTATCACGTGGACACTTGCTGGGGTGCCTGAGCATCTCCCGACCGCCCCGCCTCTTCCTCTTGGAACCGCCCTCCCAACCCCTCAGGGGTTGACTGGATGTCATCTTTATGCTCTGTGACCCTGACATTCTGGCCAGAGCCATGGGATCAAAGGTTGACCCCTGACCTAAGCTGGTCCAATTAGCATCTCCCTCCCGGGAATGCATAGTTGCTACTGCGGGGCAGGACTGCGAGGGCTGACCAGAGGACGAGGGCAGGGAGCAAGTGGGAGAGGAGGAGGGGCGAAGCCTGTGACAGAGAGTGTCAGAGACAAGAGCCAGGGTGTCCTGGAACCTCTAAGTTCCTGTTTCCAGTAACTTCCTGGGACCCCACTATCTTCCTGACCTTGGAGTCCATGATACAGTAGTGTAGAGAGCAAAGAGGTGTTTTTTTTTTTTTCTGTAAAGAAAAGTTATATCAAGAAACCTTATATAATAAAGATATTGCCAAATGTTGCTCATTTAGCTCAAAAGTCCAAGGGTTGCTCTGGCTTTAGCCAAATCAACTCCAGCTGATTTGGTAGCTGAAATATGACCAAGGACCCAGTTTCTCTCGATCTCTTCCTTCAGGCCTTTGGGATGTAGAATTCGTCCTCAGGAATCATAGGATCCTTTGTAGCTCCAGGCTTTTCTTTGGTGATAGCAAAATGGCTGCAATAGTTCCGGACCTCACACCACAATCCATGCTACTTAAAGGAAGAGAGAATCCCTGCCAATTGGCCTTGTGCGAGTTCTGGGATTTACCATCATGGGCCCAAACAAGGTCACCTGCCCATCTTTAAACCAACTGACAAGGGGATAAGACATGCTATTTAGACTGAACCAATCAGGACTCTCCCTTGGAGCACAGGGTGGGGTCTATCCCTCCGGTACCATCGGAGAAAGAAGAAATCCCCAAAGGACAATTGGGTATTTGGGGTGAAGACGGGAGGCAAGTGATAGACGTTAGGAAAACAACCAACACACACCCACAACATTCTACAGGCTTCATAAACATTTCTATTTTGTTCAACCTTCCTTAGATTAATTTTTAACTCTTAACCAAAGAGTCCTAGCTAAATAGGTACATGTGATCTCCACCCTTTCCACTCACTAATTTATTCGGAATCGCTTCCGGGCTGCCCCTGGGATACTCTTGCATAGTTTAAGTGGGCAAGAAGAGACCGGAGCCGAATCTCACTGTCAGGAACATAGGAGCTGAGACAGACTTGGTGAGGCCCCTTGTCTCCGCAAAAACTTTAACAGAAATACAGTCATTATGACTAATGATAAGATACAAACAGGATCTCAAAAGCGATAGTAATTAAAAATTATGAGGATTAATCGAAATATTTCAAGTGCAAATCCTACATGTTTCATGTTTCATTAACTTATAATAATCCACTTCAATCATGATTTTGTTGCCTGACTCATCTTGAAGGATTTGTAGCTTGCGTCATTGTTTCCTCATATTCATATAAATATTTGCAGAGAGGAAAACTTTCAAAATCTTACTCGGCGGGCACAGCCAATAAAATGTTAGAACCGGCACAAACGCTTAAGCCACAAATAACGCCGCATAATTGGCAGGACGGGTGTAATTGCCTGGGAAGAAAATGCCAGAAACAATAGCCAGCCAGCCTCCAGCTTAGGAAAATGCTGAATCACCAACGCGCATGACAGCAGGGAACAATGTCGTGCGAGCCAAGATGCAGAAATCTCAGGGCGGAGGAGAGTTAGACTTTTCGCGTGAAGACTCGTCAGAGGTGCCGTAGGGACACCTTTCTCTGTCACGTTTACCCGAGGGATACGTGATTGGGGTCACGCCTAAATCCATGCGCGGGAACTCTCAACCCATTTAATTTCAAAATCTAATGATAAAGAACCTGCGTAGCATTTACTCCATGGCATTTTTTTCTTTCTTAGTGGCATGTGGAATGATCGCGTACCAGGGTAGCGCCCTAGATTGAACAGAAACTCGGCAGTTAGGGTCTCAGAACCTGAAAGCTCACGTGATACAACTGCACTGTGTTATTATCGCAATTATAATCACTACTATTACTTATTGGCTGTTATATTTTGCTGCTTCTGGCCACTCTCCCTGATCCCATCCACCGTTTCCGGCCCACATATACGCCTCACAGCTAAAGTACCGTGTCTAGCACATTCACTGGTAAGGCCATTCCAGGGAGGGGCAAAAGCGGGTTTACAGTTGTGAGCAGGTGAAACAGTTCACTCTTGCGTTACTAGGTATTCATTAGTCTGTGATTTTCCATCTGAACAACTGCAATCCTACTTGTGCCCCACCTTGTATTTGGGGCTCCCTGCAAGAGGGTGAGGGCGTTGCACGGTTTCACAGCCGGACAAGTGTCCTGCTACTAACGCGTCTCCTGGGCTGGGGGCCACCCGACCCCCTCCGCGCACCGAAGCTCTGTGAAGCAAAGCCCGGTCCCGGTGCTCACACGCAGCGCCGCTTCCCCATGGGCACAGAGGGCTCCCATGCAAATCGGAGAAGAGTTCAAATAAACAGATGCTTAGTGTTGTCCAATGAAGTGTAAACAAGACCGGCACCAGTGAGGGGCCCGCTGACTTCCTGCGCGGGCCTCCGTTCCGGGCTGGCTGGGCTTGAACGAGGCCTTCCATGACTCCATCCGGATGGGCTCCATCAGCCAACCTCCTCACCTCGCTGCCTGCTTCTAGAAAATTCGTGCTGGAATTAATGCTAAAAACACGTGAAGGCACGATCGTGCCTCTCGCAAATCGTCCCTCCCGTGCCTGGCTCCTCGTCCTGTTACGTCATAATTATCATACAGCTATAGCGTAAATACATAGTTATCTCCATCTCTCCGTCCAGATGGTCGGTTACACGATAATTACAGTATGTTTGTACTTACTGGGTTTAATTACCAGATAATCAGGAAGAACATGCAAATTGCTAGGTTGTTGGAACACAGTACACTGAACCAAGGAAAACCTGCGCAGGGCACCGAAGCAAACAAGCCCTTACAGGGGACTGTGACGACGCGGAGGCAGAGGCGTGTCGTGGCTCCATTGTGCGGGTTAGCATTACACTTGCCGAGCTTGGATTAATGTCTACATTATAAGCAAATGTAATGGGAGAAGGACTGGCGCTGCCCCACCTCCCCCGGGGACAATGGGGATGGGCCACAGGAGTGGCCGAACAAGGCACCAGCCCTCGGTGGTGGAGCCCGGCTCTGGTCTCACCTCGCGCATTCCACAGGCACACGGGAGCCTCTGTTCTGAGCCCAACCGGGTACCTGCCCCACGGCAGCCGAGAGAGGCTGCAAACCGGCAGCCAAATGAATCCCAGAAACACACTGTGGCTCCAGGCAGACGCCGACTTAGGGTTCCCTGGTGTGCCTGTCGGCCACCAATTGCCACTGCTGAGCACTTTTCTTCCCTTGTCACGCCAAGAAGATATGCTCAGATCAACCCCCTGATTTCTGCCCCACATCTTGTGGTGGTCTCACGCATTCTCCCACTTTCTCCTTCCTGACTTCCTCTTAGAAACCCATGTTGTTCTGCCGGAGCCAGCTTCACCCCTCGCACCCAGGAGGGAAACCATGCCCCTGGCCACCAGCATCTTCCTGCCACCTGCCTACAGTGATGGGTTTAAGGTTCCACATGTACCTCAAGACACTTCAGCCAATATTAGCACACATCCTTTTCTCGAAATGCCAGAAGGAAGGCTGTCCCCTGCCCCTTCTGGATACAAATGATCCAGTGTAAAGCCTCAAGAGCCCCTGAAAGCCATCTTGCCACCGTAAAAGAGATACTGGGTCTTATAGTGAGCTTCAGGATCAAACTTTACCTGAAACCCATTCTCTTTTCCAATTACATGAGTGACTAAGCTCCCTCTATTGTTTATGCCACCTGGAGTTGGGGCTTCTATTTTTTTATGATGAAAGACTTAATAATACCTAGTCACCACAATCTATCTGCCTGACTTGCCGTAGAAAACCCCTGATAGGTTTTTTTTTTTTTTTTTTTTGATGGGATTGTCTCCTGTACCACCTGGAGGTAACCAGCCTTCATGTTCTGAGATGTTACTTCTTATTTTTTTCTCAACCTTATTGAGATATGATAGGCATGCAACACTTTATCAGTTTTGGGGGTACAACATCATAATTTGATATGTGTATGTATGGAAAAATAATTACCACAATTGTTTGGTTAACATCTACCACCGCACAGAGTGGCAATTTTTTCCTTGTGATGAGGACATTTAACTGCACTGTACTTTACATACTCAGGATTATTTTATAACCAGAAGTTTTTACCTTTTGACCCCCTTCTTCCATCTTGCCCACCCCTAACCCCCTACCTCTGGCAATGAGCAATCCGTTCTCTGTGTCTACGCATTGGGGATAGTTACTGTTTTTGGGTTGCTGTTTGGGGTTCTCTTTAGATTCCATGTGTAAGCAAGATAATATGGTATCTGTCTGTCTCTGTCTGACTCACTTAACTTAGCATAATGCCCTCCAGGTCCACCCTGGTGTTGCGAACGGCAGAGTTTCCTTCTGTGTTACGGCTGAGTGAGGCTCCAGGGGGTGCGTTGCGTTTTTTATCACTGAAGGCAAGACCCTCCACCAGCACAAAGCTGATAACTCACCCGGTTGTGGTCCTGGCTTATCGCGGTGGTCTGCAGCCAAACCCCCAGCATCCCAAGGTCTGCCTGCGTAGATAGGGTTGCTGGGTGCCAGAGGGAGGTCTACAGTCTGAAACATTTATCTGGTCATACACTGAAGATTGCTATCTGCAACGTAATTTGATTTATGCCGATACAAAAACACCCAGGCAGGGATGAAGGCGAACAACCCCTCGGCAGCCGTGGGGAAGAGGACAGTTTACTTACAACTTTCCCCTCCCCCCACCCACATCAGGGGTGACTGACCGCGGTCGCCCTTGCCAGAGGGGTGACGGGGGGGGGGAATGTTAGTGTGTCGCCTGGTGCTTTGTGGCCAGAGGCCCCCCAGTGAGCAGGTAGTCCCAGTGTGGATGCCGGGTCCAGAGGTGAGCACATTAAATATATTTTCGTATTTCACCCTCACAGTAACATTGTGAGATGGAGGATGGCATTGTTCCTACTTCACAGATGAAAGAAAATGAGGCCCAGAGAGGCGAGCAGAAGCTAGGACCACTGGACTCGGGCCAAGTCTGGCTCTAACTCCCACAACACACTTGGCCCGGGGACCCGCTCCTTGTGAATTCCTAGGAAGTGGGTCCCAGACCCCACTGGTCCAAGCTTCTGCACCACCCAGCGTAGGGCAGTGATCTCCCTGCTGCCCCAAGCATTCCTCCCTGTGGAACCCCCTGGTCAGAGCCCACGGTCCGGGGCCAAGTAGGGCCCCGCGGTCTGGGCAGAGTTTTCATTGAAGTGTGTGCATGTTTGGGGGCGGGAGCCTTAATGATTATTTTCACTCCCAGTTCCTGCTTATTTGGTCTGGGTTGTGCACGATTAATTAGGAGCCTACACTAACGAGAGGGGACACTCGGGGCCAGCTGGCCCTCCCAGATGTTCCCGAAACAAACTCTCCAGCCTGCACAGCAGGACAGTGCAAACGGGCCTGGGGAAGGCCCTCGGAGACGGCTCAGCACCCAGCGCTGCCGGCTGGGGCGACAGGCCTTGCCTGGGGTCCGCGCCTCCCCGGTCCGATCGGTCCGATCGGGCTGCCTTCGGTTCCACAACAATGCACCCCCAGCTGTACTCCTTCGCTCGAATCCTGGGGAGAGGCCAGTCTAAACCCCGATCAGGAGCTAGACATGGAAGGAGATGAGGAAAGAGAACAACCATTCCTAATAAAGAGGCCGAGGCGGGGGAATTCTCCGCACTAAATGTACATGCACAGGCCCGCACTGGTGGTCCCGGGGACGGTTTGCTTTGTTCGTGCGCCTTTTGTCTCCAGAATGAGACCGGACGGACCCGTCCGTTGCAGCTGCAGCTTGCTCGGGGTGGCGACTGAATGGAAATAAGTCAGGGCCCGCCAGAATCGCTGAGCACGTCTCTTCACCAGGGAGGCAGATGCCGGCAGGGGGACCTTCCCTTCCGTGACCTCCGCTTCCAGGAAACATGAGAAAATATCCCGGGGTTAAAGTGGACGATTTCTAGAAGGTCCACAGAAGGTTAGGGAGCTCTCGCCGTCAACGTACTGGGCAAACACTAAGTAACAGGCACCAGGGTCCAGCAGTGGACGAGGGACCCACACTCTCCGCCCTTGAGAAATGTACGGAGCAGTTCTGGTTCACCGATCACACACTCACCTGAGCGAGGATATTGACAAAGATGATTTGACAAAGATGACAAGGAAGCCATAGAAAGTCTTCAGGAAATGCAAATTAAAATCACAATAGGATGCCACTCCAACCCCATTAGAATAATGCGCCTAAAAAGTAAATTCCTTTTGCCTAAAAGGAATGAGATTCTGACACAGGCTACAACAGCAATGAAACCCGAAGACCGTTAGGCTCACCAAAATAAGCCCGAAACGAAAGGGCCCGTATCAGGTGGGCCCACGATCTGTAGGACGCACCTAGAGTCGTCAAAATCGCAGAGACGGGAAGCAGAGGAGTGGTTACCGGGGGGTGGGAGTTCGTGTTTAACAGGGAAGGAGTTTCTGTGAGGGGTGATGACAAAGTTCTGGAGGTGGACAGCGGTGCCATGCGGCGGAACTGTACGGTCACAAAGAGCTGAACTGTTATGTGTATTTCACCACAATTTGTTTTAAAAGGAAGACGGTCTCTGGGCTCTCACCGAACACAAGTTTCCTACATGAGTGGGTGAGTGGAGACCACCCACTCCCAACCATCCCTCCACCTGCACCCCCGCTGCAATCCCCTTATACCAAGTGGGCCATCCGTGGCCGGCAGAGCAACTGTTCGGAATATGTGTCCAGCAGCACGGGTGGCACTGGGGGGGAGGGGACCGAGGTGGCACAGGTTCCTGCCCTCAGAGGCTCCCATTCATTCCCGCAGCGGGCAGGGGGTGAGCAGGCAAACCGCAAACCCCTCTCCCAACAGGCTCTGTCCCGCCCATTTTGGTTTTTATGTTTAGCGCTTATCACGGTCTAACGTAATACCCGCAGCGATTTGCCCGGATGCCTATTTATTGATCGTGTTGATGGGACCCTGACCTGAACTGGAATGGTGTTCCATAGACAGTAACCACCAGCACGTGTGGGAAGCGAACTATCTCTTTGAGCCTTCGTTAACTGCGTCCTTTCAGCAACGTTTTGTAGTTTGAGTGCGTGAGTCTTCCACCTCCTTGGTTAATTTCATTGAAGTATTTTATTCTTTTTGGTGATCCTGGAAATCGAATTACTTCCTTAATTTTCTTTTCATTGTTAGCGTACAGTAATACAAATGATTTTTGCGTGTGTTCATTTTGTAGCTACGACTTTGTTGAATTTATTCGAAAAGGAACAAATCCAATTCTAACAGGAATTTTGTAGGATTTTTTTTTTGTTTGGTTGTCCACATATAAAATCAAAGTACCTATGAACAGAGACTATTTCACTTCTTCCTTTCCAAGTTGGCTGCTGTTTATCTCTCTTTCATGCCTAACTGCTCGGGCTAGAACTTCAAATCCTATGTTGAACAGAAATGGCCGAAGAGGGTATCCCCGCCCTGTCCCTGATTTAGAGAAAAGTCTAGCAGTCTTTCCAGCGAGTGTGATGTTCATTGTGGGGTTTTCGTGCGTGGCCTTCATCATGTTGGAGTAGTGTACTTCCATTCCTAGTTTCTTGAGTGTTTCAGCATGAAAGGTGTTGAATTGCGTCGAACACTTTTTCTACGTTAACTGAGATGACCACGTGCTTTTTTTCCTTCATTCTGTTGCTGTGATATATCTCCTTGATTAATATGTCAATGGCGATCATAGTTTGACCCATCCTTGCATTCAGGACCAAACCTATTGGACTATGGTGTGCACGTGTAATATACTGTTGAATCTGTTGGCTAGTATTTTTTGTTTTTTCGTCAATATTCATAGGGATATTGATCTGTAATTTTCTTGTCGCATCTTTGGCTTCGGTATCCGGTTAATGCTGGCCTCACTGTATGATTTAGAAAGTGTTCCCTGCTCTTCAAATTTCTGGAAGGGTTTGAGAAGGACTGGGGTTAGTTTATCTCTTCGTGCCTGGTAAAATTCACCAGTGAAGTCATTTGATCTAGGGCTTTCCTTTGTTGGGAGAGTTTTGATTACTAATTCGATCTCCTCACTAGAGATAGTTCCATTCGGACTTTCTATAGCTTCATGGTCCAGTCTTCTCGGAGCTTGTTCACTTCATCTAGGTTATCCAACTTGTTGGCCTATAAATTTTTGCACTCGCTTCTAGCCCTTTTTATTTCTGCAAAATCAGCAGTAATGGGTCCACTTTTATTTCTGATTTTAGTCATTTCAGCGGGCTCTTTTTTTTTCTTAGTCAACCTAAGAACACGTTTGTCCATCTTTTCAGAGAAAAAAAAAATTTGTGTTTCAACTTATTTTCTCTGATAGTAGGAGAGCCACCTTAGGTCACTTGTGCTGTGTGCATAGAATATCTTATTTCATTCTTCCATTTTACCCTGTTTGTGAGTTTAGAAATAAAATGACTCTCTTGTAGTTAGCAAACAGTTGCACCCTGGGTTTCCATCCAGTGCAGAAAGGCTGCGGGGTTGATTCGAACCTGAGTCTCAATAAACCATCTGTTAAAAGGAACAGTTAGAACCAACTAGAAAGCGCACAGGGGCAGGGATAAGCGAACTGGGTTGTCCCAATTCTTACAATAAACTGCACAAAGTACACAATTTAATATGTTTTGACACAAGTATATGCCTGTGAAACATCACCATAATCAAGATAATGAATATACTCTTCACGTTCAAAAGTTTCCTCCTGCCCCTTTGAAATCCCTCCGTCCTTCTTCCCGCCTCCCACCATCTGCAGCCAGCCGTGCATCTGCTTTTTCTCACAGCGGATTCACCTGCATTTTCCAGGCTGTCATGTGGATGGAGTCGTACAGTATATATTCTTTCTGTCTTCGACACTCTGAATAGTTACTTGGAGATTCAGCTACGTTGTAGCGCGCATTGAAAATCGTTCCTTTTCCCTGTGTGAATATGCTACGATGTTTTATCTATTCATCTGTTGACGGACATTTGGGTTGTATCTAGTTTTGAATGATAATAAACATGGAATGAACACTTGCACACAAGTTTTCGTGTAGACATAAGCTTTTATTTCTCTTGAGTAAATAGGTAGAAGTAGGCTGGCTGGGCCACAGAGTGAGTATGTGTGTAACTGTTTTAAGAAACTGCCAAACAGTTTTCCAAAGTACTAATACCGTACTGTACTCCCACCAACAGTGAACAGGAGTTCAAATTCCTTTACATCCTTACTAACATTTCATATGATCAACCTTTTTTTTTATAATTTTTTAAGAATTTTTAAAAATATTTTATTTATTTATCTTTAGAGGGGAAGGGAAGGAGAGAGGGAGAGAAATATCAATGTATGGTTACCTCTTATGCATCCCTTGCCAGGAACTGGCCCGCAACCCAGGCATATGCCCTGACTGGGAATCGAACCACAATCCCTTGGTTCACAGGCCTATGCTCAATCCACTAAGCTACACCAGCCAGGGCTGATCAGCCTTTTTAATTTTAGCCATTCTAATAGGTATGCAGTGGGATATTGTTGTGATTTTAATTTGCATTTCCTAGATTGATGATGTTGAACATCCTTTCATGCATTCGTTTGGTTTCTACATAATCTTTGTCTTAGTGTCTGGCCAAATATTTAGCCCATATTTTTACTGTATTGTTTGCTTTTATTTTCTTATTATTGAAGTTCAAGGGTGTGTGTGTATGTTTTCTGAATATGAGTTCTTTACGAGATATATAATTTCCAAATATTTTCTCCCACCATGTGGCTTATCTTCTCATTCATTTAACAAAGTCTTTTGAGAAGCACCCGTTTAAAATTTTGATGAATTCCAATTTGTTGTGGTTCATGTTTTGGGTGTCATATTTAGGACGTCTTTGACTAACCTGAGATCAAAAGATTTTCTCCTTTTTCTAGGCATTTGATAGCTTTACACTTTACAGGTGTGCCTACAATTTATTTTGAGTTAAATTTTTTTGCATGCTGCATAATATGGCTTTGAGGGGTCTTTTTGCATATCGCTGTCCAAATGGTGCACCATTTGATAAAAAGACTATTTTTTTCCTGTGTACCTTTATCAAAAACCAGGTTCCCATGCCTGTGTGGGTCTGTTTAAGAGCTCTCTACTCTGTCCCATCCTCTCCTTCTGTCTTCCCCCCAACACCCGACTGTCCTAATTGCGATAGCATTTAAGAAGTCTTGAAATCAGGGCATATTGGCCCTCCGCTTTGTTGGTTTGCAAAGTTGTTTTGGCTCTTCGAGGTCCTTTGCATTTCCATAGGAATTTTAAAATCAGCTTGTCAACTTCTACAAAACAAAATCCTTGTGGTGTTTTAAGACCGCGTTAAAGTTATACCTCTAGATCTACGGATCAACGTAAAAAGAAGAATATTGAGAGTTCTGACTGAGGGCGATATCTTTCCATCTGTTGAGATCTTTTTCATTTCCTTCAGCAGCGCTTTGCAGTTCTCCTCACGCCGGTCTTCAGTCAAGTCTAACACGGAGATATCTGAAGCGCGGGATCGGCGTGGTCCACTGTAACTTCTGATACATGGATGAAGGGGCGGGAGAAGGCGAGGATGAGAACACAAAGACCACCTGGAGAGGACACCATAGTTCAGCCACGTGGTGACGGGGCTGAAGCCAGACTGGTGACAGTGGTGATGGGAAGGAAAAAGATGAGCCGATTTCAGATTTAGTTAGATTGAACCACATGGAATCGCCATGCTTGGCTGGTCCAAGAAGCTATGACATTGGCAACTTCATACGGTTCAACCTAACACTTTTGGAGCAAAGTCAGGACTCAGGGCCTGCTAGTTGATTAGATGCAGAGAAGCAAGGAACAGGAAGCATCAAGGGCGGCTCAGGTGCTGAGCGCCAGCAAACCAACGGACGGTAGTGCCGCTTCCTCCAACCGCAAAGACGGCGAGAGGAAGGAGCCACGCGGCCCTGTGCTCCCTGACTCTCTCTTTACTCCCAACGCTTTTTCTTTCTCTCCACCATCTTAGCTTTCCAGGGAACTCAATTATCACAGGGCTACATGTTTACTTTTAAACATGCATTTTTCCCACCCAGCTCCCTGTCTGACATTTTAATGGCTTCTTCTGGCTTAGCTTTTCATGGGCTGGGCGTACGGAAAGAACAAGGTTTCTGTGCACAGTGTGAGGCTGTGCGCACTCGCTTGATTTAAATGCCATAGCAACGTGCCCTTAACTTTTTATTTCTCTGAGCCCGATCCTCATCTGGAAGGGTTCTGGGCCACATTTTCAAGCAATTTGGTGCCGATCATCGTGAGGCTCCTGAGTTTATGGAGGGAAGGCTAGGAACGCATGCTTGAGTTTATACTCGAATTACTATCCTAAATGACTCCGTGGGGGGTTCCTTTTAGGGGTCACTGCGAGCCGGAGTGGAATGTTTTTCCTTCTTCACTTTATCCCAGGCCTTGGGGCACAAGGACCATAAATGCAGGTAATGTGTTTTATAGCCAGATTCTCTGGGTTCATTTTCCACCTCTCTCCCCACCCCCCATGATAACCATGAAACTCCACAGAGCTGGCCGGAGACTCCATTCGTACGACCCTGGTTTGACAAAGGCTCAGGGATTTCGGTGGCTGAGCAACCTAGCAGGGTGCACTGGAGGAGCACGACACTTCCTGTCTGTGGCTCAGGCACGGTCGCCCTCAAGCCCAATGGAGCAGTCCAAACTTGGAAGAGTCACTCATGAGGCAGTGAGCTCCCCGTCACAGGCGGTATTCAAGAAGTGCCCGCACAACTCACTGCCAAAGGTATTAGAGTTGGAGACTTAGGTATCCGACAAGGAGTAGAACTAGAAACATTTAAGCGTCCTTGTAACACAGACTTCTTTTTTTTCTTCAAAACTATGATCTTGTTTCATCATTTCAATAGCTGTTTACTAAACACCTACTGTGAGGCTGGGGATAATACCCTGAAGATACAGCAGTGAGGAAGAGGGTCCTCACGCTGCCCCGAAGGAGCCTGCAGTCTGGAGAGGATGACAAGTAATAAATGAGTAATTTACTGTGAGGTGATGAAAATACCATCGGCTCTCGGACATCGGGCCAGGGTCCTTGCTGTCATTTTTCATGTGTTACTTCGTGACCCTGGGAAGCCAGACTGTGCGTTACAAATTATGGAATGCCAGCCCAAAAAGGCGGCCTGAATTGTCCCGGCTTACACGGCTGCTACCTGCTGGAACCGCAGCCTGGACCTGCCCGCCCCCCACCCCCCAGGGTCTACACGCTTACCTAAGCCTCTGGGTAAGGTTCTTCCAGGACCTGGCGCTCAGGTCCTGAAGGCCCAGGTCTCCACACACCCTACCCCGACGCTCACCTCGAGAAAGGTAAACAGTGCCACCCGCGTGCTCCCTCTCCTCCCGCTAAACATACTGGTCCTCGGGGGCTTTCAAATAAAAACCATCTCTCCGCCTGACGCGAGCAAGCTTGCTGGCTCCAAAAAAAAATTATAATAACACATTTTATTTAAAAGTTGAGGCTTGATACTTGCCAGGACTCCCACCGCCATTTGGAAAGCGAGGCAGGGTTTGGAAAGGCCCTACTATGTGCTCAGCCCTGGAAGGGGGTGACGGTTGAGTGGCAAGAGGTGAACAAATAAAAGCTATGCCATTTGCCCTTGGTGGACTTAAAATCCCATCGCAGAGACAGAGAGAGACGACAAGAGGTAGGTCAGGCTAGCGTTTTCTCGATTCCGCATCTCGCTGTGCATCTCTGGACAAGTCCCTCTGCCTCTCTGAGTCTCGAGTTCCTCACCTGTAACAGTGCTGCCCCAGAGAGCTGTCTGCGATGGCGGAAATGTTCTCTAACTGCGGTGCCGGTGCAGCAGGGATCGGAGTGAGGCTAACAGCTACCACATCAAACAGCATCGATCTGGAAAGCTGGGACTTAGGAGGCTTCATCTATTTCAAATAACACATGAGTGAGAGCCTCAGAAATGTTCATTTTGCCTCCGGAACTGTCTTGAAAGAAAAAGTAACGGTGAAACCCTTGGGCGTGGGAGACAGGGGCCGTGTCCCAGCTTTGACCTATGGAGCTGTGAAGCCACGGACCAGTCCTTCAGCCTCTTGGAGCCTCTGTTTACCTGTCTGTAAAATGGGGATAATAGTAGAACCTCATTCACAGGGTCGTTGTGGGAAATGAGGGAGATAACAGGTGAGAAATAAATGAGATCATGGATCTTTCAGAACAGTGCCCAATACGTGGTAAAAGCTCAACAAATGCGGCTTTCTAGAACACGTTTTCATTGGTGTTATTATTAATGGGGCTCAGCGTTACCCGGCTCTCTGGAATCGTGCCCTGTTGCCCCAGCAACTCACTCTTATCAGGGAGACATCAGAAACCCCCACGAACCATCTTCTTCTTCTTCTTTTTTCACCATAAAACACTTCATTTATGGAAACCTTGAAATGAGCACAAAAGTTGGAGAGTGGCATGATGCACCCACCCCAGGTGCCTGCCTTCGATTTTCGGTTATTATCTGCACACCCACCCCCCTCCACAGCCTCTTTGTAAGCAAGCACAAGAGATATCATTTTAACCACGAATATGTATATATGTATACATATGTGTGTATATATATATCACTCAATGTAGATCACTGTTGTAAAAAGGCTTCTTTTTTAAAAAGCGTAATTACAATGCCGTGATCACACACCCGGAGCTGCAGAATCACTGTGTCTTTGTTGTGTGTGTCCAGTTGCTGTGAGAGTGAATGGACACGGCACTGCGCCAGTTTGACGTGAACCGAACACACTGCGGAAATCATTCCACTGTGTAATCAACGCAAGTCAAGGCATTGTGCTGAACACCTTAGAAACCATCTGGGTCTCCGCTGCCTAAGTGGAGGGATAAAGGACGAGAGTCCAAAGCCTGCAGGCACCTACCTCCCTTCTCTAGGCAAAGAATCTTCCGGCTTTAACAAACCTCAACAAGAGTCTCCTCCTTCCCAGCAC